>CAJRST010038888.1:18334357-18353000 GCA_907169785.1 Menidia menidia | reverse complement strand
AATAAATAAATAAATAAATAAATAAATAAATAAATAAATAAATAAATCTAAATTTGGGAAACCAATGTCATTTTGGTGTGCACTAAATATAACTTGCTTTGATTGGTTACTTAATAATCTAAAAAAATTGTTCTTTGTGTTCTACATGTTTATTTTGTGTCTTTGTAACACTGTGTATCTCTATCTAATTTTCAAAGGACGTGGAATAATTCCTTTTTGTTTAAATTGTGAGTTTGGATACCAGATAAGTGACATGCCACAATAACAGGAACATGTATACTCTTTGAATAACACACCAATTAGATAAAAATTTGAGCTTAATATACTGAATTTGCCACATAGGGTGATGGCACTACAGTTGTTTCCAGTGTAACTCAACTTGTATTAAGAATTTCCTTGAAATGAGATATGCATATTGAAATACAGAAGAATGAAGGCTTACCAATTACTATGTTTTTCTCACTTTTCAAATAAAAAAAAGATACATAAGAGTAACATGGTTATCTGCTAAATCTTATTCAGGGGGCCTTGAGGGCTCTGTAGCCTTCGAGTTAAGTTATAAAAATATTTGGAAACAGTTAATCTAATTGCATATTTCCAAAGTGCATTTTGCCAAAGTTAAATCAATCAATAATTGATTTGTTTTCAGTTTTAAGGGGATAAATTAAATTGCCTTACTCACCTTCTATCCTTGGCCATTGTTTTATGTTGAGACTTCCTGTCATAGTGGACACTGACACTGTCATGCTGGGCTTCATTGGATGGGCTTCTGTCTCCATGGCCACAACAATCTGTGTAGTGTGGAGAAAGACCTTGTGGAAAGACAGTGCCAGAGCCCTGAAGATGCTGCCTTTACCAAGGGCTGAGGCCTGGTGGTGTGGGTCTGAACGAGGAGAAAAGGCCTTGAGTGGTGTCTTTGTGGGAGATGAAAGAGGGGAGGAGGCAGCAGACTGTGTTTTGCTGGAGGTGTCCCATGCATGTGGTGGCAGGACTTTCTTCAGGTAGGATTTGGCTTGCTCCAATTTAGCCAAAGTGGGACTGATTTTCAGTGGGCGGGAGAGCTCAACATTGAGCTCTGCTGTGAAGACGGAAAAGACCAAGAAGAGAGCAAGAAAAAAGAGAGACAGAGGAATGAAAAGAAAAACATAACATGAGTATAAATAAAACTAAGAACCCAACAAAACTTCACAAACAATTCCTTTTGTGAGTTGCTTCTGAGTAGCCACTTTTAAAAGAGGGCCTCTTGTGCTCATCCTGACTGGTATTTATGAAGTGCTGAGTGTTGAAGAAATCCCAGCAGGAAGCAGAAACAGCAAATCTTTTGGGAAGGTAATAAAACCTCTTTTCTCAACTGAGCACGCTCAGGCCAGAAGTCTTTCTGTGTCTGTACGTTCTGTTTGTATTTGAGGACATGAAATTAGTATTTCATATAAACCTTTAATGACTGGACCTTTATTCTGTAATAAAGTTTGAATAAACGAATGAATGCAAAACAACCTTGTAAAAATTTTTTTTCAAAATGCCTTTAATGGCAAGGCAATGCCTTTAAAATTGTGTCAAACTGAGGACACAAATTGAATAAATTTACGGTTGGCTGAGGGCCTCGATCTTTTACAAACCTACTATTGGAATCTGGAAACCCACCATAAAATGGTCACAATCCATCTGGGGGTTATCAGTGTCTTTCTGAGAAGATCTTAAGGTATCTAACCCATGGGGAAATACATGGCACTGTGTCTTTTAAATCAATCTTTGAGCTCTTTTCCTTTTGTCTAATCACTACTTTTATATGAAATAAACAGGCATGGATTGGTCCCCTCACAGTCTCTTTGTCTTATTGAACATCCAATACGCACACAGTTACTGGCTGTCTTATTGTAACATCCTAACGTGACACTGTGGAATAGCAAAAGAGAATATCTCCTTCACGCCAGCTACATAAATCAGAGATTGTTCTCTGCAGTTCCAACTCTCTGGTGCACTGCTGCCTTCAAACACTTGACTGGAATTTACAGAGACACAAGAATTAACTCAATACCGTTTTACACCACTTCCATTATCCCATTTTTCCACTTGGTCATGATGATGAGAGAGGGAAGCAGCTGAAAACAAATGCAGCTGTTTTTCATGGTCTCATCAAGGCTCCAGTGGTCAGAAGCTTTTTAAAGGCTTTAGGCCTTCTGTCTGCCTCCTGCACAGGTAGGGGCACTGGATTATATGAACAGGACAGCCAAGAAGAGCAGGCACACATGCTCACACTGACAGACATACAAATGTAAATGTACATGGACACCAGATGCAACCATTAGGAAGTTGGGGTTCAGAGCTTTGCCCAAGGACTTTTCAACATGTGGCCTGGGGGAACATGGAGTTGAACCACTGACCCTCCAAGCAGTGGGCAACTGCTCTTTCCTCCGGAGCCACAGCTGCCCTGATATATACAACATACAACACTACAAGACTGTCTGCGCAGAGACTGTCATTCAGTCCAGTGGAAGTGAGGCACACAGTCAAATGGAAGGATAGCTTGGAAGAAGAACTGGACGAAAGATAGGTTGAATTTGCTGTGCAATGTAGCTTATCATTTCCACTTGACTTGTCACCGGGAAACGTTCCAGTGGTGGAATAAATATCCCGTATGCAACTGCTCAGGTTTCGGCGCTCCCTTCTTACACTACAGTATTCCACCCTCTCACGCAACCTTACATCTTTCATGTTCCTCATGCTGATGGTTCTTCTGCCTTTTACATTTTAATTTTATTTTTTCATTCTCCTCTCTTCATTTGCTTTCCTTTTCTCTTTTTACTTTTTTCAAACTGCAATCTAATGAGCCCCTCCCCCTGTAATCACATAAAGATGTCTCTGATGACCCACTCAGGGCCAGTGATGGGGCCTGAGCCTTGCCTGGCTCTCAACACATGGTGACCTGTTACTGATTATAGTTTGTGCTCCCTCTCTATGTTCCTTCTTACCCCAACCTTGAAAAATTCATCCCAAACCCTGGCACAACCATCTCTGCAGTGATGGTAACAGATTTATTGCTTTTAACCCATCTGAAATTTCACCTGACCGGAGTGAACAGTGAAAATGATTCAGCCTGGCAAAAAACAAAAATATTTATCATATTTATTCTAAATTGACAACCAACATTTATAAAGTTAGAAATTTACAAAAATGTATTAGGGGCAACAATTTTAGCAGAGAAGTATAACAAATAGTGTTAAAATAGTGGCAACAAAAAAATGCATATGTGTAAATATAGTTTATAGCTTACTATGTAGTTTTATGACAAAACATAGATTGTAGATAGGCTAAGACTTACAAAAACACACAGGTTCTAATCACATACCATTAGACTGTATATTGTTAGTAAAATAACCTAACCAATTAAAAGACCATTTCTGTAATTAAGAAACTCTGAGAAATTTCTACTTAACATACACAATAAACATTTCTGTATGCAAGAGATTACAAGACTACCGATATTACCATTTCATTTTCTCTACACTGTCAAACCTAATTTTTTAACATGAATGCCCATGTAATCAACTCTCCATGTAGAACGAACTGGGCCTCGGCATCTGTACAGCTCCCTCAAAGTTTATTCAACCACTGTGGGAGCACATCTTTACTGCAGTGAAGCAATGTCAAGTGATGACTCACTAAAGCATATTGCAGCTTTAAACAATCATATGTGGAACACATTTAGGTCTTTTTTTCTTCTTTTGTGGTATGGATATCAGGCAAATATACAGTAGAAATCTAAAGGCACAGAGGATATAAAAAGAATACTGTTAACTAAAACTTCACAATAGGGAAAAACGTGATAGCTTCTAGGTTTTACAGAGTAAGCTGCAAATTCAATTTATGGATTCAGGTGCTATATTGTGAGATAATACTTTGATGTAAAGTAAAGTAAGCATATCAATGTTACTCTTAAAGTGATCCCATCATGAGGTAGTAGAATCAACAAAGAAGCTTTGAAGAGAAAATGAAAACCTTTTGAAAAAACGGTGGTGTCACTTTGATCATTGTGTAGGGTGAAGACTTCAAGAGCAGTATGAGCAAATATTTTCATTGGGAACACTGACTTAAGTCAAAAAATGAATGACTATTTTACGGAAGGGAAGGACTGAGCATTGAGTCTAAAGACTGAGAGACATTGCTGGTGCTCACAGATCTTTAAAGAACAAGCCTTAATGTGAACAGGCTGCAGAGAATCATAGAGTGGCCCTTCTCAGGTGTCAGCCTCTATTAGCGCTGGAGAAGTGGAAGATCAGGGTCTGACAGAGGCACATACACATATGTGTATACATCTACAAAGTGGTGGGGGAGATCAAATATGCTTTTTACCCAGGTTACTGTGCCTTTTGGTGAGGTCATGCATGACGCCGTCCCCGCTCTGAACTTGGTGTTGGATGCATGTGTGTGTAAGGTGTGTGTGTACCCACCACAAACACTGTTTTCTTTTTACTCCAACCTTTGATTTCTCGAGCTGACTTTCACACTTGACACTTGACAGCTGAAAGCCTGTGTCAGACACAGGTGGCAATGTGTCCAATTACACAGGGTCCATATGTGAAGGGCATGTGTGTATGTCTGTGTTTCGAAGGGCCAATAATGTTTTGAGGGGTATCTGTTGAATCCCACGGCAACACAACGTTTCATTCTGTGTAAGGCCAATGACATGTACCTCAGATGCCATCTGACTCAAATTAGAGAGGTTCGCAATGGTTCGGAGGGGCACATGCTTGTATACAGTAACTGACAACGTTTCTAAGAGCTCACTGCTTGACAGGATCCAGGGACAGGAGAGAAATGGTTCCAATTTGTTATAGCTAATCTATCACCTGCTGCTTCTCTAAAGGGAGAAGGCTGATATTTTGTTTCCAAGTGGTAGCAGTTACATCTTTGGACTCCCTCACTAACCCGTTCAAATGCAAGAACTGAGCAAGAAAGATGATGAGGGGAAAGGGAGACAAGTATTCTTTGTTTGCTAATGAGTAAATAAACCCCTAAAGACTAAAATGTAAAAAAAAAAAAACATTCCTTTTTCAGTATAAGTTTGTTGGTCAAACCTTGAACTCTGTTGGTTCTTAAAAATCTGTCTTCCTGTATCCATTTTCATTAGTTGTGTTTATGAGATTGTACGTGTCTGTGATGAGTGACTGCTGAGAAGGGGTCAATGCTGAAACACCATATAGTTTACAGTACACATGTTGCAAGTGTTTCCCACTCAGCATCCTTTGGAAGGCAACTTTGATTAGACTTGCAGAATAAATGCAGCTGAAATTGTGAGCATATTGCTATAAACACAAAGCAAGACATGGCCTCATGGTGGTCTGCTCTCTGTTTGCGCCTGGTTGAAATAAATCAAATGTGAAGCTTTGTAGAATCAAAGTAGAGCCGCCAAACATGATAAATACACATTGCAACACAAACAGACGTTTATAAAGACGAAGGACAGATGAATAAAATGCTGTGTGCACTTTTCTTTCCTAATCCTGTTTTTACCCATCTCTCCTTTTTTAAATCTCCCTTCAATTTACAGTCAATTAAATAAATCAGATCAGTTCGATCCAGCAAAACATTAAATTCAGAATTTTTTCATTTGACTTAAGAATAATTCCTGCTCTGTCTCTTACTGAAAAAACAGGAATTGTTGCATTCCAAACAAATCACTGATGTTAATGAATTCCACAGCTCTGTCTAGTTCTTTGTTCCTTGTCCTTGAAGGGGGTAATTATTTCCTGCTAAGTCATCTAGCTAAACAACAAACAGTCGAAAAAGTGTGTGTGTGTATTTATGTGTGTGTGTGTGTGTGAGAGAGAGAGAGAGAAAGAGAAAGAGAAAGAGAGAGAAAATGGTTGAGAGAATGGAGGACAACCAGTAGCATGTGTGGTCAATTCTAGATATTTCCAGCAGAGCCTGACCTTGGGCAACCTCACACTGAGCCTGGATCCTGTCTGAGTCAATTGAGAGATTGTAGTTAGTATGTGTGTATATGTAGAGAGGATGAGTGGAACCAATTATTATCAAAATTATACTGCTGAGACAGTTCTACTCTTCAGTAGTTCAAGGGAAACACCTGACAGTAGTTCCCCAATATCAACATCTGCACAACTCTGCTTGGTGATCAGATGTATCCAAAGATTAATGTTATTAGAATTAAACACATTTCAAGCGATGACAAACATCATATTCCACTTAATGTTAGGTAATTTAACTTCTTTTCACTAAAAGACAGAAGATCAGTAAGTATAGATCCTTGCTGGCCATTGCTCCATTTGCTCTCACATACATTTGAAATAATCATGTTTACCTTATTTGCCAAATATGACTGTGATGTGTGGTTGCTGGGCTCTACACAGACCTGTGTTATGCTGTGTCAATTCAGGTGGAATGACAACCTGCACACTTTGAGCTAACAACAGGAAGCTACAAATGTAGGAACAGGAGAGCTATGCTACATAACAGGATGCCAAACCACCATCAATAATAACTAGAGCTCGTACCAGAGATCTGTCTTGTACACATCCACTCTAGATGTTCATGATTGTATGCATGTGGAGGGAAGACAGCCAATATGTCAAAGCATTTCTGTTGTTTTGTGTCAGTCTGTAAGAATCTGCAACATCTGGCCTGTGTTCAGGAAGCTGAAGGATGACCTGCGCCTACACAAACTCTCCATGAAACCCTCACAGGGAAAAAAAAGGCTGTGAGCACTAAGAATCAAAAGCCCACTCACACTTTCATTCATTACAGTTGTCTTTGGGCAGGATGTCAAACACACCCTTAGGTCAATAACCTTAGCTTAAATCTGCTCATATGGATATCATATCAGCCTAAAAATAGCAAAGTAAACCCTGTTGAAAGCAAATTTGCAGAAACCTGAAACTACACACTGATGTGTACACACTTCGCACTCGGGAGCAAGTATATCTTTGTAGTCCAAAGTGAGTGGGATACCAGAGTTCCTGAAGAAAACATCCGGAACACTAACAAGAGCATAGACAGGAGACTATAAGACTATTATGCCTGCCCCTGACAGATAGTAATCAGCTATTTACTGAAATAACCGGCCTGATTCATTACAGGTGTCCAAAGTGCCACCAAAACAATATTGACCATTGTGGACATGGTTGTGTGACACCTGGCAGAGCAGTATTTGGCAAAAGATGGCCACAAAAACCCAGGATCTTATCAGTTGAGGGATGAGGCCTCCATTAATTGGGTTTGTTCTGGCAGATCTTATTCTCTATTAGACTGTAGATTCTCCTAGATGCTATTGGGTAAAAGGCAAGGTATGCTTGACAAATCCATTATATAAATATCACATGTGTCACTCACTTCTCATCAGTGGTTTAAAACTTGAAGCTTCATAGATATCAGTACCTACCCCCAAATGCCATCCATCCATTATCTATACTGCTTATTCCTAGGAGTGTCATGAGGGGGCTGGAGCCTATCCCAGCTGAGACCCTCAAATGCAGGGAAATCAATGCAAGATACGGAAGTGAAAAATGCTCACCAGGTCCATTGAGGAAATCTTTAATTTGGAGGCAAAGCAGAGGAGGAGGGATCCCAGTTTTACAGTCCACTTCTCCTGCTACTGTCTGCAGCCAGAACACAGTGTAGTCCAGAGATTCTGGCAGACTCTTTCCTGGGTCTGTGCGAAATAAGACAGAAAAAAGGCTTTAAAAGATAAAAGTAAAGGTTATCCAGTTATTTGACATTTTGAATTGTACATTTACAAAAAACAAGACAAAAAAAAGGTTCCTGGTCAAAGTTTTTCTCACCATGACACTTGTAATCAGAAGCTACTCCTTTCAAGGACAGGTCAAACACAGACAGCTCCATTCTCTGCTTGCGATGGTGGCAACTGAGCAGGATGGAAGGCTGCATAACTTGGAGGAACAAAAGGGGTTCCAGCACTTGGTCCCCGGTCCCTCTTCGCCCTGGTTGCCTCACTATGGTGACCCCCAGTGCTTGGCGAGCTGAAGACCGGGTGGGAGTGGGCAGACCATCAAGAGATAACAGGCTTCCTTTCGGTAGTGGAGAAGCTGGCTGGCAGGTGTTGCTGTTAAGGATATCCTCGGCAGTCAAGGCAGCAAGTGAATCCTGGGCAGCTGGGGTCGGATCTGGGGTTGGGGAGCTTGAGGCTAGAGGAGACTCAGGTGTGACCTGTGGTTGATTCAGGACACTTTTTCCAACCTAAGTTGTACATAGAAATATAATTAATTTCTTTCCCAGACACTTACATGAAAAGCATTACTTAAGATTCAGACAAAACGATAGCATCCAAATCACTGGCATTGTCCTACCTTTTCCCCAGCCTCCTTCTTGTCGGTTGTGCTGAGTGTCTCAGACAATGTGGAGAGGGTTTTCATGGGAATAGAGCAAGCGTAGGTCATAACAGAAAGTTTACTAGCAGTGAGAAAGATGTCAAAAGGAATGAAGCTGAGGTTTTTGGTAATTGTGGACTTGTATGAGGGTCTGGCGATGCAGTGGTGGCTCGCCCCACTCTGCTGCTCTATTTGGACGATGCGAATGCGAGCGCTGTCACTGCCGAAGCCGCTGTCCTGTCCAGTCAGACTGTGGTGTGAAGATGACTCTGTGCCTGCGGAACGTTCTAAGTGGCCCAGTTTTTGCTCTTGTCGACATACCTGCACAGAGACATAAAATGGTAAAGCGATGTGAGTAATCATACTGGGTAGTATGCTCGATTGTCTGTGTTTCGTTGAAAGCACAAGAACAGCTGGCATACCTGCCATGGCCCTCCTATTACTATCCCTTGCATAAATGTTTCATAAGCTAATGGGAGAATAGGAAATTGTTTTTTTTTTCCAGCCCAAAGTTGTCAAGAAGACACTGACCAAATACAAGTACAAAAAAAGTGAAGAAAGGAGAACAGAGTAGAGCCAGAGCGACATTAAAGACAAACCCTGGGACTTTTTCTGTGGTCGAAAATCATTTTGCACTCGCAATATTTGAAATGTCTTCAAAAAAATTCCTCACCCCAGCAAATTAAATAGCTTTGTGTAGTGACTGTGGTATCGTGTTGAAAGCAGCTGAGATTTTATGCTCGACCCCAAATAATGGACGTTGAGAGAGTTCCAGCCTTTGTGACACAGGGTATAAATCAATGTGATGAGGTTTCTGGGTTTGAAGCAACAAAGAAAACATGCATTTTTATTCTGCTACCAGAATCAAGATGCACACCATATTCAACAACTTAAAGAGACTACAAGTTACTCTGATCGGAAAGGAATGAGACAAACATGTATATATATATATATATGTAAATGCTACCTACGTTTTTACATTGCTAAGAAAAAAAATGCTCTCATAGAATTGTATCATTGAAAAAAAAAACAATTATAACAAAAGCACACAAAAATGGAACATGTAAACCTGTAAGGATATTCCGGTTTGCATAACCTCGCAATCAATTAGACATTTCCTCTCTCGCTGCAGACCTGTCAAGTTTATGATGAACAGCTTTACCCATTAATCATCATTATCAACACTGTAACATAATTTTCAAGCCTCCTCTCATGGTTTCTCACTCATGTTAATGGGTATAACATCAGTTTCAATTAGCTACTGCTGTCTTTGAAATGTGATTTTGATGAATTGCAAAATACAGGAAACAGAACAAAGGTGTGTCCCATTCTATCACACCCTCATCTACTTCATCCTCCATATGGTTACTATTAGAGAATGTACTCTCAGCTGCCCCTTTCCTTTCTCTACATCACTCTCTCCCTCCTACTCAATGAGAATTTTAAATGTATATTATTGCTGTGTCGGAGATAGTGTTTCAAGACCTCCAGGCAAATACTAAACCCACTGGCAGCACATTAGACAGAATACTTGACTTATTAGATATTTCCTATTCAAAACAGTGTCATCAAAGGCTAAGAACAAGAGCCATATAAAACGCAGCAGCATGGGTGCCTGTATGCCTGTTCTGCACAACCACGCTCATATGTGGGGCTTCTATAAGATCGACCATGCCAGATCCCTCTCCTTTTCCCTGCCATAATGAGGACAGGATGTGTGCACTTCTTTTCTGTAGAAATGTAAGATTTTCCAAGTAATAAGGAGGGGAAAGTAAGCAGCAAAGGGCCTGGATCTGTCTCCATGTGTGTTGTGTTAGGTGAGTGAAACATTTACTGAGGTAAGGAGGTAATTGAGAAGGTATTCAGCAAAAGTTGCCAAGGAGCACCCAAAGTTAGTGGGGACAAATGAGCTGCACAGCAACAGAGAACGAGTAACAAGTAGGAGGCAACCGACATTTCCAGATAATATTTATACTTCTCTGTATCTCTTCCCAAGCTTAGACTGTAGATATGAATTAATTATTACATGCCTGTCTTCTCTTAACCACCTCTACTAAGAAACTGCCTCCAAACAAATCCTCGGTCAAAGAATTTGGTCTTAGACTTTATATGTGCTTATAAAGTGGAATAAGGGTTGATGAGGAAAATAAATTCTATTCAATTCAATTCAATTTTATTTATATAGTGCCACATCACAACAACAGTTGTCTCACAGCGCTTTCCAAACAGAGCAGGTCAGACCCTACTCTGAAGTTAATTACAGAAACCCAACAATACCCAAAATTAGGGGCAAATAGGAAAAAAGACCATTATAAAAAAAGCCACAGTGCAGCATTCATCCATTTTGAATACACATGTGTATCCAAACTGGATTTCATGTCTCTATTAAGAAAATGTACGGATGCATCTATTATGTCAGTTTCCTTTGCAGAATTCAATCTAACCTAAAGATTTAAAAAACACACAATTGGCTTTACTCTTTTTTTCTGGTTTCTCTTAGTGTAGTTACAATGTCACTGTCACTTACAAAACAGGTATTTATGAAAAAGTATAATGTACATCTGTAGACTATATGGATTATCCTAACGCCAATTTATTCATTGACAGAGGGCAATAAATTTAAAATGCAAACATGAGCTTGAGCTGCAGGCCTGGTTCCCAGCTGAAATCCCCTTTTCCAGCCATTTCTTTCGATTGTATTATATAATGGCCCGCACTGAAACACTGTTTCCAGATCCCAATGCAATCTTTCTCTGGACTTAGCTGATCATGATTATGAACGTGTGACTATACACGTACACCCCCACCCCCCAAGCCAATCATGAGGTCATTCCCTCAGAGTCTCAAGGCAGAACATTCTGGAAAAAGTATGAAACTATGAGTCTCCTAAGTGCCAATCATATCATAGTGCATCTGTAAGACTTCTGACCCTGTGTCTGTCACTGTAACTCAGAACAGCTTGACTAGAGGAAGGCTAATACTCGGAAGCAAATGTCACATCATCCAAATGCCACCCGTTTACAGTGTTGGCTGGCTAGTTGAATATGACAACATAACTTTCATTTCTGAATACCACATATGTGGTTGATTGTTTCCAGATGAATAAAAAGTAGGTTGCAATTTGGGTTCAGAGATCAGGGAACATGAAAATCTGGATGTTGTAAGATGGTATGAAAATCCATGGTAGGTGACAGGAAAGAATAAAATAAGTACAGCCCAAGTAACAAAGGTGACTATTACTCCTCTACAAATGGTATATCTAATAGCCATATATTCTCACTACAGCCAGAATCCAGTCAAATTGTATAAAATGAAAAAGCATATAAAAAAAGTTACAACACTTTGAAATGCAAAAGCAAAGTTTGATATTGTCAGTATCAAAGAATTATCATTTTTGGGAGGTCAGTGCACCAATATGGTGTTAGGTGAAAGAGGTCACAACGTTGGCAGGACTACAGAACAATTCAGATGAATAAGAAGAGAAAGCCATGATTTTTTTTAGTCAGTCTGTAAGAGCAGATTACATATTCATTAGCTTTAGCTGAAGCATGATCTTGATCGGTAGCATTCAGTTCCAGCAGCCATAGCAGTCAGGCTAAGTTTGATTAAAGAAAAGAGCATTATTCAGTGTGTTTCTTTTTGAAAATGCTTATCAGGAGCTTTCCCATGTACTCCTGAAACACCAGTAGAATTTCTATTGAAAAGTGAAGGAAGTGGATACTAAATCCTTTTGACATTGCTATTCAGTTAAACTACTTGCTTGCATGACGCCTGCAGGGAAATTAATGTCTGTATCTTGACTACTTCAAAGTTTACAGGTTAGGCCCGTACTGTGTTTTCCACTTTTGTTTACCAGAACCATAAAGCTGATAGCTAGAGACTGTGCTTTTGTCCTAATAGAAGAAAGCCGCAATGCAGCAATACCTCATCTTAATCAAAAATAATAACAATACTTAACCAAATGCCTCAATGACCGTCTTTCTCTCATTTTCTTGTGGAAAACAGAAGGTGGAAGACATTTATAATATGAAGTCATTGCTTGTATGCCATAACAGCGATCACAAAGTGAAGAGGGACATCAAAGGAAGGCAGTTAATACACTGAACTTTGTTTCAATAACAAAGGCAACCTGCTATGCACTTCAACTGAACCACAACAAAGTTACAGTGGAAGGTCACAACCCAGAAGCCTACAAATGAATGCAGACTGCTTTAGTGTGACAGTCCGCTTACTTTAGATATGTGTGCCAAAGCAAATGGCACTGAGACGGGTCTCTTTTAACAAGCTCCTTTCATAGAGTAATGCCAATGCATGGGTTTATCCTTTCAGGGTGAAGAATGCGAGAGTAGAAATCTTAAAGGGTTTCTTGTCTTTTCCCATAATTTCTTATCGGCATTTAAACACCCCTATCTCTGGGAAATGATAATAAAAGAAAAAGGACAGAAAAAGCCTGCCATGCCTGTCATTTTCTTCCTCTATTGCAGTTACATTAATGAAATAGGCAAAGTTTGGGGTGACAGTTATGAGGATGTATGTCGATATTTTTGAGGTAAGTTGAAACAATCTCCATTTGGAAAGAAATACTAAAGGAGAGTTTTAGGCATAGGTCTAAAGAGGAACAAAAGAGAAACGTATAAAACAGTTCAAGACGCAAACAAAGAAAAAACGCAGAGAGTATATTCTTTAGTTTTCAACTGCTTTATGGCTTGGAAAAGTCTTGGCTTACAATCAAAGATGCAAAATGATAAAGGCGGGAGAGTGGAAGCAAGTTTGAGAAAAGTTTTTGTTAATGTAGTCCATCTGGGGAACTCCAGTATGCTGCTCAACAAAGACCTGGCTCTGAGAAATGCGGTGGCCAAATCCTCTGTTTTATAATTGACTGAGCTTCAAAACCATCTTTCTCTTATGCCTGCGCATGACATTAGTTTGCTTACAAATATTTTGCCATAAATAGAAGGCAGATTGCCACTCAGCAACGGAAAAGAGTTGTATCCAGAGCGCTGACATTAGGCTGCAGCCGTGTGCTCATTACTTTGCATTTAAGATTGAGGCCCTGAGAGTGACAACCCAGGCTCTCGGTAACACTCGCCAAACCCACCGTGGCCCGCTAAATATCTCTGGCAATCGAGAATGATTTAAAAGATTTGACAGTCACCTCCCTCAATGCTCAACAGGAGAATTATTGCTTTAGTCATTTTCAACAGATCCACCGATCTAAACCAAAACCCTGATTTAGATTCCCCAATCAAATGCGGTGCTTAGTTTAGGGGTGACTGTAAAGATATGCAGGAATTACGCCACATTGCTACAATAACACTGGCTGTTTGTATAAGCAGGATGCAATGTGGTAGTATTGAAAGGAGTGTTGAGAAATGCCAAAGGACAATTTCTAGACTAACACAGCAACTGTTAGTGAAAATAAACAATGATGGAAAGTGGTCTGACCATCATGATGTAAGTATTCAGAAATGGCACTCAGACTTTCTCTGCTCATCTGACATAATCCCTTGGCTAGAACTGGATGCCGCTGAAGAGACTTTATCAGCAAATGTTTCCATCATTAATGACAGATGAGATACAAAATAAACATACAAAGAAAAGTAAAAACATAGATATTTCAAAACTAGATGGAGAACTTGGCACAAAAACATTTGATATATTGATAAATCTATTTGATAAAAGTAATAAACAAAAATATAGCTTTAACTCCTTGTGCTGCCTTTCTATAGCCTTCAACTCCAGGAGGAGTTCCAGCATTTCATAAGGTTACTGATTACACTGCAATGAAGGCCAGATGTGGGAAAACTGTAATGAGTGATCACCACCAGCAAGTGATAGTGAATTAAAGAAGTATCCAGGGTTTGCCTTACTGTCTGTGATCCCCTGCAGCGGCACGATACTGGTCCCTCTTTTCCCCAATGTGGCTTCAATTGCGTTTTTCATTCAAATTCTTTTTTGAGATGAGTGTATTAGTATTTTTCGCCTATCTAACATACGTATTCCAGTATGAACACATTCCAAGAAGCCATGGGCAAATATGACGTAATTTAAAAGTTGTCTTCTGAAGGCTGATATGAGAGCACACTTGACTAAGAATGGTTTCTGTTTGCAACTTAATTGAACAACTTAATATAGCATCTCATGAGATCCGCACTTCTTATAAACTGTAGGTAAAACAAAGTAAGGCCATTTGCCACTGGCATGATTACGATGAAATAAATTAAAAGTGCAGCAAAGAGCGACGCACCTAAATATCACTCAAAATAACTTTAAACTAAAGGAATTAACTTTGGCATTATGCTTTAAACCAACAAAAAGGGGCCCTCAAACTATATTGTTCTCAGCGTGGGCTTGGCGGCATTCAAAAACAGATGTCCTTAAAAAGCTTTCATGGAGGTCATGGAGCATTCTTAAAAAATCCTGTCTACACCAGGAGATCTTCTCTGCTTTAGTTACAAGGCTGTGAAAAAACAGTGACAGCAGGAGAAAAAACAACTTGAGATGAGATAAGGCTGTTTGGAGCATCGCAGATTAGGAAGTGTAGGGTTAAGAGGGGCAGATGAGGCTTTGTTGGTATGTTGCGGCCTGATCTGATTATTCCTTATAGTTGTAAAAAGACATACGACAAGAGTACATAATCAACAATACATATAAAAAATTAGAAAACACAATGCTGAACAAAACTCACCTTTGGACATTGCATTGCAAATTTAAAAAAAAAGAGTGGCATGAAGTCAAGAACAATCCTGGCTCACTGTCTATTTACAGAGCTGAAATTAGAAGAGGAGGATTGAAGTAATCTTCCTTTAATTTCTCTCTGGATGTTCTCCAAAGGCTGAGTGAGGCAAAGGAGTAGGTGTACTGTATGCTTGTTTCTCTGAGGGGAATGATGTAATAACCATGTTCCCTCAGCTGAGTTATCAAGGAGGACCTTGTTAAAGGGGACTGAGAGGACAAAGATAGGAACGTAATGTGGACGAGGAGAACGTGCTGAAGCGTGAGACGGGTTTCATGCAGACTTTAAAATGGTATAATCCAAGACAGTCATAGGGAGATGTTGAAAAAACAAATACGTCCATTTCCCCATGGAAATGTTCCACAGGTGCGGAATGGTGTATACATTTAATTTTGGGAAAACCTTTTGTTTAATGTGAGCATTTCACGAGGAACAAAGCAGATTTCCCTTTTCAACAGTTATTCCGTGCAAAATCTTGCATTTATAGGTTCATACGTTGATCAAAAAGTGCTTGCCTTTTCACTCAAAGTTGACTACGATGTGTACTTGTGCTTCTGCTAGTTGGCCTTGTGTGCCCTGCTTTTTACTAGTCCCATGGGTCCATGACCCTTGTTGCCTTGCAGGCATAGAGCAAGGTCACTGCTGACTTCTGCTCACCTGAGTTGTCATTTGATCTGGGCTTTCACTGTTGGGGCCTCTTTTTTCTTCTCAAAGGCAAGTTTTGTCTCTCTTTTTGTTTTTCTATTTTCTTTTCTCTGCTCTATTGTTTTTGTGATTTTATCAGGAGCTTTCATGCCAATTTTGCTAAAACAGACTGAGGAGGCATTAAATTCTGCTGCTACTGATGTCAAATAGATGAAGTTTCGAGGGGCAAATTTCAGACTGTGCTATAGTTGTACTTTGAATTGAAGGTGGGTGAGGATGTGGGGGCTTAACTAGGAAGGTGAGTTGTTATGACTGGCTGTCAATTAGCAGTTGATTCACAAAGGAGGGTAAGTGAGACATAGAAAAAAAGATATAATTTCAAAACAAAAGGAGAGCAAGATGAACATTGACTATGAAAATATGTGTGTTTAAGATAAGCCAAGACAATGGCACTTACTTTACAGATGTAAGACAGCCAAAATGGAAAAGGAGATGGTTGCATAGGGAGCTCTATTTATTATTCCTCTCAGCAGAGACAGGGAGAATGAAAATAGCGCGAAGCAGGATGGGAAGAGGTCAGGCTGAAAGGAATCTGGCGCGAAGAGAGGGTTAATGGCCAGGTTGACTGGTTAAGAGGTGACCTTTCCAGAAAAATCAGCTCCCACATTTGCAATCAAATACTTTGGACAGACTCAGAAATAAAAACAAACATAACACTCGAACTTAGTTTGCCTCACTGTGTCATGTCTCATCCGCAAGGATTACTGCATTACCCTTTCTCTCTTGGATTCTCTTAAAGTTGGCAATCTTTGCTCAACCTGTCTGATTTGTTTTTTGCAGAATTTGAATCCTATTCTGATGCTTCATTATTTGTGATGGTAACTGTAGCACATAAAAACCTCTCATAGTGTCTTGGAGAATCAGCAGGTAAATACAGTCAACCGCTACAAGACATTAAGAAACACTCATCAACTAGAGGAGTAGTCTTTAAACATACACTGATGAGGATAAGGCCAACGGTCACTAACTGAGCCAAGCCTGTCAATAATACTGTCACTTAGATAAGCTGCCCTCTTTTATTGACATCCAACAAGCACTACACAAATAAGAGATACATTGTTACACAAGACAGCAGAATATGTCATTGAGCTTTTGTGCTCTGACAGTGTAAGGTTTGGTCGCAAGGAAAGGATATCCAGCCTTTTTAAGCCGTTTTTTTTTTTACTATTTTTGATTTAGTAAGTAAAGACTCAAGAGTTACAAAGACAGACATCCAAAGTGTCTAAGATATCCATGCTGTCTCATTGTGATTAGCCTGGTTTAAGAAACAATCTCAATAATTCCCAAAATGAACTTCATATGGAGCATGGTTTTTCAAGGTACCAAGCAGAACAGTGGTGCCAAGCATAAGATAGAACTTCTTGCAGTTCTTATGAGGATTTAGGACAACTCAGTGTTTCGTGTCTCTGCATGTTATCCAAGGCTGACTCCCTGATGCTCAGATTGGAGAGCTGTGAAGACCAAACCACATCTGGCAGCAGGACTTCTTGTTCTACTTGCTTTGGATACTCTTTTATGAGTTATTGTCTTATTCTGAATGAATATAGATGAAAATGTAAGTATTACCATAGAGTCATCGAATGGACATTGGATATATGGATCTTTTTTTCAATCCAAATATAAACAACATGGAAAGTACTGATATTTTTAAAAAGAGTGAAAAGGATGCTTTATGAGGCACAATAGGAAAAATAAATAATAATAATAATAAAAACATGTTTGTGCTTTCTGTAAATACACTTTCAAGCTAACATGTGTCTTGTTGACTGCTTAAGACTACATTAGAGCCTGAGACTGTGGCTTGTCTCTTTCAGGTATATGTCTAAGACCACATATACTTAGCAGAATAGTAATATCAAAATCTACAGAGTACAGAATACTGGCTGTCGCAAGAGGAGGAATTCTCTCCACTATCAGCCAACCAGCTGTGTAGCTAGCCAGTTCAGAAAGAGCCAACAATTTTTCAACAAGGAGCTGTGCCAGTCCCATGAGGGAAAGAGAGATGAATGAGAGAAGACAGAGAGCATGGAAAAGAAACAGCAATAACAAAAAAGCAATGGGATATTATTTGGATAAAGGTAAAAACGTGAGGAAAAATGCCTAATATAACCCCCAAACAAAAGAAAAAGACAGATGATTAAAGGTTGTAAATGAAAGGAAGAGAGGGAGTAGAGATAAGACAGGTAATGGGAGATTGTGAGATTCTCCACATGTGTGTTTACTAAAAACTGTAATTCTAAGGTTCTTGTGATGTCTGATACCTTTTCCTTTGCCTGTGTGTGCACTGGCTCAGTGTGTGCGTGTGTCTGTGTGTAAAAGAGTGTTACAGGAAGTCTAAAAGCCCTGTTTCCCATGCGTGTAATCATCCCAGGATGAGGTGGAGTGGGACTTCCCCTGCACCAAAGGGTATTTTCCTCTCAAACTGTGGTACAAGCACATGGCTGACCCAGGCTCCATCTGTGTGTTGCTGTGTATCTATGTGTGTGTGTGTGTGTCTCAGAGACAGACTTGCCAATGAAAAAAAGAAAGACATACTGAAAAAGAGAAGAAAAATCCTACCACTGTTTATGTATGTACTGTTAAGACCTACAAAACCGTCAGGTGCTTCTTATTTTGACATCTAAATGATTGGCCAGTAATGTTAACAATGAGGCATTATAATGGAAAATAAACGGTGTTGCATGAAGGATATATAGACTTGTAATACAATCATTGTAACCACATCAAGTGGATGAGATTTGCATGCATATACACGCAGAGTTGAACATAAAGTGTATATACATAAAGGTCAGTTTTTAAGTTTATCTATTTATCTATCTATCTATCTATCTATCTATCTATCTATCTATCTATCTAT
>CAJRST010038888.1:18313055-18334347 GCA_907169785.1 Menidia menidia | reverse complement strand
CTATCTATCTATCTATCTATCTATCTATCTATCTATCTATCTATCTAAATACACACAGACACACAAGTGTGCGTGTCTCAGTATGCACAAGGGGGTATGAATGAATTTGTGTTGTTGTGTGACACTGTTGATGACACAGCAGTGAGATAAGTCCCAGAAACTGCTCTATCATCTCTTCGTAGCTCCTGGGCCATGAGACCTCCTGCTGCTGAAAGCTGCCTGTTCCTGGCCCAGCTTCAATTCATCATCATTAACATCAACCAGGAAATACTGAGATGAAGTCAGACTGTGACGGACCATACTTAATACTGTGATAAACATTCTAATAGTACAGTGATTTAAAGGGAAACACATCTGCTTAGTAATCGTGTGGCTCTTGGTGTGCAATGTAAGCCAACTGTGGACAACTGGCTCCAGTGTGCGATGTGACAGTTAAACTTTGAAATTCAAATTCAGAGCAGAGCTTTGTGTCTAGAAATGACTAAAACCATACAGAATGCCTACACATATTTGCCACGTGCTTGGCTCGCCTCTCACCTACCAGGGAACCCAAAAGCCCCAACAAAACAAATTAATAAACCCTGACAATAAGACGCAGCTGTGTGGGGTGATGAGAACTATGTGAAAACAGTGCATGCGATTGGGAAGAATCTGTTTGAGACAAACAACAAATGAAAAGAAAGAGGAGGAAAAGGGATTTGGTAATATGGAGGAGTGAGTAATGAGGAGTGTTATTTAAGATGTAGACGAGGACTAGCACTGACTATGACAGAAGAGATGCTCTTTTGAAGCACAGTAACAAAAACAGTCCCATACGTCGGAGTCTCAGGACCTGTTTCTAATCGAACCTTTTGAAAAGGTCCTGTAAAGAAAGTACAAACAAAACTGTCAGACTGTATGAACATCATTACTTAACGCAAAGACTGATTATAAAAAACTATATATGTTTGGAATCCAAAATCTGACATCTTGGATAAAACAGCAGTCAAAACAAATAATAAGTTTATGATTATTATTTGTAACCAGGTAGCAGTCTGTGAAGACTGTCCAATAACTGTTTACAGATTGCAATAAAAAGGAGAAAAAACAATCATAATATTACATTCTTAGGAACACACTGGTGATATTTGATGGTGGTGTGTCTCATATGTGAGAAGGGGGAAGACAGACTGCTGGCACAGCCAACAAACCACAGGAACAGGGGCCCAAAGAATCACAATACTGTAATTTAATGCACCACTAGAGGGCTCTGTAGCTTGTAAAATCAGCTTGCAAAGACAAGAACATAACATACTTAACCTCAAAGAATTACAGCACTTGGGTTGATGGAATTTTTAAAAATCGCCTTAAAAAGTGGCCACATAATCAATGTCAGACAACCGTTATTAAGTGTACCCTACATGGGTACATAAAGGCAAATACAGACAGACTTATCTCAGTGTCCATAATGTCATGATTTATCTTTGATGCCACCATTATAAAGCGTTATGTTTCATATAAGAGTCAGAGTATATCTGAGTTTAAACACATATAGCATATCTAAGAGTGAAAACTCTGAAGAACCTAGTTTATTTTTTCAAAAAGTTATGGCCATTGTTGTATTATTTTGGAGCTGTTGGTAATTACATTTTAACTCAATCCAGCTAAAGAAAGCCAAAACTTAACAGTTTATTTGCAAATTTATGCACCATAAAAGAAAAGCCATATAAAAAAGAATTGAAAGAACACAGCTACTGTCCCTCAGGACAGCGGTAGAAGAAGAAAACTGAAATCATAGAGAGGTCTCTAAATAGAATCCGGAGATTTCAGATGAGAACATGTGCAGCTGGTTAATTGTAAAGTGGGAAATACAGGTCTAAAGTTTGTATTTCTATGGAAGAAAAAGAAACGTACAAGTTCAGTACATCTTGTGGGGAAAACATTGCCTAAATTATTTAAATGTTGCAACCAAATCTCAAACAATAGCTGAAAAGTTTGTCTCAAGCTAGACTTTACTGAGGCTAAATATCTATCAAACAATTTAATAGAACGAGTACCGATAATATAAGAGTAAGTGTTCATATTTTTCTATTTATATCTGGTTTGAGTCTTGTTTAGGCAAAACGATTTCCCCAGAAAGAATCTCAAGAGGAGATAACAATAAAAAAAATCCCACTGTCAACTCATTTAATTTCTATTTACACCCCCTTTTTCTCTATCGTGTCCCTTTTCCTCTTTGATGACTCCAATACTAACCACTGCGGGTAAATATTTTTATATTGTGTTCCATTAGAAGCTGTCTTAAGCGGTCAGACAGGGCAAATGGCGCCTTGGAGCTCCTTGTCCTGTAAACAATAGGAAGGGCACTGAAAGCTGCAGTTGAGCAAAGCCCAGTAAACTAATGCTACATTAGAGAATTGCCTTTCGCAGAATGAGTAAATATTTAAATGTGCTGGAAGCACCCATAATAGAAAAAGAGGGGGAAGTTTGGGGAATACATATAAAAAAAAATTCATGATGTATATTAGAGTAAAACTAGTATGGGTGTTCTAAATCATTAGTAAATATAATCTGAGATATTGTCGTTATAATGATTATGTAACAAAAATGAGCTAGCTTTGAAATAGCCTAATGCATATCATATGCAAATACATTGCATTGCATAATGCAATGTATGTTAGAAGAGACATATTGAATGAACACTAAATATGACACAATTGGATGTGTTCTGTGTCAAAGTGGCTTAGAGGGGCTCCGTTTTCGCTTCACTTGACATGAACACTAGATAAACATTTTCAAGACATCTGTCATTAAAAAAAAATAGTAACTTATCAGTGTTACACAGGAAGACATCCATGAAAACTGAACTGCTTCTATACCAGCTTGTAAATTTGGAATAATACATCCCTGAACTCTAAATAAATGTCATTGTGCCCATTGAGACAAGTGATTAGAAATTGTACCTCAGCGCTTTTTTCTGGAGCGTCCATGCCCATCATGTTGTCTCTGAGAAGTTGCTGGAGGAGCTGCACCTGGGCAATACTGAGGTAGAAATCTAAACTACTGGTCACATTGACCTCCAGAGAGTGGCCACACACAACCACCTCCTAAAGAAACAAGGGAAACAGAGAAAGGGGATATAAGAAGAGGAGGTTGGAGGATTGAGCAGGAAGTGCATTCAACACAACAACAAGATTGTTTGTGGCCTCATTCTGTGCTCCTCTGTCTTGTGTCTTGTATACTCTTACAGTACTCTGTTAACATTACATCTTCTCTCTGCCCTGGTCTCTGTTCAGTGCATTCCTCCCGCCACTCTTTCCCCTGTTTTCTCTAGGGCCCCACCCACATCCAACAGTTTAAACTTCAACAAGAAAAAAAAAAAACATCTGAAAGGATGTTACTCACCAACTATGAGGACTGGGACCAGACAGTAACAACAGACAATGGTATTGGAACTAAGTAAATAATCTATCAAGTTCTCTTGGAAAAAAAAAAAAAAAAATGGATCAAATAAAAAAACTAATAAACCACAGAAATTACACTTATCTTCATTAATAGTTACTAAGAGTGGTATATAATACATAAAATAATAGTTACAAATGATGTTGTCAGATGACTAAAAGTCTTGCCACAGGTTATATCAATAAATTAATAAATTAATAGGTCAAATTTTGATTGATTTGCTGTATCTGTTAACAAACTTACAAAGTAAAGTTAGCAGTACAACAAACAATTTAAGGGAGATTTTACAACAGAAAATGTTCTATACAGCCTAGTGTTACTTTTTTGGTTATTATTGGCACGGCGTATAGTATCTGAGGGAGTTATACAAGATACATACTGTGTGTGTGCCTCAGAGAAAACTATGGATAAGCTGTTACACATTGTCAAGGGGCACGTTAGCGTGGTCAAACGCAGCATCAAAGAGGCAGGAAGTCTCAGAGAACTTTGCCAGAGAACATCAGCTGTATAAGCAGAGATGTCTCAACTCAAGAGGTCAAAAACTTCCATTACATGGCGCACTGGCTGAAGGATTCTTAAAGAGTAATGTACTGTATGTTAAAACAAAATATAAATCCTTTTTAGATCTCTCATTATCATTGCCCATTTTCATTTGAACAAAGATTGTAAGAATAATGGCTGCTATTATGGCAGCAATGGGTCACGGTCAAAGAGCATACAGTTTAAGCTGTGAACAAATCTCTTCTAAGTAGATGAGCACACAGAAAAATACACTTGTGTAAAAAATATAAATACGTTTTTGTAGAAATAAGCAGATTTCTGTGGATGCTGACCTCTGTCTGTCCGCTGTCGGGGGAGAGACTCTTGCTGAATATGATGGCAGGGGCAGCAGTCACACGAACAGAGAAGTCTGTCAAGATTGGTGTCAGCATGGCTCGCCGCTCCTGGTGCCTTCTGATACTGTATATAAATACAAGCATGCAAAATGTTCAACCAGGAATATTGCAATTTTCTCTTTGAACATTTACCATTCATTCAAAATTAAGGGCCAGGTATATATCCAACACTAAGAGCAACCATAAGGTACCACTTTTTTGCTAAAATAGTCGTTATTCTATTTACCAATAACTTTTTATGGTTGCCAGTTGTAAAATGTTGTAAGACTGTCCCATCTGTCCAGGACAATTCAACACAACACAGGCAAAACCACAAAATGCTCACAGCTATTGTTGTGCCCATAGCTGAAAGGCAGGCACATATTTTAAGCTTGTTCTGGTATCAAATTTAAACCAGTGAGACGTTATGCACACACACATACACTCGCATACACACACACCGACAAGAGATAAAGAGTAGTTTTTCTCTTTGCTCACTTGATTTGTGACAAATTTCCATCACTGAGCTTTCACATTTTTAGTAGATATTTTTTTGGATACCTTGGTAAAGTCAGAGTCAGATGTTATATGGACATGTCTCGCTTGGAAACACCCCTTAATTGTGTACATGAGATCAAGATAAGGATTTGTATTCTCAACTTTCTCAATTTCACTAATGTTCATTCCCACAATCAGGTCATATTTCTGTGAACATTTGTTAGCAGTAAAGCAAATATACGCAAAGGCTTTATAAGGTGGTGTTAATTGCTACATCTGCTGCTATTAAAACAATCAAATGGTACGGTTTCCAATATTTATAGTTGATGCGGATTATAAAAGGCCTAGTTTCTAGGTGGCCTAAAATACAGTACTTAACCAGAACCAATATCATATTCACTTCTGTTACACAAATGTGCATTACCAGTGCCCTTAAGGGATTATTTTCTGACACATTTCTTTGCTTTCAGAGTTTGAGGGGAGTCTAATTCTAAGGTGAAATGATCTGTGAGGCCAATTGGTGTTGGGCTAATCTCCCCTCAGACAGACATTGAAACAATGAGCGTCTCGTTGCAGTGGACAGGTGCTATCATTCACCAGCTAAGCTAAGAGACGTGAGGGCTCAATTTACCAGTATTATGGGGGGCTCTGACTGGGAAGGAGAACTGTGTGTGTGTGTGTGTGTGTGTGTGTACCTCTATATTAGTTTTGTAAAACTAAAAGATGGAGTGAACAACTTTTGATTCACTCAAATTGATTTGTATAATCAGTAAAGTGATATATAAGTAGCAAGAACCAAAACAAAAGCTGACAAGAGAGGTGATGGTGGGAGTTCATAGCTCCCTGACACAGGGTCTTTCCCAGCCAGCAACTAAAAACTGTGATGAGGACAGATCCTGTCAGCCGATCCATGGTGCAGGAATTTCCTCACAAAACCTCAGGAAGCAAACTGAGGCCACTGTAGATCCGCAACTACTGGAACTGAACCCAAAAAGCAGCAGCGAACATGTCATGAGTTTAAAGTAGGGGGGAGTGGGGTGTATCGATGTAGGGAATAAGGAAAGGTGTGAACTTTGGAAGCCGTGTGTGTCAAAACTTGTTAAAACCAAGGTGGTGTATTTCTTCAAGTGATTGCAGCAGACAAGTAAAGCTGTGAACTTGATTCCCCTTTCCTCAGTGTATTGGAACATTTTAAATCACATGTTCAGTTATGACTTAGTGGTGGTGGTGGACGGGAGTTGAGAGCAGCATGCTGCAGTGCAGCAAAGGCCATTTTCCAACAGAGCCTTTTGTTGCCAGCCCTGCCACAGCATGGAGAGCAGGGAAACACAAGGCAACCACAACCACCTTTAGTGATTAGTTTGGGGACCACATGTCTGAATGAGAGCTCAAAAACCTAAAAAGAAAGAAAAAAGAATTTTGAACATTGTCAGTGTGACTAAACAAAGACATGCTTACTTTCTCATGATATTTCACTGAGGAGAGGGGATCAAATGTAATGTGGTATAATAGTTTACTTTTAAATGATTTGTGGAGCTGAAGTCATCTGACGAATGCAAAGTTAAAAGAAACCTAAGTAAAACCTACATGATGCAAAATGTGATGTCATGAGTGGTAAATAAGTGTATGTACATCTGATAATCATGCTGAAAAAAATGCTTTCCAAAAGTTATCTCAGAAGGAGGTTGAGAAAAGACTGGTCAGAAACACTTTATTCACATGCAGCATAAGTCAACAAGTACAGCTATGAAATGTTTGCCATGGCTGTTGTGTAAAAGAGCCGCTTACAATTGACTGCCGTAGCCGAAGAATTTCAAGACATGAAAAGGCTTATGTACGGGTTTGGTTAAATTATCTGATTATAGAAGAATTGAGAAGAAAGGGAAAAAGAAACCGTGGTGCTGAATACTAACAACACAGTCCCACAAATCCACCATGCTGCCCATTTTTGCCTCTAATGGTAGCTGTTATCTTAAAAACTGAAATATCAACATTATGACTAACAGATAACCATAGAAAAAAAGTCTTCTTCAGCCCTGTATATCCATGTACACACAGCTGAGGGCACAATGATATTAATGCTTCTCTCTTATGGGGCAAAGAGGTGTGTTTGGAAGGTGTTGTACCTCAACTAAAATCTGAACCTCATCTAATTTCCCCTAATTTAAATAAATACATAAATGAATGACTAGGTAAACTAAAATAATATTTCTACGATAAGAAGATACTTAAAAAAAAAAACTTTCTAATGCTTGATGGGCATTATGAGATCACTAAACAGCAGCAAGAGCTCATTCAGGAAGGTTTTGGAAAAGCCTCACAGTGTGTATGTGATGATGATATCATTGATGATATTATATGATATTATTACAGTTTCCGAGCACCTGCATTGGGGAGAATGCTTCAGCTCACACTACACTCTATTGACCAGGAAGTGATCTCTATCGGGGATCTGTTGATTCTGAAAATCGTTCTTGCTAAATGCTTATTATGATTATTTATGGTGAACAAATTTAGAGTCTTTGCTCATGATTCTTTGATTTTTGGGATGGTTTCCTCTGAAACATGGGTGGGAAGAAAAGATTTGGGGCCAATCAGACTGTTATATTTATGGTTGTTTTGGCTCCCGAGTCTACAACAAAGGCATTTGTAACTGTTACTGTGAATGGAAAGGATGTATAAAAAGTGCCCAACTCAATAAGCAAATAAATATGAAATCGGATATAATAAGTGAAACTGCATTGTCCTATCTTAGTTTTTACATTGTCCACATCATGTATATCTAAACCTTCTGGTGAGTCACAGAATCATCAGGCAATAGTATTTATATTCTGCATCTAATGGATGGTGGTCTTTGCAGATCAGTTATTTACTGAGACAGTCCTCATGTAGAGTCAGGAAGCAGTGCAAAAAACCCAGAACAAAGCCACTATTTCTTTCCAATTTCATTTTGTAAAATATAAAGACAATCCTGGGTGTTTTCATACTGAAAATTCATGATGTGTAAATGATAGAAAAGTCAAAGTATTACCATCAGCCTGTAAATACAGTGAAGCGCATACAGACCTGCTGGCCATGTTCCACTCCAGGGCTGGATTCTGGGAGCTCCTCTCACTGTCTGCTGAAACACCTCCTTTCATTCCTTCCTTCTCTGGCTTGAGTTGCTCCCAGTGAGCAGTTCCTATGTTGATAGACTGAAGGTCAACCTGATACTGACGATCCTCCACCTCTGATCCAGGGTCACGCAGAATGCCGAGGTTTAGCGCATGTCTAAAGGGAAAACAAGGGAAAAGTTAAGTAATTTTTAAAGATAAATTCGTTTATGTCTAAACAGAAAAACATTAAGACATTTGTACATAAATGAAATTCCATGGTTCTGTCTTATGA
The DNA here is from genome assembly GCA_907169785.1 of Menidia menidia. NCBI lineage: Eukaryota > Metazoa > Chordata > Actinopteri > Atheriniformes > Atherinopsidae > Menidia > Menidia menidia. The sequence continues at coordinate 18,326,146 of CAJRST010038888.1, read as the reverse complement.
TATATTTAATATAGTTTACAAGTTGAATCAACCAAGCAGGTGATTAGCAACAAAAAAAGAGGAAAAAGTCTGATTCCCAAAACAGATTTTTCTGATTGCCTGAACACTGTTTTATGTCTAATCGAATACAATGAAGCACACTACTCAGGGAGAATGCCAGGTAGTCCGTTACAATGAAACAGTAAAGCTGTTCTGGCACCAGGCCTTATCCACCTCTAACTTCTTCCTGCCTTTTTATAGGTTTAGTAGCACATGCTTCTTACAGGAATATTTATGACTAAATCAAAGCCTCTGGTGCTTGTCTAGCAAAGCTCAGATAAATAACCCCACATGTCTCAGGTGATATCATTTGCCTTTTACCAAGTTCTGCTTTATGCCAGCTTATCACTGGCAATAAACATTACTAAAACCTTGGCTGGACGGCTCAGTAGTCTGGAGTATGTGGCTCATGTTGCTTTTTACCTTCTAATTCTGTCCGCAAAAACACAATATTTTTGCAGTATACACAAGCTGTAATATGGTAGAGGAGATGTAGAGATATGGTAGGAACGGGCAGCAGTGTTTTGGTAGCCTGACTGCTACAGTTAAGAGAGCATGTAGTGTCCCATGAGTGCCAAGAAAAAATGATGGAATCTATTTTGCCTTTTTGAGAGACAAGATCCAGATGAAATTCTTGAGACAAAAGGAATAATCAAAATTCACCATCTGCATATGAGGCCGGGGCTTTCAGTTCGTTATATGTTTATTTGTACTAGTGAATTTAAATGAGAGCTTAAATGTTATAAATAAAGGCTTAAAATGGCTACAGATGTAGCGGCAGCATGAGTAGTTGTATTTGTTTCGGTAACGTCAATGGCAATTTTCAGATAGCATTTCCCCTCCATCGCTGCACTGAAAAGGCCTCTAACAGAGCACGATGTTATGACAATACGCACCAAGTACGAAAACAATAGCAGTGGTAGACCAGAGGTGTAGAACTGGATTTAGTTGGATTTGTTGACATACAAATAAGTGAAACAGATCCTTAATCAACATTTGGAACCACATTCATCAACAGAGTATAATATAAATCAAACTAAGAGCTCTCTTACATTTGGGTGGGATGTGTCAGTCTAGATTCATTTGGATTTTGTAACAGTATCTCCATCACCCTCCCCAACCCCAAACTGGATTTTTCAGATTAAACAAACCACATTTACCTCATATGCTTTCCAAATTATCTCTTAACTTCAGCTTATTTAGGAGACTCTCTCATTCGTAATCAGCATAACATGGGAGTCTGCAGCCAAGTCTCTTGGTTGCTAAGCTGCAGGGTCATCTCCAATGACATAAATAAATATGATAAACATTTGTCTTGGTCATGCAGCCAGTGGAAAATGGTGTGATTTAATATCAAAAGACATATTTCAGCAAATCGCAGGAAACTAGAGAGCTTCATTTCTGACAAATGAGGAGGGGAAGAATTTTGGAAGTTCCCTATGGGGTGCAATAATAATTGAAGCCAGATTTTCTTGTTGTACATGTGGGGGGAAAACACTGGCGGTTTGACATATTTGATTGGTCATGTGAAGACCACACTGCTTGGCCAAAAGGAATCAACGAATGTCTTGGAATAGCGTGGAACTCACTCCACTCATCATATACAAGGACACACTAAATGTATACCGAGCCATGCAGGTGGAACACACAATTCTGTCGGGATTCATATGCCGTTATTTCCCCCCCCCCCAATCAAATGTGGAAAATGTGGAGAAAAATTCAAACAAATAATTAAAAAATGCTTTTGCAGATGAAATGATGGGGAGGGGGGCAGGAAGAGAACAGGGATTACTTAGCTTTGCCCTTGTTCCTGAGCCAATCTTATTTTAAATGCAGAAAACGACCGCAGGAACATTATTTTTTATGACAAATCAAAAGCTCTGCAGTCAGAATGTTCTGTTTCACTGCATTCATGGCTATTATTTAAAGAAAAAAAAAACAGAAAACAATTTAAACCTACTTTGAGTCCAAAAAGCCACTGGGACAATTTTGCATCAGAGCTGAAATATGACGGCTGAGATCCAACATTTTTATGGCTCAAAGTCAAGCCCTCCACCCTATTCAAGCACATAATAGTGAAGACATCATAGTGTTGTGCATCCAAAACGCAGGACACGAAAACGTAATTCCTTGGTGCGTCATTACTCAGAACAGCATAGCAATGGCCATTATAACTTTGGACGATAGATAATCAGACACATTTTATGAATTTACTGCATGTTCCTCTGTTTGGCATTCCATGGGTACCTGTATGAGCTGGGCAGAGCACCAGTCGTGATTTGTGTTTTCAAAGTAGATATGTAAGGGGTTTAATGTATAATGTGAAGCAGATTTGGGACCATGTGCTAAAATGGAAATAAAATCTGTTAAAGAAAAAAAACTAACTCTAGGCATTTGTACAATTCACCAATTAATGGAGACATTACCTAATGCCAGTGTATTAACTGATAACCAACAAAAACACATGCAAAGATATACTGCTACTGCTTGCCATAGAGGTATTAGATGTAACCACTAAGGGATTTACTTCCTAGTTAAAGACCACTTTGAACCAACTTCCAGAACTTACATGATTGGAAAAAGTAAATTCCAAACAAAATTAAGTTAAGTACATATAAACATTGCAACATAGATAAAGTATCAAATTAAATAAAGCCAGGGGGTAAATAAGTAAAAAGGCTTGATGAAAAAGAGTGAAAGTGGAATATTGTCAGAGCCTGATTACCACGCTGAGGATTTGAAGGCTAACTGTGGTTCAAGGTTGTAAAAGAAACCGCAGTGGGATCCGGTTGAGGCTCAAGGCCCAATGGTAGGCATGTGGGAGCAATGAGCTGTGTTGAAGCCTATTCCTCAGGATGCTTTGGGGCAGAGTGTATCTTGGTTAGTAGTTTTGAACGGTCCTCCACCTTTCTTTCTCAGTCTCCCTCCACTTTCCACTCTATACCTTTCCATGGCCCCAGGCCAGTAGAGCAGGAAGCACCGGGGTAATACCAAGTGCTGCTGGCTTCTGGATCTCGTCACTCTGAAACCTGCAACCTTAACCCACAACCCCAGGCCTGTTTTTCACTCCATTTCCCCAACATTCATGTACGATACATGTCTGCTTACATATTCAACAGAGGCATGAGTATATGTAAATGTGTATGTGCAAGTAAATGTTAGTATGTGTATGTGTTGAAAGAGATTGAGGCCCACTGCTTCTGCTGCCTGGACGATATTCATACTAAACAGAATTTTCATTGAGATCTCAAACTTAATTCAGCCATGTCCAGGTCAATTAGTTTATATGCAGATGTTCCATATTTCATCTTTTTTTTTCTGCTTGAGCAAACTGCTGCTATTGAGTATTTAAACTATGAGAACATGTTTTACACAAAGCACCAGCAGTGCCATCTTGATGAGGGATATCTATAACACAAACGCTTTTTCAGCATATAAGGGACAACATACAAGTGAAGTTTTAATATTTTTCCTTTGTGACTCCAAATACTTTAAACTACAACCTATTTGCACCCAGTACTCCTTCATGGCCTTTCTGCTGTGGAGAGGTTACACAGTGGCTTTTCCATCAGCTTGTTATGACTCCCTGTAGCTTAGAGTAAAGTCCCACTGGGGCTGTTTGTGTGCCACTTGGGAATATGTAACTATTATGATTTATGAAACATGCAATTACCTAGTAAGTCAAGCACCCCTACCAACAGTGGTCAGACCTGGATTGCCAGAAATTTGGGAACTTCTGAGCTGTGAATCTATGACTCCAGTCAACTCGAATTGCTGGTAATTTGCATCTACCAATTACAGTAATTAAAGGTCTTCGTTGTAATGCTCAGCAGCTCTCTGAGAGAGCGGGGTTGGAGATGAAGAAATAATGATGTAGAGTATGATGAGCCAGCAGTCACAAGAGAACTTCTACACCAATGCAACTAAAATGTTTTTTGCGACTAACAGTCACAAAACAGTGAACAATCCAAGAAAACAAAGCTGCAACAATGCTTCAAATTAGTCAGGCTTGGCTTTAACAGGCTACTTGGGAGTGGTTTTATGCCAAGTAAGATTCTGATTTATAGTTTTCTTTGTTTTTTTCCACACTGGCACACTAGATCATAAACAAAAAATTCTGCTTTTGATGTGCTGACAAATTCCCATGGCAAAACCTCAATCATCTATTCTTATTTAGCCCCGCAGCATTACTCATCTCCACCACCGCTCCCAACAGAAGCCTGTTATTCATTAGGCTGATTGCACTTTAAAGACACTCATACTTGACCAATTATATCATATTTACACAAGATCTTAGGAGGAAACTATTACTTCTATATACAATACAAGCAAGGATTAGCAAGAACTCATACCACCCTCATGACAGCAGTACACGATAGTAAGAAGTTAAGAGAAAGAAAGTTCTCTGTTTACAATGACATGGTGTACAGCAAAATTCTGTGTTTGCACTTTGATTTCAACATATCTTAATTACAGGAGTAATTTATCTCCCGTACAGTTTACATGTCAGTGAAGTTATACGGTTCTAAACACGGTTTGTGTTAAACATGAAGACACCGAGTAACATGTGCTTTCCATGATGGCCTGTTAAAGATGTCAGTCTGACCAGTGTAATTTATGGGCTCATCATGAACTTATTCAAAATCTGCTTATTGCAACAAACCTCGGTGTTCCAAAAAAACACGTGTGAAAACTGAAAGGATGCTCAATTTATCTTTAGCAGATACATATATTCCTAGAAATCCCAGAGAATTGGCTATGCAACCTACTAATCTGTTGTTATAGCCCATAATTCATTGTACCGTCAAAATCTATTGCTGCTCAAATCACATGCAAGACTACACGATTTATTTATACATTGAAGCTTTAAGGAACTCATAAGCTATGCATATGAGATATCCTTGGCTGTACATCAGTCAGAATGTTCATGCTACTTCAAACTCCTATTTCAACCTGAAGTACTCTGCAGTTTGTCCTGTCTCACAGCACTGGGGCCATTCATTTAAAAGCATGGATATTGTCTTCATCCCCACTGCTTCTGTTCTGCTTTGGCTTACACAAGCACACTTTTCCTGGTCTGTTTATCTTTAAATGTGCTCTTCTATGCCTCAGCTTGTAGCTATAAGCATGGAACATTCCAAGGTAACAGTAATTTGCTGGCTTTTTAATGGCACTGACTCATTGGATTCTTTTATACAGTAGGTACATCTGCAGTGCATCTAGAAAAAAAGGGACCATGGATCCTTATTTCCGAACACCTAACTGCTGCTGCTGAAAACTGCTGACAGGTCTGTGTGAGTTCATCAGCCTGTCTGAAATTTTCCACAACATTTGATGTTTAGCTTGCTGGTGATACCTACAGAAAGTCTTTCTATGTGTAACTGCTTAACCATATCACGAAACTACCATATTTTCCTTAAATGGAACGGGCCAATGTTTGTGAAATCACTTCCCCTGTTAGCGGTAACGGATTTGATTCTGTATGCTTCCTCCCTTCTCTGAAAATCGACTTAATACTGCTTTTATAAAACATGTCAGACGGAGTTTTAGCAGCAAGATCCTGATGCAGAGGTGTGAGGGGAATGCCTCGCTGAATTCCTCAAACCACTGATTGAAACCAGACTTGTGTCCCCACCAAGTAATTTCATGATGATGTAATCCCACTGCCATTTAAATTTGAGAGCCCTTATCTTTAATTAATCTCTTAACACATGCGTGGAATAGATTATTCATAACTGACTGCAGGAGGAAACATGGCAAGGATAGAAAAGGATCTGGTTTGCACTCATGTGTAGGCTTTTTCATCAAGTTAATGCAGAACAGGCTTATACCTCAATGCACCTTTCACACAGAAGAAATATCACAATTTTCTGGAAGGAAGATTGTAGAATAAAAGCTTGTTTCAAGTCCCTGGAGTGCAAAGCAATGTGTTCAATGGCCTGATGGTCTGTTCAGAAGCACACCCAGCTAAGATGAGCAATAATTGTTAAGCATGTTCAAACTGAAGCAGCACCACGTAAGATATTGGCATTTGGATATCACAAATGCTCAATCCGAAAATATGTTGTCCAGACCTGGAGAAAGACCAGAAAATCTAAACAAACAAAAAGCTCAAATTGTTCCATTTGATACATGTCTCCAATGGAGACTGTTATAGACCTCAGAACATTGCCCGTGATTTACTCCTGCACATAAAATGTTTAATTCATGCTCCTGCAAGGAGTGTTTTATAGAGCTGTAAAATTAGACTCATTTTATGGATCCCACATCATGAAACCCTACTGTTTTTGTTTTTTTTCGACGTGATATTGATAAAGTTTTTTAGTATCACCAACCTGGTTCACATTAATAGTACATAGACTTATTGTATTTGTAACTTTGATACTTTGAAGTTTATTAAACAGTGTTTATAGATTTAAAAAAAAAATTCTGACAAACTAGTAAAGCACAATTATTTGACATCCAGACTAAATTATCTGAATAAAGAATAATTTCGGAAGGAAAAAATGGTCACCGTTATTTATGTCAACACATGCTGCAGAACAAGTAGACAGACTGAACAAACTTGTATTCAGATAACCACAACAATAGCTACTTCTAATCAATGTTTTCCTTGACCTTAAAAAAATACTATTTAGTTTTCAGTTAAATTTCTTTCCTGGAAATAAAAGTTAGAATAGTACAATTATGCAAATCAGAACAGCTTGTTGCTGGGACCTCCCACATAATTAAATTAAAATCTTCAGGCCGAATCACAAGAAGTGTAGAAACCAAGGCCGGACACGCTGCCAGAGCCCATGGTATGACGAAGGGCAGCAGGAATACCGTTTGTCATGAGATGGTGTCCAAATACTTTAATGTCAGCAAGGAGAAACAGCATAAAATAATTAAAAATAATCTGGGGCGCACATGCTTCCTACACCAGCTAATTCTTCCTCCTCTGTGAATGACTGCGGAGTCCGTGTTTATAATTCTGAAGCGGATCTCACATTCATCCAGACCTCCAACTGTGTTTACACAAAGTGACGTTTCTATATGGGAGTTCTCCCCCTTCTCCCTCCAACTGAGGAAGCAATATGGGGGAGTGAACGCATCTGCTTATTCAGTTCTATAAGTGGTGGATTTAAAGAATAAAAGCTTATTATTTGTACTTTTAAAAATGAGTTAATGTACAGATGTATAGTAAATCAACAAGAGAGAAAATACAAATGTAGTACACTTAATGAAAAGGTGCAAGGTCCTATTACAGAGAATGATACAAAACTATTATTAAACTCTGCACTCTTCTACATCAGTATGTCTCTTCCTGAAAGAGGCTGTGCATGAGACTGAACTGTTTAACTAGAAGCCGATATAATCCCTGTATATGTTCGTCAGTAATTATAACTGCAATAAGCTTCCTTTGGGTCAGTAATATGTAAGAAAAGCAAAGACGGTGTTTTCAAAAACATGGAGCTTTTTACACAATGACAGAATCCCTGAACTCTGAAACCTATCATTTCTAAAGGCACGTGTTACATTACTAGAGTTTACTGCTGCTATATTTTTAGTGAAAGACATCGCACTGTGATGGACTCTGATATAATGTAGATAACATTAGGTGATGGAGTTTCAAATGGAGGAAAACAACATTAAATAGATTTGTACTGAAAATCTAAACAGTTACCTTTTATATTATTTAATATGATTGCTTCTCCAATCTCTCTAAGAGATTGCATTAAACAAATTCACACCTAAAAAGAAAATGAATTCATGGAAGTAAAAATAATTAGATTAAAAAATATATTTGTATTTTTGCACAAGCACACAAAATTTTATAAGAACTTTATAATGTTTATTTATATTGAAAATAAAATATTTCCGCTAGTTCCATCCAGAGAGATATCTGAAGAAGATAAAACAAGAGACATTAAGTATAACATAACGGTTGAATGTCGTTATCTGGCTTACTAAAGATAAGTTACTCAAGTTGAGTAGGCTGTGTTTTTCTCTGGATTTAGTATTACAATTAGTTTAAAAAACACAAAAGAGATAAATAAATGAGTAACTACTTTTTGTAGTATGTTGACAATGCTGGAAAGAGGATCTTTGTTGGTTGAACATCAAATAGTTATTTACTTTTTATCTCGCTAAATATCATTTTTATTTTGTTAGACTTTCCAGATTTTGATGATTTTGGTAAAGCAATTCCAAAACCTGGAGTAGGAAGACAGTGAATAGAAAGTGGCCCCTCAAGGCCATGCTCCTGATAAACCAAACATCTAGACAGACTGTGTCGTAAAAAAAATAAGTTTCACATATTAAAATGTGAAACTTCTGACCACCAGGCTGACATCCTTACAGCTGCATGGACAGACAACATTTGATGGTGGAAAAATAAAAGAGAGAAAAAAGAGAGGGAGAATGAAAGAAGCATACATGACAAAGAGACAAATTGTGAAATAAGTTGCGGGTGGGGTATTTTAAAAGTCCAACACGTGAAAAACAAATCTTCAGCAATTTCTGTGGAGCTGGAGAATGAAACGAAGCTTGGTTCTATAAAAGGAAGAAAAAAAAAAGATCAAAAAGACATCATGCAAGCACAACGGCCCCCTGTGCCTCTGTGGAACGGAGCCTATGCCCCCTGCAGAAGTCTAAAAAGCAAATTGGACAGAAAAACAAGTTAAGTAGTAAAAGGCTGCAGGAAGACACGGAGAAACAAAGGCAAGGGATATTGAAAGACTGAGGGGAACAAGTTGTGCTTCTGTTCAACAGAAAATCTGTAGAAAATACAGTCCAGGTGTAAAGAATTAAAGTAGATGGCACATCAAACAGAGTTGTGTGCTGCCTTTTTCCTGTAGCCCTGGTGGCAGGAAATGCTCTACAGCATTGTGTGAGTTGACCAGTGTGAAACAGAAGAAAGGGAGCAATAAGAAGCCCAAATAAAAGGGGAAGTCAGGAACAGAATAGAGCAGATGCAGAAAACGTTTCAAAACATCCTGCAGAGAAGAGGGTAGATGAATGCAAAGAGGAGCATGTGGGGGAAAAGGAAATGCGGGATGACAGAGCTCCATATTAGAAACAGGGAAGACGAAGCTTTACAAGGCATAGAACGAAAACCAAATGTTATTTCAACAGTTTTTAGGTAACGTTAAAAACTTGAATTAATAAAAAGTCAAACTAATAAGTAGATTACTTGTTACGATCTATTGATATACAGCATAAAAAGCTCAAACAGATGGAAAAATACTTATCCCTCCAAGCAAACAAAAACCAGGTACTTTCAATTGGTTTTAATTACAAGGTATGATTAAACAAAATAAATAAGCCCCAAAGTAATCTTGATTGGCCTGAAAGCAGTCCTAGGCATATTTAAACAGACGGGGACGGTTTTGTGAGTGGCTTCAAACATTCATGATGTGCTTAGTTTGAATTAGGATAAGTGTTTTTACATGTATTGTTGAGCACAGCTATATATTCCTCACTCTACACAATGTGACGTGGGAATCTCTCGTCCTGCTCCCTTTCCAACATGTGCCTATCAGCTGGATCTGCTCAGAAACCTTCGCACAGCCATTTGACTCCTAAAGAAAAAACTGATGTGGCTTTTGAATGTCAACAGCATTAGTCTGTTGCCAGGCGGTACATAATGCCTTGGGAAGAATTAAGAAAAAATAAACTGCCTTCAAAGCTCTTCAAATGTCTCTTTAGTTTTTCGAAGACAAGACGGAAAAAATATCAAGGGGATGGGGATTAGGTTTTAAACACTGGCTTCTCATCATTGCTGAGGAATGGCGGCAAGTCTTGCCAACAGTAGGACATTTTATTTCAGCATAAGTATATAAAGCAAAGCATATTTGGTAGAATTAATAGGTTTTATACCATCTGCATGTGCATAACTAGCCATGATTAATTGAAATATCCTGTGCGTTGATTGGAGGAGTATTGCATGTGTGTTTGTGTGTGTGGGCTAAGTTATGGAAAGAAGAAAGGGGACCACCACAGTCAAGTTGTCTGCACGGTGGCTTCACATTTCCCACAAACCTGCAGTTGAAGGAACTTGACTGATATTCTGTCAAACACACACGCACAGAGCACCCCGTTGTAAACCTTGCTAATCCTGGGGCCATAAATAAAAGCTGTGGAGAGTTCAGTGCTTTAGAAGTGCCGCTTTCACCTTGCGCCCGTACCTGTAAGTTGACTTAAAAGTAAAATGGGGCTGGAACACTGAATATACATTTGCTAAAATATTTCAGAAGATTTGGGGAAAAAAATCTTCAAAATATAACTACTTAAAGACTTTTTTTTGCATTTTCTTGAGGAATGCATAAAGGAATTTAGTTTAGAAGCAGCAAGCTCTCTTTTAATACCAGCCTCTGGCTCTTTTAAATCTGGTTGGGCCTCCTGGGGTTGTAATATGCCTCTAGTTACACAAGCATTAGGCAATTATGCCACTGGTTTCTCACTGGCTTCCAAGAGCCACAGAAGAGCTTGTGGCTTCACACATGGACACTTAAAAATATCGCCACATTCTGTTTTGAAATGGACTTCTTTTCTCTTCTTTTGTATTTGAGTGGACTCTTGTTCTGTTTTAAGCCTGCCAATAGCTTCTCTGGCAAGAATTATTGACCACTCAAATATGTACACAAGATATACATCAACAACTTCCCGCAAAATGTGTAATGTTTAATAACTTTTCCAAACGCATTGAACAGAAACATAGCATAGAATTTTTTAAATGTTAAATGAACATTTCTTAAAATAGGAACAAAATTCCTTAAATTATATCAAATACACACAAAGCCATTTCTGTGAAAAAATGCCAACATCTCTCAAATTATTTAAGACCTTTCTCTATAACTTGACGCATGGCTCAAGTTCAGCTATTTCCATATAAATCTTATGGGGGGATAAGAAATAGACAAGGCAAAGACATACTTTCAAAATATAATTCCTGAAATCCCCACCTGACCTAAACTACTGCTGCAAGACTGGCCAGTCAGAGTCGCCCTGTCAGAACACTGACAGCCTCAAAACATCCACACAGGATGCCAGAACATCAACATGTCATGAGCTAGGAGAAAAGGAACTTGATTCAATAATACACAAAAATGGAGCTGGCCACACACAGACACACACACACACACACGAACACAGAGGGTAATACTGGTAGAGTGTGTTTATTGCATGTTGCAGTTGAGAGCAGAACTTCCGAGGTTGGGTATATTCTTAGAGCTGTTATATCCTGCTTTGGGATGAGCCACTTACACTCAAACCCACACACAGGCACAACCATTGCGACTCGAACCCTGCAGCCATGCGATCAAACCACAGATCAGGCCCTTTTAAGTGTGAAGGACAGCTGAGGGGTGATCTCTTTTGCCTCTGTCAGCATGCATCCCGACCCGACTGACAGCGGCCTGCCAAAACATGAGAGTAGTTTCCGGGAAGCTCTGAATTAGATCTGGCTGTGTTGATGATAAGCTCCTCACTGCTTCCTCACACACACACACACACACATACAAAAATGAATTTTAATGAGAATTACAACATTGTAGCCATATTGTAGACATTTCATCTGTGGCTACTGATGCATTTGTCAATTTAAGAAATACTATCACCCAAAAATTGCTGCAGAATGTCTCAAGCAACTGATTCACACTGAACCAAACCAGGCTTAAAATCCGACTATGGGCCCACTATTCAAAGAGCGACACAGAGAGGCAAGGCGACTGTTCATAAAGTGTTAAATAAATAAGCACAGTCCTCCTGGGATGACAGGGGAAATGTTCAATAGTCAAATGAAACCAAAAGAAGAACCCATACAATGCCACGGCTAACTTTGTTTACAACCTGGAAAGTCATAAAATTCCAGAATTAAAACATGCTTTGTTGCACAAGTTGTCAGCATAATTTCTTCTTTTGATACAACAGCCATACTATAAATAGATATAGTAAATAAATACTATAAATAAAAGTAAAAACTTTTAAGTCACATTATTGGTTTATATATGCATGTTTACCTTCCGGTTACATGAATAGTATATTACATTTAAATAAATGAAAAGTAATGATTAAACTAATCAAAAGAGTTACTCTTTAAAGGACAAGATACATAGCAAGCTTACAAGGAAACATTATCGCAGTAGCTTTTCCAAAACTGTGGACAAAGTTAACAGTTTCAGTGGCTCCTCAAAAATGACTGTGGGACACACACACACTGACAAGAATTCATCATCACTGACAGATTTCCATACCATAATTTCACGGGCTGACATTGCAATCCAAACACTAACTCCGCTTTGTGCCAATAAAGAAAGGAGAAATAAGTAGTGGTTTAATTCCACTGTGGTAAGTTCTAATAGTCCCTTCTTTCTTCCATTTTCTTTCCACACTACTTCAATGTCATATATGTATAAAAAGGCCATAAAACTGCATAGCAGAGTCCAGGCTGGAGTTCTCTCCCTCCTAATCCCCCTAAACCTCAAAGTGCAGGCAGAGGAATACAAGTGTTGTGGTGCAATCTTCTCACAAAGCAGAGGGCCTGAGAATAACATCACAGAGGCCACAGAAATCTAAGGAATGAACCACAGACTGTACACAGAAGTCAGCAGACACCACAACACAGAGCACATGATGCAGTATACAGACTCACTTGTAAAATAGAATAAATGCCAGTTGAAGTATTAGCTTTGTGCAAAAAAAGGATCAACAATAGATAGGTGTAATTGGAAAGACAGAAATAGAGATATGGATTAAGTACTTAAGTTCAGACACACATCTTCGAAACATAACCTTAAGAACTTTATTATGTTAATATTAAGGTTAGTTTCATTTAGACATACATGTACTAGTAACGGTAGGACCTATATTATGTGTCAACTAACTACATTCTACATTAAGTGAGACATATTAAAAGCAGTCAAAGCTTTTAAAACATGTCAACATGTCATGATGCCTGAACAAATTAAATTCCTCTAATAACCCACGCACGCACGCACGCACGCACGCACGCACGCACGCACGCACGCACGCACGCACGCACGCACGCACGCACGCACGCACGCACGCAC
>CAJRST010038888.1:18265050-18313045 GCA_907169785.1 Menidia menidia | reverse complement strand
CACGCACGCACGCACGCACGCACGCACGCACGCACGCACGCACGCACTCACACACACACACACACACACACACACACACACACACACGCATGCATGCATACATGCATACATACATACATACATTAAACAAGTTGCTGCAACATGAGCCTTCCAAAATCACTCCCAAGTTTATCAGTCAGGTATCCTAATGGACTGTAAACATAATTTCTAAGGTAAACTTTGACAAAAGGGGGGCATAATTTACTCTGGGCAGTGTCCTTCCCTATCTACCACTTAGATGTTGCATTAATCCTGAGCGTCAAGGTAATGTGAAATATGTCCACCGGGTTTACCAGGACCAGGTGTTTCATTTGCTGGAATGACAAAAAGCTATGTTTATTTTGGCAAACACCTCATCTTTGCTTATGTTATTTCCTTTCTCTTGAGAAGAGAGTGGGAACATGGATGTACATCTGAGGTAAGATAATAAAACAAGAGTGGTGGAAAAAAGGGAGAAAAGCAATATAAGGTACAGAACATTGTCTGTCTTCTTTCTCACTGCCTCCCAAATCAATGTAGGACACAAATATATAAAAGTCTGTATTCCCAATAAGCAAATACTGCTGATGAAAATCTTTATGTAGATTAATAAGTTGCTTTTAGGATGCTATAAGACTGCTGTTTAGCTGGCTAAAGTTCAATATATTCTGAGCACAGAGTCAAACATGAAATCAGTATATTCACCAACAAGCTAAAGAGATTACATCTCCTTCACTTACAAAAATGGGCAGAGGAATTCAAGAGGTTTTTAACAGCTTCAATAATCTGTTTTCTTGTCTTTAATAAGCAAATGCAAAGTGTACACATTTATTTTTTGCCCCAGCGTGCCATGCTACAAGTGTAGTTCTGTATTTGTAAATGTGAGGTAAATCTTAATAGATAAATTGATACAGAATTTGCTTAATGGTTCCTTCTTTTATGAACCAAATGAACACTCAGTATTGTCACTTATTATTATTTTGGTTCATGCATAGTTTGAATTGAAAGTAAACGGTTAACTATATAACTAAAATGTAGTCATATTTTGAAACAAATTGTACAAACTATAGGTAAATGAATAATTATTTACTAATAATTTCTTGATAAATTATTATCCACACACAATGTGGAAATATTGCTCTTGTCATTGTTTGGATTCTCATTTGGCGATCCTCTGGATTTACTGTGCCCTCCACAATTATTGGCACCCCTGTTTAAAATGTGGTCAAGGACTTCTAAAAATGATCCTTTTTAAAAAACAAAAAAAACAACATAGAACCAAAATGCAAAAAAAGAGAAAAATCCAACCTTTTATTAAAGTATATTACTTTGGTGGTAAAAAATAAAATCACACATTTAGAAAAAAAATAAACGCCAAATCATGTGTCCCACAATTATTGCCACCCCTGACAATTCTGCTGAAAAAATCTAATTGATGTCCATTAAATATATTTTTCTGTAGAAGGAACTTTTAATTAGTAGTTCATGACCTCCTGTTTACTATGATGTGACACAGAGGCCTAATTCTCTTACCCATGTGTCAACACGGCAAAGACAAGAGAACACACCATTCAAGTAAGGCAGATGTGTGTTGACCTTGATAAGTCAGGCAATGGCTACAAGAAAATAGCCAATCACCTTAACTTGCTCGTATCTACAGTCAGTGGAATCATTAAGAAGTTTAAAACCACTGGAACAGTGACAAACAAGGCTGGAAGAGCTCCCAAGTTTATCTTGCCACAATGCACAGTGAGAGTAGTAAAAACAAGTCCTAAGCTCACTGTCACAGAATTGCATCAAAGAGTGGAATCTTGGGGTCACAAAGTCTCCAAAACAACCATCAGATGTTCTCTACATGCCAACAAGCTGTTCGGGAGGAATGCGAGGAAAAAGCCTTTTCTCACTAACACTCACAAACATAAACGTCTGGGGTTTGCTAAGCGGCACTCGGACTTCAACTGGGATTGTGTGCTTTGGTCAGAAGAGACTAAAAACCTTGTTAGGGTGCATGACATTATGAACGCTTGGAAATACCAGGACATGTTAAATATAAACTTGATGGCCTCTGACAGAAAGCTGAAGATGGGTTGTCATTGGGTCTTTCAGCAGGATAATGATCAGAAACATGTGGCAAAATCTACACAAAAATGCTTCGGCAGTCACAAACTCAAGGTCCTCCTATGGCCATCTCAGAAAGAACCCTTTCTCTGTGTTCTCCAATCTTGTGAAATGTTATAGGAGGAGATAGTCTTGTTGGCAAAAGGGGGTTGTACAAAGCATTAACATCAGGGGTGTCAATCATTGTGGGACACATGATTTCACGTTTTTTATGTGCTAAATGTGTGATTTTATTTTTTACCACCAAAGTAATGTACTTAAATAAAAAGTTGGATTTTTCTCTTTTTTGCATTTGGGATCTATGTTGTTTTAAAAAAGGTTAATTTTTAGAAGTCCTCAACCACATCTTAAACAGGGGTGCAAATAATTGTGGAGGGCAGAGTAGCTGTTTTACTTTAAATTTACTCAATCTATTTTCTAATGACTCTTTTTAAGGTAGTGACACTACAACAAGTTTTGAAGGTAGTTTTAAATTTCGGCCAATAGGCTGAGACCAATGAGAAACATTGGGACTTACTCTGGTGAGATGTTAACTACATTAACATAATTTCCTCTAAGATGGACTTTGTCACATAATCTGCACGGCAGCCAAGGTAATATTTAAAGAAATTTAGAGTACATAAAAGTAGGCAGTTGGTGTCTCTGTGTGTGGCCCGAGCAGCTCTTCTTGTCTGCGGCAGCGAGGCGAAGCTGAGGCACTTTTCACTGGTGTAAACAAATGGGGAAATGGGGCACTTGGCAACCGACTAAAGTGAGTGATGAGGCAAGTGTGCACTGAAGCATCTAATGAATCATTTACTGGGAACGCTAGGTTTTATGAGGAAAAGAAAGATGAGGGAGAAGACAAGAAAGAAGTAGAGCAGCAAAAAAGTTTTCAAAAGAAAGAATAGATTTTCAAAGAAAAGTAAGTTAGAAAGCTACAGCTGACATACAGACACCTCAAAGGGTAAGTCGTTGTTTTCCCCGTGTGCGGATATGCTTATATGGCAGCAACTAATCCTATTAGTAGTGTAGCAGCAGTAATCTAACCTAAGGGAAGTTGATCAATTATCTGAGATGAATGCTAAAAACTGAGATTTTTAACTTTTGGATAGAGCTTATGTGCTGAAGGTTTATACAAACCTTTCCTCCACATGGTGCTTTAATTTTTACTCTTCTACATTTGCAAACGACTTCTGAAGTTTGTCTTTTTTGGATAACAGATATGATCAAATAAAGCTGAATTTACTACCTGCCTACATGTTTAAGAAAATGTTTATGATAATAACAAATCTGCCAAAACAAGTTATGCATTAGCCATGGGATTTCCGCCATGGAATTTGCAATGAAATGATGGTTCCAATAGAAAGTTTCAGACCACTTGATTAAAGTTTGTGCTTCACAGCTTTTCAGTTATTTCACAAAGAAAACATCTGCAGTTTAAAGTCTTCAAACGTTCCAACCAGCATAAAGTAGTTCTGTTTTTCTTAGCTGTTTGGTGACATTATTGCACTGTGGTTCGATCCCACACCTCTAGCCATGCAAGGATCTTCCTGTGAAAGACAGCAGGCAGGACCCTGGCTTCAGAAAACCATGTTTATCTGTGAAGGGGAGATCCCCATCTCAACCACTTATTAGGACATAGATGTGGGTTTAAGTAGGCAGCCATTCAACAGCAATAAGGAGGTGGCTTACTGACCACAATGTTCTGGGACTGGGACCAGCCTAACCAACACTGAAGTAACAGGGAAGAAAAGTGAGACAGGAAGGAAATAACAAATACAAACAGAACAATGGTGTTGGGAGATACTACGTGCAGGAGAAGGTGTATTGTAGGAAGCTGATGGATATATTAATATTGATATAAAACTATTATATAATATTTCTACATGCAAAAATGAAAAAAATAGATCAAACTGAACGAGGAGTATATTGAATAAAACAAAGAAAGATTGAAAAGAGAAAAAAACTAAACTTGGGGAACTTGGAGATACGAGCTGCTGTTACACATGAACACATGTGATTTCAATAGGAAAAGTAATGATGCTTTCAACCTTAACTTATTTTGTACTTCGTGACCATACATGCAGTTAACAGTGGGAGATTTTAAGCTGAAAATGCACTTTCGCAACAAAGGAATGGAGTGGGTGAAACAGGCTTAAAAAATTGAATGCTGTGAACATATGGATTCTTATTATCCAATTAGCAATACAACAATTAGAACAAAATAAGATGGTACAAAAATGTCTACAACGAAAAGCAAGTAGCAGAAAAAAATGTTACTGGTGACAAAAATAGGGCGATAACAAAATCCAGGATAAAGTCCAACATTGTGTTAATTAAAGCAAAGCATGTGAAAAATGTGATGATAAACATTGATTGATCCATTATGGATCCAACCATACGGCCACTTCGTGTTGACTAAGGCTCTATATCAACACTGACACTCCAGCCCTCTCTGCTGTTACTGTAGAAACACAGAAGGGTGCACCAATCAAAACAAAAAAACACATTTTGTGGTGGCGGGATGTTCTCTCCAAGCATCCCTTGGAGAGACCATGAGGCAAATGATTCTGTGACGGAATTTAAAGCTGTGTCATGTAGGTGTGGAGATGTCGGGAAATGTACAGGGTATTTTTAGACACGAACACACACACACATGAACACACACACACATGAACACACACACACATGAACACACACACACACACACACACACACACACACACACACAGACACATGCAAGCAGGCATACAGGGAGGGCAAGTAAATACAGCAAATAAGCTTAAGGAATCTTTCACCATTTAAACTTTCCATGGACAGCAGTTATTTAAATTGGTTTTCCAAATGTCGTATTTACATATACTTCAACTATGGTTGTAATGCTAAGGAAACCAAAGTTGTCATCTTTTGGTAATCTAAATCTTTCAGTCACTAATTGATTAAATTTGCCTCTCAAAAGAAATCCTTTACCTTCTAAACATAACTATAGAGTCACGAGTTAAATGATGGAATAGACACTTGTGTTTGGCAACATAAAAGTGAAAAGATTCAAGGGATTAGTACAATAGAATCTATTTCTCTATCAGTGCTTAATGGTTTTTTTTTCTTCACTTAAACTTTAGTTGGTATTATAACTGACGCTGTCAATGTCTTTAAAGAAATAATAATAATAATAAAACATATTTTATACATTAATATCTATATGGCAGTTTTTGGGTCTTTTTGGTCACTATATTTGTTCATAAGCACCGACACTAACACAGCACTTATAAAATACTACACAATGACACAAGCAATGTAGGGCTTCTTTTCTATATTACACACACAAATATACAAATATGTGGAAATCAGCGTTTTGCCCAAGCCAACCATTTACCGCTCACGTGTTTTAAAAACTTCTGTTATGGCATCAGTGAAGTTTTTCAAAATGTTAGTTTTAAATCCTACTCAGACACCACAGTCCCAGTTGCAGCCTCAGAATTTTTCAGAGCGGTCCTTATTAGCCTCTACATACAAGAAACTTTCAATTAAGTGTTTCAGGAATGAAAAAAGAAATGATCGGAAAAAAATTATGAGCCTGCCCTGGAGTAAAAGATGTGAGATTTTAAAGAGGGTCAAATGACAAGAAAGTCAGGGCTGAATGCATGCTGGACATTCCCCGTACTGGTGCTCATGCACTTGGAAAAAGCCCATTTTTTGAGGCAGGAAAATGATTTCAGCTGTGTAAATTGACAGTGGCCTTGTAGCTGAAGATGAAGAGGGAGAAAGGGGGAAGTCTCTGGTATAAGCTTTGCTTAGTATAAAAACTGCTATGGTCCTATTCCTGCCGGAAACAAAACTCAAAATCACATGTGAACATTTAACTGCTGCAATGAACGTGTGTATCCACTCTCAATGATAAACAGAAACCGTTCCGAGTATTGTGCGGCTGAAACGGAAGCTGGGCACATGAACATACTCAGAAACACTGTTTGTGAAACCATACCATGATGTGCTCTATCAAGATGTTTAAATACAGTTGCTATTTTAGCTTTCGGTCTTTGCTCTTCTCACGTCTTCTAGGGTGGCACTCTACACTCTAGTACATCTTGGTTTTAGACATTGTTAGGCAATCATTTCATGAACAGTAGGCAATAAAAGCATAGCTGCTCAGATCAGTCATTTAATTATAACAACAGATATAATTAGCGGTGGGCTTTAAGCGGAATTGCATTAAATGGCTACTGGGACTGCAACATATTTCTTACAACAGCCACAGTTGGATACTGACTGTAAAAATACATTGGTTAGCATGATTACAGACTTTCTATATGCAACATGGGGAAGAATTCAGAATAGATAAAGTGTAAAACTGTCCTTGGTAATAGTATTTTAACAAGATTCTGATCTCAAGGCTATCAATCATATGATTCAGAAGTGTGATCATCCTAAATTGGAGGGCAGATGTGAACAGAGAAGGTGGTAAGGATAATACTGGGTTAGGAATGGAAGAATGAACACGGACAGAGATTCAACATTATTCTTGGGTTTCCTCTTGCAGGGCGGGAAGTAGTGGTGTGTTGACTTCTGTGTGGTAACTCAGTGAGAATGTGTTTGAATAAAGATACACGCTTGTGATCAGTGATATGAGTACAGTATGAATAAATCAATTTTTTGGGTGCATGGATATGAATACATATCCCAAAGAAATTGACAAAGACTAGTGAAGTGATCGCATTTGTGAGGTCATATTAGTCTGCATGCATCTGGAATGCTGCATGGTAGCGAGTGTCTGTTCAGACCTGGGTGGAGTGTTGTGCAATGCAATTTATCTCTGGCATCAAAGTCACGGTGCTAAAAGTCCTCTAACTATGAGAGGCTGAAGACTGTTGGGTAGGACGGGTTGAAATTATATGGATGGTTTCACTGGTTTTTGGGGTGAAAGTCTGAGAAAAACTCCAGATTATGTTCCATGCCCACAAAATAGTTATTTATCATCTGACAAGATAACAACATGGCTAGCATGTCAAGTAAAGACATTCAAAGACTGTTTCCATGGAGACTGAGCTTCTACATCTCATCTGCAGTACTGTCCTGTGTAAAAAAACAAACAGCAAACACTGTGAAAAGAACAGTGAGATGCGCTTGAGGTTACAAAGGAATATAAAAACAAATGAAAAGACCGGCATTTCCCACACGACAGTAGCTATGGTTACTGATCAATACCATCCTTGTTCCAAAACATTAGAGTAAACTGCATTCTTATGGAGATGGCTTTGGTGCCCTGGGACCGAATCGTTTCTCAATCGAGCCCTGACTGTTCCAGTACTTTTAACATACTAACAAGCCTAGACCACCTCTGCCTCTCTGCTCTATCCAATAACCCTACATATGACACTTTAACCGGTTGAAGGCAGCAGTGAAGAATAAAGTGGCCCCTCCACTCCTTTTGTTGTCCATTTTCTGTTTCCCCATTTCACATCGGCCCACATCTCACTTGCAGCTGCACAAAGCATTAGGAACCACTTTTATCTCCCTCATTACATGTGTTTGCCAGCTCCGTATCTGCCCAAATGCTCTCTCTGTCATGCACGCATACGCTCTGTGGGGCTGTGGTTTTGAGGCAGCTATGACACAATCCAGATTCTTGCTGCCTATACAAGTGAATGTGCTTTGCGAGGAACTATTTCGCTCCAAAGTCCAGATTTTCCTTGCCCTGCAGCTTTGATCCACATGGCACAGGAGGCTTGTGTCAACAGTCTTGTGTTTCAGCTGGAGGGCCTGCTGGACCCCCAAGGTGTCACTCATTGCTCTCTGTCACTGCAGGGGCAGTTTAACCACTATGAGGTGCTATTATCCAGTGCATTATAGACTCCCAAGAGGACACATTGACATCCAAAGGGAGGCACAAACAGTAAAACATCAAATACACATGCTCCAAAGCTTTACTGTGGCATATTGGCCCACCAAAGGTTAGAACTGAAATTATGCCTTTAAATCAAAACACAACTAAAATGTGAGATTGTGATCAGTTTTAAAAACAGAATAAGTGTATTAAATAAAAGTTAAAGTTGGACACAGTGGTCTTTTAGACTTTGTGCTCAAGTTTCTTAAGCCAAAAGTAACAGAAGTATGCAGTTTGCTGAGAGGTGACTTTGCCTTACTGGTAGATGTCTTTTCGGAGCACTGTTCGGGTTAGTGGGTTATCAGCTTGAGGAGCCATACTGAGAGAACCCAGCTTTAGTACGAGTGTGTCCTCTTTCTTCTCACTGGAATCTACTGGGACACAATTAAGGAAATATGCAAAAACAAAATGAGTGAATTCAAACGGATAAGGTGTGTGATCAATTGAGTCACTTAACTATTTTATATCATTAGAGGAAAGTCAGCTATAATCTTACAAAATCTTATAATCTCTGCAATAATCTTACCAAACACACAGCATACTACCAGACTTGTTGAAAACATTTACTCAAAGCTTACTCAGTCACTCACCAAAACACTGACTTATATAGCATTTAAAGGACAGTCTTACCACTGTAGTCATTACAGTACAACCAACAGACAAAAGTAGACACAACACATTGATGACAATCTAAAAATGAGTCTTGAACACTTATTTATTTATTTTAGCAAATGTCCTTCTGCACTGATGTGGTGGTTCTGCCCCATCTTGTTGATTAAGTCAAAGCCTTTCACATAAGCAACAGCCTTGTAGAACGCAAAACACATCTTGTGACACAGTATAAAAGAATGGGTATTTCTTATATGAGAAACCCTTTGTATAAAGCTTAAGAAGATCATCATTTAAACACAATTGGTTCCAATCCAAAATTAAAAACATGGAAAGACTGGCTGGTAAAAGAGGAAAAAAACAACAAAAAAAAATCCACTTTTTAAATTAAGAAATGTATACTTTCTGATGTAAACGGGTTCAAAACAATTACTTCTAGGTATAAGATACAAAAAAAGTAATGAAATAAGTTTTTTTTGTGTGTTTTTTTGTCTAAATCAAAAAGTTTGAATATGATCGGCCAGATGTGTAACAGTATCACTGTTATTGGTACCAAAGTGTTCCAAAGTGTTCAAATCACGAATTAAATCATGTGTTCAAAGCATAGGTTACACTGCCCACATATTCCGTCTTTAGCATGGAATACAGTGATCAGTAAATATTTAGAGAAAGTCTCTCTTTAAGATGTTCAACAAAAGCATGTAAAACAAGAATACTCCATCATATCAAATATAATTGCAGACCAACTGCATATATTTCTAGATATATTTAACAGTTATTCAACTTCCTTGATCTAGAAACAAACTTTTTTTTAAAATTCCAATTGTTTTAAATGTTACCATGTGTATCTAACCTGAAACGGCTTGTGCATCTTGTGTTCCATGGCAGAAGACCCTGATCACGCTGGTGTTGATGTAAATGAGAGGCAAGCACCGAGATGTCAGAGTGTGGCTTCTCATTGGCTGACCTGCTGACTTCCCACGCTCCCTGTATCGTCGTGGTACTGTGGCCTGGAATGATATCAAGTCCGAGGGAAAAATAACTACTATGAATTTCACAATTTTCTCATTCTATCGTGTGGTTTGAATTAATAGAATACTCTTGAGTGAATACCATATAGAACAGAAAATTGGTAAAGCTTATATCTTTAAATAACTTTAGCTTATACTGATCTACCCTATGATTACCTGTAACTATATTTTATACAACTATACAGTATGTATTACCTAAACTCTTCCTACTCCTGCAGAAGAAAAAGCCATTATCTATTACACAGACAATTACATTTAGCTGATCCTTTTTACCTGAAAAACCCCTGCTACAGTGGCCAGAAGTGGACAGGACAGAACCAAATCAAAAGGCTGGGCAGTTAGTAGAATCTCTCTCAGGTAATGAGGTGAATTGTCTGCCAGCTGATCCGTCGTCATCCGCTGTGTAACAGTGGTAAAACTGGCACGTGTTGGACGCTCAGGTCGGGTGATGAGTTTGTGACGGACGTTTTTGGTGACAGCCTGAGTGTAGGTGATCGACATGAAGCCATGCTGCTGATGAGAGCCCTCCAGGACCTTAGCTGCCGTCTGACCATTGGTGAGAGGACAAATCAGACAGACGGTAGATAACATCACGCAGATCAAGGATAGATAAATAACTGTTCAATGTTTTATTGGTCAATATTGTGTTGAATGAATGGAGAGCCTTTATCTTTTATCTTTATCAATTACAAAGAAAGCTGAACATACGTCTATTTATATGTTCAACATTAAACAACTTTCATTTAAGCTGATTTTTTTTCAGAAGCCCAGGGTTTCGACTAGATCATTCATTTTGAAAAGAAAAGGCTTCAATTCACCCAAACAGAAGCGCTATGTGTTTTTTCTCTCAAAGCAATTTAAAGCCAGCCAAGCAGTAGCAACTAACAAAAAGCATTGAGAGGATTTGTAGTATTCCGCAGAGTCATTTATCAAGAATCAGCAAATCAGCAAATTTTATAGGATACACAAATCTTTTCCAGAGAGTCCAATAAAAAGATTTATATCTTTCCAAAATTCCAAGACTCTAATCATAAGACTGATTTACAAGGCAAATATAAAGTAGAAAAATTTCAATAATTTACTAAATAAATGTATCTCTGTAAGTTTTTTCAGATTAATTGATTTTATATGCCAAAGTAAAGACTGCATAACATCCACTAACAGTGATATTTTTCTCTTTTTTTTCCGCACCTTTTTGTTAGAAAATACTTTATATTCATGTATTACAAACATTTTGATAAAAACAAATATATACTGACTGTTACTGTTGTTTATTTTTTTTGTGTTGTCATACTTATATGATGTGATTTTAAGTGGTTGGAAGTAGAAGGGAAATTATTCAAATCAATAGAAATTTCTGAAATATCTCTAGGGAACATACAAAACTCTTCAGCCACTGCTGATGGATGTTAACCGAATCAACAAAAAGAAGAATAACTGGATTCTTACAGGAGGGAAAAAGCCAGAGAAGGGGCTGAAAGAGTCTTGCTTGCTGACGGGTCGAACCAACACGGTGCGCCTGTTCAGCTTATCAGTACAAGAGAGCACCACTCCTGCGCAGCTGCCTGAGCTCCGAACACCCTCCTCCAAACTGGAGGTGAGTAGAGGGAAGGAGATGAGAAAGTGGATGCAGAATAAGGCAATGTGGATCAGAGAGGGGGGAGGAAATGTAAAGGATCAGAAAGATAAGGAAAAAAAGAAAAAGGGAATGAAAGCCAGATAAGCGTGAACCATTTTTTGTTTGATTAGATAGAATACAAACTAATACCATCATAGAAATCAGCACCAGCTTGAATCAGGAGAAAAGTTAAGGAATGGTCTTATACTAACCATGAAAATAAGCATTGAACCAGCTGTTTAGTTTATATGTTTCAAAACTGAAACAGCACAGTTTAGATCCACCAAAATGCTATGAACACAAAAATAACTAAAAAGAAAAACATACATGTTTTGGATGCTAGTATAAGACCATTTCCAAATCAGATATCATCAAAAATCATTGTATATATTTTTATATCACCAATGGATGCCCATATCATAGTCTCCTCCAACACACACGAAGAAGAATGTCACCGGATTTTTATTGGTTTGTGTATTAAGTTACTGGAGAGACAGGTGTTTTTTACACAGTACGGAATCAATGAGTCATTTGGTTCTGTGTTTTTGAAGTTAAGATGTACAACACATCACTTCTCTACTGGCCGCATTGTATCCAAAATCAGAGTGTTGTCATTTCCTCTATGTTTTCCTGTCTGTCCAGCAAGAGCGAAGATGAGGAACCTTGATTAGAAGAAGCAGGGCGGCAATCAGTATACAGAAGGCTAAGGCCACCATAGCTGCTCCGGGACACACATGAGCCTCACCACAGCTGTCTCCTTGCAATGCAGAATGAGTCCTTCATAGCTGCCAGAGTGCCAGCCCTGCCCTGGCCTGCAGAGACACGCAAGGCCAAGCTTAATATGGACATGTGGGACTACAAGTGTTGCTGTGAAGAAGCTGATTCTATTACTCGAAAGCCAACATTAGTTACAACACAGAATTTCGCTGACGGCATCACAGCGTGTTGTAAATATTGCAGTTAAACTTTATTTTTGGACACTTCAGGATTTGATTATTTGTTGTAGTGACACACAAAAAGTAGCAAGCACCTGTGAAACAGAGACCAAATACATATATAAGAACATGTGTGTTGCTGACTCATATGGTTTATCATCTCTCTTTTCTCTCCCTGTGCTCCAAACCAACCATACTTTATTCCTAGCTTTTTATGAACAGCTGGAAGATATCAGCTTCAGTGTGAGTGATTTGCTTGGAGCAAAGAAGGAGGCAATGTCACTGGGCACCCTTAGGGAGCATCTCTGTGTAACACATCAGTTTAATCAACACCACTGCTTATGAAGACTAAAACAAGGAGAGGCTTTGTAATCTTTTGAAGTTGCTATACAGGAAAAATCCCCTGTGGGTTTTATAATTACCCCTATACATTTTTGTGTTGCCTACTATGTTGCCCTTCTTACCTATCACTAACCCCATGCCGTATGCACACCTATTTTGAATTCTCAATGGGCTTCTTCGCTACATTTTTTCTCCCTCACTCCATCCAGTCTTTTCAATATCTTATTTTGATACAATCAGGAATTCCATTGTATATTTGTCTATATGTTCCACATAGCATAAGCATAAATTACATTTTTCACTGTAAATCTTGATCTAGTCTGACCCACGGTGCACAAATAACCTCAGCTAGGTGATTAAATACCAAGCAATTATCTGTTCAAAATGATTAATACAGACTCCAATCTCTATGGTTTCTCTTGCATGATAGAGTTTAGAATGGGCCCGCTGCCTCGAAGTCCTCCACTCTCCGGAACAGCCGTGACTACAACCTGGCTTGGATGATGAAGTGCTTCTGCCAACAAGAACTATGGTGTGTTAAAGCTAGTTGTAGTCACATATCACATTGAAATAAGCAAGAAAATGAGAAAATTGGCTAATTATGTACTTAAGAAAGCAAGAGCAAAGAGATAAGTGTTGGCATAGTCTCAGAAGCTATTGGACACACACCGGTAGGGACCAAAACAGAACGACATAATGACCCAAAATATCTTTACATTCTAAAAAAATGTCAACCCCTTGACACTGACCTGGCACATACCGATATGCTTTACTGTACAAAACACATGTGGCCTGACAGAATTCCGACTGAACTAAGCTACACCAAAACAGGGAGGTCTATGTAATGCTTGTTTGACACTGAGGTTCAAAGCCAAGGAAGCCACTTCAGTCCCTCTCTGACCTGTACTGACTAGCTTTAGACCCAACTGAAGTGATTTTAAAAGCTGGGGCCTGTGAGGGTTCAACTCCGTCTTGTTGCTGGCTTGTTTAAAACAATAGGCACTTGGGAACATAGAGTATTTATGGAGGCACATTACCATATAGACCTGCAAAAAAGGCACATATGTACACAGTGTTGGATAGTACATGCTGCGCAGTCTGATTGCTGCTTCATTATCTCCTCAAATCCAGACAGGGGGAATTGCCTCCTGCTAAGTGGTCTCTTCCCAACAAAACCAGGCCTTAGGCAAAGTTCACAGATTGAGCTGCTGACTCAACTTTGGCCCATGACAAGGGGGGGAAAAAGCGAGAAAAAAATACAAAAGTGAAATAAGACTACTTAACACATCAAATGAAAAAAGTAGCACAATGATGAGGCATGGAGGAACCCTTTTAGTCTTGGGAACAAGAGGAGGTTGAAAATAGTATTGTATTTGCTTCATCTCTTCACAACCAGGAGGCAAATTGTCACATTTCAAACGGATTGTCATAAAGAAGGAATGCAATTGAAAATATCTCGTAGGTTATCCTCTTCAGGCAACTTGTAAATGTTTCTGTAAATCTCATTCACATTTATGAATACTATAAAGAATGGGTATGGTGTGAGTATGGTGAAGTGGCAGGGGAAAAAAAAGAAGAATCCCCCCTAAACTAAAGGGTCCAAACATAATAATTGAATATGGGATAGCTGATGTACTTGTACCTGCATCGATATTGATCAATGTTGAAGCTGCCAACTTTACATTTAATCTTTGTGTAGACATCCTGGACATCTACAGAGGCACTCAGGTCTTCTAGCTCACCGATGACACAGATCTCTGAAAGAAACACACACATTCAATAAGTACCAACAAAAGATACAGAGTTTTATGGGGTTTTGCTATTATTTTAAGAACATAAACTAACCTTGGGGGAACAGAAAAAAACCCCAATTCCATGTCTTCTATTTTTATTTAAGTTAGCAATAGGTCACGTCTTTGTCCAGAAATAGTAGCAACACATCTGAATTTGACCACTGGAGCAAATATTTCCTGAATGCTATTTGAATTTAATTTTTGTGGGCAAGGATCTGTGATTTTGGTTCAATCCAGTCCATCTCTTCACTCAAGCCTTGATTCTGCTGTCATGGTTTCTCTAATTTTATTTATTTATTTTTTCTTTGTACCTGGAGAGCAGAAAGCTTGAATCCTTTGAATATGCAAATACAACCCCTGAAAGGAATATGCATATACTTCCTTACACGTCGATATAGTGTCATGTAACAACAAAA
Source organism: Menidia menidia (assembly GCA_907169785.1). Taxonomy (NCBI): domain Eukaryota; kingdom Metazoa; phylum Chordata; class Actinopteri; order Atheriniformes; family Atherinopsidae; genus Menidia; species Menidia menidia. The sequence goes on along the minus strand of CAJRST010038888.1, from coordinate 18,298,299 downwards.
GAAAATATTTTCTTATCATTGCTTCCTATCTTACTACCAATCTGGGGGAAAAAGATTCAAATTTGAAATTAAGTATTTCAATTCTTCTGTGTTCATTGCTGAAGTTGTAAGTGTGCCTTTGTGCATCTTGTGTATACACAAAGCTGCACACTGTGTTAAAAACAAGTACGCTTCACAGATGGAGTGATTTACTTTGTGCTGAACAGAGCCTCTGAGCTTAACTGTTGAATATCTGTTTCCACTGAGAAACTCCCACACTCAAAAGCTAGATTGGGAAATTGGGCTGCTGTCATTTTGTAAACCTTGTGGTGAAATGGGATTTTAGAGGTCATCAACATCTTGGAACAAGACTTTCAATTCTATAATGGACAGTGTTTCTTCGTGAAGCCGATAGTCTCCGACAGAGACTTGAAACCAATTTCAGAATTTTTGAAAGCCATAAAGAGTATTGGCAACCACATGGTTTATCTGAAAAGTCACATATTCAAGTTTTGAACTGATTGGGTCTTAAGAAGAGTTGTGACAATCAGAACTAAATAAATTGAGTTGAGACTTATTTTTTTGTTTTTACTAAAATACATAATGTGTTGCATACAGAAAATCTGCGGTTAAGGTCATGCAGGAACTCACATGGCCTATATCAAGCCCAAATCCAAAGTAATGCCTATTTAATATGTCTCTAAGTCAAACCATCTCTGGGAGGTCCTCCAAAACATTCCACCTCTACTGTTAGAGACCTTTAGCAGGCTGATCTGGTTGACAGATGCTAAATATTGTATCCACCAATTAAAGGTAAATCTAGCCTTTCAAAGCCCTGTAAATCTAAAGGTGACATGAGGCAGACTGTTTATTTATTAGTCTTTCCCTCCCTCCAAACCTCGATCTGCATTCCTATTTTGTTTGTTTATAAAATGTATTGAGAAAAGAGAGAAAAAAGAGTAGTAAGAATTATGCCAATGCTAATGTACCTGTCTTTCTGGTAGTAGGGTCAGGAGCAAACAGTTGAACTGTAACCTTGGGCAACATCCACTGCATCCAAAGGCTGACCTTCCCACTGGTTCCCTCAAAGCTGCTAGTTTTCTGCTCCAGTGTCACTGTGTCAGCAAATGGACCATCATCTCCAGCAGGAACTGAGTCAGCCTAAGAAGGTAAAACAGGTGTTTGAAGGGAGAAAGCCATAACATTGACTAAATGAAATGTTAGACAACCTCTGAAAAAAGCTTTTTTGCTTGTAGTTTTAGAATTGACAGTTATTATGCAGCACGCGAACATAAAGAGTACCATTTATGAAAGAATACATGTAGAAGTATAAAGCGTAATTCAAAATGTAGACAGTTCTGCTCAAATCAAGTGCCAATATATTTTAAGGCATGCACCCAACCATGTGTTTGCTGAATGTGTGAATGCGTATGTTTGTCGCTGTGCATGTAGCCATAACAAAGCAACCAACAACTGAGCCTTTTTGTGTGCAGATGACATCAGTGTCTGGTGAGCAGAACTCCACACAGAACAGACTGGGGGGTGAGGTGGGGGTGGGGTGTCATTGGTGTTAACCCCAAACTGAGCCACCAGCACCCACATGGAATCCTTTCACTCAAGTGCAGCAGGACACACACGTCTCGCATCCTGGGAGAGAATAGGAAGTCAGGACCGGAGGCGGGGGCGAAGGTGCTGGTGAGGTGGAGAGAGGCAAGCAGGATGCGGTGAAAGAGGCTGCCTCCTGTGGGCCCTCAACTCGGAGGATAATTCAGATTTTGGAAAAGCACTGACAGCACGGGACAAAACTAGGGACATTTCTATTTCTCCTTTTCTCTTCCTGGTCTCTTCAAAACATGTATCAGTGTGGCTAACTCTGAAGTGAAAAGCCTGCCAACAAACAAAATGACCATTTGCAGATTTGGCATTACAGAATTTCACTTTTTCCACTGCTTCTTCCATCGTTGTGTGGTAATGACAGATTGTGTCATGTGTTATTGAGCCTGGCTGTGGTTGGTGAGGAGGTTATCAACCATCTCAATTAGAAACCCCACAGCTGCTACGGTTGATTACAGTGTCCAAAAGAGGATCCAGATGAGGAAAATATGTCCCCTTTCCACATTTCTTTTAGGGGGCAACACTAATTTGCTAATTTAATTTCATCACACAGTTGGGGAGGCAAAAAGCAGAGCACATAACAGCAGTTGACAACAACATTAACAACATAAGGATTATGCAGATACAAAAATAGATTGGGGACCATTAGACAATGACTAGAAGCATCTGCCCTTTGCATCTGTGTACAGAGTAGAAGAGCTGACTTCTAAGTTTTTGCGATTCAAGTTTTCTATACACTTTTTTATTAATGCTTCTTTCACTCCCCACTGTAGTGTTTTGACATTATGTCAAGAACTTTAAATAGTTTGTACATGAAAAGTACCATACAAACACATTTGATGTGACTAAAGAGTACACAGTTGGATAAAAAACAATGCTGGTCTGAACTTAGGTAAAGCAGAGTTACACGGTGTGTCTTCTCTTATATGACTTATATTTCTTATGGTTTTGACAGTGTAAAACAACTGTAACTGGTAGCAAGTAATATGTGCAGTAAGGAGAAGTAAAGCTGTTTAGTTAGTGTCAGTGACATATTCGTGTGTCAACTGCCATTTGGGGACTAATTTTTGCTGAGAAGGAGTCAAAACAAAACAAAAAAAGCTAGAGTCTGTGTGTACATATGGGTGTGTTTGGTTAGGATTGTTTAGATCATAGTCCTAACCAGTCGGTAGGATTAGACACTCTAATGCACTTTTGGAAACGGGAGCCAGTCGCTGGCACTGTGGGAAACTAAGACCACTGTCTACTTCTGCGTGGTTGTTCTTCAGCATCGGACACTCGGGTGCTCTTACTTCCCACCCATAGCAGCTGCTGTCAATTTCAAACTCATTCTCATACAGACTGATTTTATGAGGGTCTGAAGAAAGAAAAATGATGGGAATATGACTGCCATTGAAGCCTCTTAGCTACATCTGAACAGGATAAAAGGGGAATATGGCATGAATTTGTTGAGAAAAAGAGTCTTCCATCATTTAGAAAAAGAGAAAAGATGGATGGTTTTTAACAAAGGTGACGGTCATAAAGTACATTGTTGGAATTGATATAAAAAATGTAATACTGAACTCAGTATAAAAAGATGTTCTGGTGTTGTATGGGGAAAAAATAATAAGAAAGGGAAAAAAAAAAGGTCTTTATGACAAATGCACCCAAATAGATATGATAGAGGTTGGATCTGCCACATTCATGAGTTGCCAGATTGGGGCCCCAAACAATCACACACACTCTTGGAGGGAGCTATTTTCCCACACCTCTACAAGCCAAGTTGTAAAGTATACAGTTTAATTCCTGGGCCTCAGTGTTATAAACGGGCTGAGGATCCAGGTTTATTTTCTCTACACAGTTTGTCTTTGCTCATCAGAGAGATTCAAACATTGGAAAACAACAGCAGGTCAGAAGGTGTCAAAGAAAAATAGAGGAAAATGCTGATTATGAGAGAAGAATGCAATGGAAGTGTGGGACAGGTGGGAACAAAAGACTGTAATTAAGATATTGGTGGGAATGGCTTCAGATAGGTAAATACTGTAGCTTTTGGAAGAGATGATTCTCTAGTTTGGGCTGGTGCTGCTTAAAATGTTGGAATATATAGAATGTACTGCCATTCAAAATTTGTTTTTTCATAAAAACTTGTATGAAGTTGGTATTAAATTAAAAGTATAATAAACAGAGTAAACAGGCAAGAACAAGAGAGGATTATTCTTATTAAAACTTATTTTAAAAAATTAATTCTTACATCAATTTTTATAAGTAAATATACTAAATATAATACATAGAAGTATTTATTCAATTACTTGATATTTAGAAGGTTGACAAAGACTATAGCTGGTGGGTGTGTGTGCTATGAGTATGTGACTGCAGAAAGAGAGGGTGAGGGTTTGAGGTTGTTGGAAAGAAAATGCTGCAACTACTGCTGAGACTTATCAAAACAGCTCCTACAATCTTGCTCAACCACCCAGCCTCCCAGAGGACTAAACACTTGTACCAGTGTTTGTTCTTATGTAAACAGTGACAAGTGGGCTGTCAGGGGCCACTGAGGCCTCGTTACAGACTCCAGTGTTCCATCGGCCCTCCATGGTCACACTAAAGGACTGTGACTTCTGTGAGTCTACAAATGCCACAGAAACACACTCATGTTGATATCACAAAATCAAACTCAAACACAGATACCAAACTGAAAAATGAAAGATTTCTTTCTCACGTGAACATGTGTACCTTCTAATGACCCCTGGGACATGATCCGGGCTGTTATCTTCAAGTGTTTTGTTAATGCTGACAGAATGCTTGTGGTTAAGCAACACTGCTGTCTGAGCTAGAACTCAAATCAAACAGTATAATGGTATAAAATAATATTATCCAAAAATTATACTCAATCAAGCCACTGCTAAAATAGATTAAACTGAGCCAACTCATACCAATTTGCAGAATTTGGAAGATTTACAAGCTCTAAGGAGATTTTTCCAGTTTAAAAAATTATTCTTAAGCAAAACTTTTTATAAACTGTGCTGACTACTCATACCAATAAAATAATGTTCGCATTTTGAATTATGCACAAAACAAAGGTTTAATTATCCTGTGTAACTGCATGACTATTTGATACTTTGATTGCTTAAACCTCTTGTTAAGTGGTGACATGGTGCACTTTTTTAGTTTGGGAATCAGATAGTAAAAAAATCATTAGGAAAATACACTGACCTACAATGATGATTAAAACGTCTCTCATAATGCAAAGTAAGAAGAAAATAAACTGATGAGGGAATAAATCAACCAAATAACTTCTGTTTTATGGCATTTGCAAGTATTTTTTCTTCCATCATTCTCATTGCTTAATTGTAACAAGGTGTTTATGCTGGTGAAAAAAAAAGGAAAAGAAGAATAACAAAAATATCACAGCACAGCACAAAAACACATGTGCAGTTGTAAAGTCAAAACAAACCTCAGTGGGGGACCCGAAATCTGCAGAAGGGCTGCAGGTGCTGGTGTCGGGCAGGGCAGTTCCAGCACTGCTGCGCACTGGGGAGGAAGGAGTGGCACCAGCAGGGGGATCTGGGATGCTGGAGGTCTGACGCAAAATACCATGTTTCTGGAGACGGGCCCACGTAAAGCTCCAGCTGAGAAGGAGCTCATATAAGAGTTGAACCTGGAGAGGGATATAGGCAAATAAGAGTAATGTACCTTCAAAGAATTAAACACCTCCTATTGGTTGGGAAGGAACACCCATACTGTACACAACAACAACCTGTTCTTTCTTTTATCATAATATACTTATAATACAACACTTGTCTAGTTAATAGCTTACTTTGAAAGATAACTAACATCACACGTAGATTAAGTATTTAACAAACAGCTGCAAGTAGGAGTGTCACCGTTTTGAATTCTGGGAACTTAATCAGGCTTAGCTTTGCACCTATGCAGATATGTGACAATAAACCTAGTTTAAATTGAGGCTAAAAGAAAGAGAATGAGATCTTAATTCATAGCCGATAAACTATAAATTCAAATTTCTTATTTTAATTTTAGACCAAGTTCAAGTTTTACGTAACAGGTCATCATCTCAAAAACTCAGCATGCTAATAAACGTGCTTTACTATACAAACGTGTTCTCCATAACAACAAACTTCCAAGGAAAAAACCCACAGAGGAAAGTTAACTTGTGTCATCAATTTCCTCTGAAAAGCTCACCATGATGAGGAAAAACTGAAGGTTCACTGTCAAGTTTTCTCAACTCTTTATCATGTTTTCACATTTAATAAGGTCTTGGCAACTGAAAAGTCCAAAACAAAAGTGGAAAACATGAGGCAAGAACAGGGGAATGCGATGTGTTGCTTTCAGTTTTTCATGCATTCACACAGTATTTTTAGGAGGGGCAGAGAAGGAAAGAAAGGGAGAAAAGCAACACGCTTTAGCAATGAGCTAATTTCTGGATTTCAAATACCTCGCCTCTGCAGCCAGCTACTCCTCCACCCAACCTCCACCACTGAGGATCCCTTGAATTTTAAGGTGCACAGAAAGAGCAAACTCTAAAACTGAATTTCGAGCCCCAAACCCAACTCACTTTCTGATGCACGATAAAGTACACACACTCCTATGAGTGGACACACTGCCTTCCAAAAGTTAGCATAAATCTAATTAAAAACAGCACAATACATTATAGCCTGGCCATCTCAAACATGTCCAGGAAGAGCTGCTAATGTCGATCCAGCTGCCGTCCAGGGCCGAGGCCAACAGCTGTCTAACATACCCAACCAAACTGCATTGCTGGCAGGGGAGATACAACGCCATGTTCCCCTCTCTCTGATTTTTTTGGAATTGGAACGCCAACCAAGCACATCGAGGCCTACTGCCTTCAGAAGCAGATGTGGAACAAGAGAATGAAGAATTTTGAGCAAAGGAAAAAAGAATGGAGTGTGCTGAGCGAGACTAAAATGGCATAAAGAAGTATATTGGTTTTAGCATTTGGAATTTACTTGCATCCCTTAAGATGAGCTATTTAGAAGATCTCAGATTCCTTCCACCAAACCTCTACTCAGATCTTGTCTGGGCAGAACTTTAACCCCTATGTGGTTAATGATTCTTTCTACTGGTTCGTCTTTTATTAAACATCGGGTTGAAACATAAGCACCATCTGACAATTAACCTTGATCTACTTTCATACAATCAAGAAGCAACATTTTATCCACTGGGGATGAGCGAACATTTCTGGGTAGTCTTAAGAGCTCCTGTGTTCATTCCCAAAAACAAAGATGGAACTGGAAATGAGAGATTACAGATTGTGAGTATTCACAGTAAAAGTACTGCTACTGAGCCTATTCTTCTTAGTGGACTCAAAGTTGGTCATATTTAGTGTTTTAACATAACACATATGTTAATTAATTCAACAAAAAGGCATTTGACAGTTTAGGAGCAGTTATAAGAATGCAATTTTGCTGGGTAAATAAAAATGAAATGTCTTTTTAAAGATGTTTTACCATGTGTGAATTTGAGTTTACATAAAGAGCGATTGCTCACTTCTTTTACTTGAGGAAAGTTTCCCCTCCATTGAATTGAGACCCTCATTTGTTTGTGGAACCAATTTGCCTCAGTATCATTGGGGCTTACACTACTATGGTCGATAACGTTAACAGTGTTACCTCTGAAAGGGTCACTTGCATTAGGTGTTTACATAGGAACCTGGCTCCAAAAAGCGAAATAAATGGGGGGAAAAATAAAACATGATTATAATGTCGTAAAGCAGTGAAAATTTACTCTGGGACCCAACCTGGAGATAATCGTGTTCCCAATCTGTGTGTATTCATTATGCTGTCCCTAAAGCATTATAAGACATTGCAAAACAATGATGAGATCTGCAATTCCCCACTGTTATTAACCATGAACTCAAAATATTTAACCTAAAACAAGGCAACACTCATGTTTACAGTTCTACTTTCATTCAAATTAAATGATGCAAGGTTTATTTACTGCATTAGAAAGTGATAGAGAGGCAGGATTTTCTTGCTAGACGTTTGTCGGTTTGTTTTTCAGAAAGGTTTACACAGAGATGATTTATATAAATACACAAATTCCTAATGACTACTACGTTGTGAATTTCTGGATACTTGGCTGACCTGAGGCTTGGAGCACTTGACTTTGAGCGGCTGTAGATCAACATGGAGGCAGACTACAAAAGAGTGTCTTCCTTCAGAACTGCCCAGTTTGGATGTAACAGCCAGGGTGGACGTGCATCCCATAGGCTCCAACAGGCTGAGGCTTTGCTGCTGTCCCAACAACGTGTAGATGCTAAACTGACTCAGGCTTATTGTCCATGGGAATGCATCACCTAGTTGGGCACAAGTGGAGGAAGGAGAAGTAGTGAACAACAGTAAAGAAATTGTGAAAAAGACTATGAGCACAATGCACCAACAGTTTAAGGTAAGCAATAAGAGAGACAAATGACTTATGCACAAATAGAACAAACGTATTTGAGAGGATGTACTTTATCGTTTTTTCTTCATTCTTAAAATAATTTCTTATGGTATCATAATCAAAAACAGAACATTATGGTTGCACTCCCTTTAATATCCCTGCATTTGTTTAATATGATTTTTAAAAGAGAAAAACAACAACACCCCGCTATCTATATAAAGTATATATAATGTATAAACTTAAAAAGGAGTAAGAAAATAAAGAATAATTATTATGCAGTGGAAAATAAAGTAATGGCATCTTCTCATGAAATCTCAACGTTTGTCTTAAAGGTGGGTTCCTAAAACATCTCAAAAGGTAATCCTATTTTCACCCTATGAGTCTATGTTTAATATTTCAGTGTTTAGTAGTTTAGGTCAGGAATAAATCACTCCAAGTTGAGCTGTTAATTTCTGCTTTAACATCAACATGCTGATGTCACTGTTTTTACAGTGTTTTTTCATTCTCCAGGGACTTTAAAATATGTATGTCCAATGCTGATGTCATTGAAAAGCTGAAGGGCGAAGAAAAAAGTTGCCTCTCCTTTTTCTTCGTCGGCTTAAAATTAAAAAAAACACACACTTCTTTCTAAGTGCTGCTAGTATCAACTCTACCAGGTGTGCATGCCACATGTTGAGGACATATCTCTCAAACTCACTCTGCTTAAGTTTGTTTGCCTTTTGTCAAAGTAAATGAGTGGTGGTAGGTCAAAGGTTTGCCAAGTGTTGAAAAGAACATAATGATGATAAAGTCCCATTGTATAGCCTATTACTGTTATCAAACCATTTGTTTTAACAAAAAAAATTTAAATTGAACCTTTTCCATTTGTGTTTAAGCTCAATTCTTTAATCTGAAATCTGTTACTAACACCAACATAGTTTCCCTTACAATTTTTCACATCAATCTTTTTGACATAGGTCATTGGGGGTTTACACAAAGTGTCCATGTATGTGTTTGTCACCCATTATGTTAGTCATGCTAATTTAAATGATTTTGAAAATGAAAACGTACCTTCTTCTAAGATGGGCTTTGAGACAACAAACGGGAGCTCCTGTAGAGGTTCCATGTATTTGTGTCCAGCACTGAGGACACTAATCTGGGGAAAACAGATAACCAGCGTTCCAGGCATGGCGGCTTGGTTGTGGTACCAGCTACGGACGGTGCCAGGTATGTCACCACAGATGATAGTGCTGGGAGAGGGGAGGCTATCATTTGGCAGGAACACGCAGCACGGCTGCAGCTCCAACTAGAAAAAGGGGGAGAAAAATAATGGTATACAAGAAGACATGTTATCCAAGTCAGTGTCACTTGATTGCCATCCTTGTAGCTGTCTCAGTCTTTTGAAGTCATTTTCCGTCACCATTTTCTAGGAATGAAATGTAATGGACCTCAAAAAGCACAGAATAGTTGCAAATAGCCAATAAAAGGTTCACAACCATTATATGACGACTGTTTATACAGTACGGCTCATCTTTTTGTTTTGTAGTTTCTCTATAAAAGATTTCTTAGCTTTCAAAGGAGTTCAAACAAAGTGCTAAAAGGACTAAAAGGACTAAAACAAGTTAGAGAGATTTAAAGACAAATTCCCGTCATATTACTTGACTTTTGATAAAAAGGCTTTGACAATGGTGAAATTGTAACACTTTTGCATATTGACATGTAGCTTTTAGTCTTTTCTAAGGGCAGGTGGGAGTGGATTCATCAACACTATCTGCTGTGCTGCATAACTGAGTAGGGTTAAGTAAGAGAAAGAGTTTCAGCACCATGACGCTTGTCTCAACTCTGAGGCTACTACACAAGGTTTATACTATGGTCATTCTAAATCAATATTCAAATAATGATATAGGCCAGCATGAAAGAAAACAGGATACAAAATAAATATTTTAACCAATAGGAAGAAAAGAAACCTAGTCAATTTCATATCAATTGGGTGTTAGAATGACTCATCATTTGAGGATTGATTAAAAAAAGAATGTGAAGCTTTGAGCTCAATTCTATTATAGACATACATACACAGAAGAAGGCAATATTGTACCTCTGCGTTTACTTTCTCAATTGCATCATATGAGTACAGCAACCATGCCATAAATAAAAAACTAAAACACACATATAAAAATTACATATTACAATTACCCAAATTATGATGGACTAAATTTGTCGCCATTTATCACAACATCGTTTTGTACACTGCATTCAGAAATGAACATTTTGATTACTAAAATAAATTCTTAGTGTTGGAAATTCTTATAGTTTAAATAACACTGGATTAGATCAAGGGAATGAACAAAAAACGTCACCAATAGATTTTCAATTCTTTAACCCGCAAATATTCACAGAACTTTTCAAACACATATACTCATATACTATTAGTGAAAATTTAACAATTATAGGAAAATCCCACTTACCAAATGGAAGTCATGTTAAGTATATAGTTACTCCAAACCATCACACAAATAATTGTACTACTAGTAAATAGATTGCATAACTTAGATGACATCAAAAAGGGCAGAATGTCTCAGTGACGGGGTGAGTGTGCGCTCCAGCCCTGATGCAGGTTGTAGTGAGAGCAACCTTAGCTTCTCTGGGGTGAAGAAGTTAGAGCCAATAGGTTAGATAAGCTCAGCAGGATACTTAGTATTCTGCACATTCTGGGGACTCAGTCTTAATTTGCTGGGTATCGGATCAAAATCGGAAGGCAAACTGACAGAAATAGATATTGCCAGGCATCAAATTGTGCTTTTCCATAAACAAATAATATACTATCATCTTTACCTATTCCTAGGGACGCAGTTACTCCCTGAATCTGGAATTCAGACAAACATGGCAAAGAAGCGAATAAAAACATAACACCTTCAAGTACTCAGGAATAGTATGCCACTGTCACATGTCTAAATGGTTACTTTAATAACAGAAAATATAGCTTTATAGAAAATTAAAGAAAACAATATGCCAGTTCTCTTTACGATAATGCATCAGGCCATGAGAAAAAAAACCTGTACAATAAATTATAGAGTGATAATGATAAGAATATCTTACCTTCCCTTTTTTACTTAACTATTTGTACAAAGTTAAAGACCATCTTTTAATCTGACATTGTGCAGTCCTTAGGCTTAAAATGTCAACAAACTGGCATCTTCCACCACATTCTATTTGACTACAGCGTTAAACTCAAACATCTACCCGTAACTCCAACTCTGCTGTTTAATGTTTGAGATTTGACTTGTTTATAGTCAGTGAGGAACATTTACAGTATCCAAACAAAGCCAACAGAGGCAACAGAGGGTAGAAAAGGGGAGCACTGGCACTGTAGACAGCACTGACGGATCCAAAAGAGAAACATACAGAGAAAAAGTAGAAGAAACTCAGGTTAAGATGAACACTCAAGACCAAGATGCATAAGTAAGAGGTTCTGATCGTTACTCTAAACAACTATGTGTAATAGCCCTGTACGGGTGAATATAACACAGTGCTGGAAGCAGCTTGTCTGTGACAATGTCTGCCTACCACGAAATGATAGGCTGTGTGTGTAGGTCCACTAACATGAGATAGAGAATGAAAGAGAAAGAGGGGTAGAGCGAGGAAGAGAGGGAAAGTTCCATGACAGGGCAGGATGAACAGGGACAGAAGACTTTCACAGAACTGGGTTCGGTCTGTCACGTGCTTGGGAGGCGATGGACCACATTTGCATGGTGTCAATGTGTTCACAAGCCACTCACAGGGCTCAGCAAACTGGAATTTTTTTCTACCACAATAAAATGGAAATTCATTTTCTGTTAGTGTAGACCTGTGGGAAAACAACTCTTGAAGCTGACGGAAAAATCTTGAATTGAATTAAAAATAGAACCGAGAAAAAGAAAAAATTAAAGAAAGCTGGAGGCGTAATTTGAGAGTGGAATATCTATTACACAACTTTGCCTTCTGGTGTGTTCATGCTAAAGTGAAATAAACCGCAGCAAATACGACAGAACTGGAAATTAAGAGTTGTAATGCACTTCAATAACAGTATCCATGCTTGAAGTGTTTTGTGTGCTGAACATTTATTACTGACAACAAGAGGTGTAACTGGGGATGAATCATGTTAGAAAAATTATTAAAACACATATTTGAGTTCAAGCCTACTGCTGGCCAGAAGTCCAGAATGGCAGGTGTGTTTTCAAATAGTATCTATGTAATTGCAAAGAGGTTTGGCAGGGAAAAGCAAAGTCAAAAAGACATAATTGTTCATTTGTCCAATGACATCATGTCCTGTCATAGTGGAACAAAATCTTTAGCATAACAAATGCAGTCAACTGTCAGCAGTCTGGGACGTGTACTTCAGTTTCCTACCACCTCTAATGACAGATTCATTCAGGAAAAATATTGATGGACCAAGTGCCTGTGTGTGTTCAGGGCCCAGGTGTATCACTTGCAGCACACTTTATTAATATACTTCAAAAAAGTGGAAACACTTTTAAATTTTGCCCAGGAAATCACAGTTCAAAAAGAGGACTGAAACCAATCACCTTCTCATGAAGCTGCATGTGCTACACTTTCACTGCAAAAACACAATCAAATGAGATACTTATTAATTTCCTAAAGCATATACACATGTGCCATGAGTGCTTGTATGATCACATTAGGTATGTGCAAATATGGAAAAATATATAACACACACACACACAAACAAAACAAAAAAATCACTGATCATATTCCCTCTTTAAGCAAAACATCAGTCATTTCTGAGTGAAAAAAGCTCATTAGATTCCAAATGAAAAGTAAGCAAATATAGTGAAAACCCCTCTTGGCCTCAAGCAAATACACCTATGTTTCCCTGTACATAGTGACCCTACGATTATTAGATTTCCTTTCAATTGGCTCTGTGCGTTCCACTTCTACTGAAGGACAGCACCTAAAACTACAAACTAGCCGCTGTATTTCTTTTGTATGCTGTGTTAGCTGACAATTAAAAGCTGTGTCAGTTCTTCTAAAAGTTTAACTAAAAGTATGAACCCACCCCAAGAAGATTCTATCAGACTCATAACTATGATCCAAGAGGCTGCTGCTTTATCTGATAACCAGCGAGAGGCCAAAGATAGCTATTCTTTATTTTTTGTATTTGTTGTATGTTGCTTTAGGAATTTGAATCCTGAAATGTGCCAGTCCATTTTAACAGCTAGATGAAACACCACTGATCTTCAAAATGTACACAATTGGTTGAGATTTTCCAATTAGCTTTGTCCATAAAAATATAGATTTTAGGGAGATTTCTGCACTCTTTTACTGATTTCAGACATTCAAAATCTTTTCTAAATATATCAAGACTGGTTACCATGTAAATGGAAAATGGAAGCAGTGTACAGAACTTTCAAAAACCTAACCACTGGGTGAAATCCCAAATAAGCTGAAGAGGAAATACCACAGAGTTTAAATCATGGCTTTCTTCAATCATTAAAGGGAATGGGAGAGCAAATAAAATAAAGGAGGTGATAAAAAGGACATAGCGTGTACATAGATAATTCAACTTTATGTGTCAATATGGCCAAATGGGTATACATATACTGGACTTTAATGTCTCTCTTTTTTTGCACAACGGTAGTGGGAACAGTAAAGGTGAGGACAACGAAATGGCTGTCAGCACATGGGATAATCCTGTATATACGGTACTTATATACTTATATCAAGTAGGATAATCTGTTGAGGCTTAGAGGTCTTGACTTGTTTGACATAGAAAAAGTTAAACATCAGTGACAAGGTGACAATGACTTATTCTCTCACTGAAGTTCAAAACCTTTTCTCTTAGGCTGCTAAATTAACCATGATCTTTGAAATACTACTCACAGTTTTGAATCCAACAAGGATTATGAAAAGGAAACCATGTGCTGTTGGGAGTTAGTACACTACCTAGAGATGAAATAGGCAAAAAGAAGACAGGAAGCACATAAAAGGATTGAAACATCCATTTGGAGGACACTTTGATTAAAATAGTAAGATGCCTAAAGACTTTTTTGTGCATGTCTACTTCAATTTAATCCCTCTTATCCCTGCCTGGCATTAGATCACAGGGCTTGGATGTGTTTTTTCTTTTTGTGGGAAGTTCAGCTAAGTTTTACTCCTGATGACTTCTCTGTAACCATCAGATTGTATTTAGTTTACAGCCACATGTGTGAAACCTGCTTCAAATCTATCAGGCTTAATATATTCAAAAGCATCTCATGTGTCCTCACTTCTAAGTGAGTAGAGTGTATGATTGGTCTTGTGTAGTATTATTCCTTTGAATATTTGTGAAGATGTAAAAACTGGTTCCAGCCAACCAGGTTCTAATAGAAAGGAAACTGAGGGCCAAGCACACTTAGGCTTTAAAAAGCTGAAGCCATGTGGAAATGGCCTATATAACCACAGGAGGCTCTTAGGATCTATCAGGCCTCACCAGTAACTGACAGAGTAGTCAGTTAGGTTGAGAACATCCTGACTACAACAGTGCAACTTAGAAAGGCAGTTGTAACTATGAAATAATAAAAAATACATATATGAAAGTACATGTACTAGAATAAAAACATACATGTATAAGTGTGTGTGTGATTCTGTGTATAAAAAATGTTCTTGTGGCCGCCAGGGGTTTCACTCTATTTGCTTACTTTTCATTTAGGAATCTAATGGGCTTTTTTCCACCTGGAATGACTGATGGTTGCACTATAGGAGGCAATATGATCAGCACTTTTTGTTTTTATTGTTTTTGTAAATGTTTAGATATGTTTTTATTCATTTGTAGCATTTTGCACAGTATAAATACGATATAAACCACCTTCTCTTGAAATTTTTTTCCAGCAGCACAGATGTTTAAAGATAAGAATAGAACTACATGTAATCATTGGAATGATCATCAACTGACACAGGCAGTGAAGTACATGAGTGGCATTTGTCTCTCGGTGCTGTGGAAATGTGTGCCGTTAGGCTCATTGTTTTTGTTTCACAGCAGGGAAGAGAGACTTGGAAGTCACAACTCTTCATCGGCTGCAACAGAGCATGAACTCTGTAGGTCAAGATGCAGACAGAGACCTCACAACTTGGGAAGCACACAAGCTTGCTTATTAACTAACGCAGTCAAACACACATAGTGTGTACGACACGCATTTAGAATGTATGACACATTTTTCTCTAATTTTCTGAACACACAATGAGGAAGCTATGACACACAGGAAATCATACAGAGATAGCGGATAGGAAATTAGAAACACCCTCTCAGCATCCCCAGTGAAAACATTTGCAACGCTGGAGCTGAAAAACCTCTGTAGAGGGATCAGCAGCAAACGGAAAACACATCCCTTTGTTTTAAAAACCTGATACCTCTCCAAATGTAATCTTCCTGTGCCTGCACCAGACAGGACACTGTGTTTCCTAAGTGAATGGTTGGATGGACAGAAGGTCCACAAAGCAAAGCCCCCACTCAACCCACCCATTTTTAAACTTATGCTCCCCTGTCTTGTTCATATCTCTCAGAATTTCCTGCTCGAACCACCCCCCTTGGAAGAGTGCGTAATTACATAAACAATTTCTTCCTGAAAATTAATGTGATTAATGTGTATACCTGAAGATGACACCGTGCAGATGTGTCTTGAGGCGCACACATGGACAAACAATTTTTTGTTATATCTTCAGAAACCTGCTTTCCATCCTGATGTCCATGAGAAAAATATTTAAGCTTGATGCTTCCTGACAACAGATAGGCTTGGTCTCACCCACATGCCACCACAAGCAATAAGCTTGTGGCCTGGCACTACAACATAGTCAGGCAGTCAGCCATCCCTGTGGCCCTGCATTCCTCACTTATAACACTGCTTACAGAAGCTGACAAGCTCTGGAGGTCTCCCTGGCTGAGGTGGAAATCTGCAAAAATAAACGCTTTAGGTGACATGAAGGCTTTGTTTGTTTCTGCTGGCCCAGCTGTGTGTGTTAGCGCGGTGGGTTAATTGCAACTTTGATCGCTGCGTTTATTGATCCAGCAGTGGCCTTAGGAGTGCGGCTGGCCTGGCCTGCCTCGCCTACTCCCACCGCCTATCCCAAATAATCACCCCTCCACCATCCCAACTTGGTGAGCCAATACAGACAAGGGCTAATGGGGTGACCACACCAAACTAAAGTTGAAAATGCACTGGGAGAAGGGTGGTCGTAACTGATGTGATAGCTCGGCAGAGACAAGATTTTAATGGATGACATCCTTTAGTTTAAAGAGACAGTCTATCATCTTGGAATGTGGCAGAGTGAGTAGAACTGACTGGCCTTAAAGATAGGTTTTAGGTTTTGAAGGAGTCATGGTATAGCTTAGAGCTTAAGGACAAGCTTCCACGTGCAAAATCGGCAGTAGTAAGATAGACAGATGAAAAAATAGGCCTGGATATGTTGATCTACTGTTGTGTGGCCAGAAAAATTTGCCTCGGGCCAACTGATGAGAGTAAAGGTTGCTGTGATTATGTTATACAGTATGTAATACAGGCCAATTCGGATCAGATCATGAAAGACTGCAGATGCAAAAAGGTTTTATGGGCTAACTCTGGCAAAATCTCACCACTACTGATTTATGTAGTGTGACTAAATGAAGTACACCAAACTGGGCAGTTCTAAACCCAAATGATATGTTTTAACCTAATTTTGGCATTCCTTCCTCAATCAATGCTTAAACAACTGTTTTGGAGGAGATCTTTGTATAGTAAGCCCATGTCTGTCATTCACTTATTCATTTTCTATGAGTATTACTTTAAATATTTTGTGCGCCTCCTGATTGCCCCCAACTCAGCAGAGATATTAGTGCAGGCTCTGTACGATCCTCCAAGATTTGTTGTCAGCACTGACACAATTTCTTATCTAGACTAAGCAAATAATTTCCTCTGACATAAGCTAGGGTTGCTTACATTTTTTTACCATGAGAAAATCCCTGAATTTCATTGCCTAATGTCCCACTTACACTCATCTCATTCACAATTTTAGCTTTATCAAAATATCTGAAGCCATTTTCAGTGATCCAGTGTATTATTCAACTAGTTCTATCAATCTCTGTCATTTAGCTCTGACATAACTTATTATATGGTAAATGAAATGAAGCTTTGAACTGTGACTTCTTAAAAGACAAATGTAAAAAAATTAAATACCATGTAAAGGAAGGTAAAGACCAAAAGTCCATTTTAAAAAATTTGAATTGTACTTGAAAATTTGTGGGATCTCCCAGGTAGCGAAGATGAGGTGTTGAGTACATGGATGATGGGATGAGGGGAAAGGGCAGAGAATGAAGTAATGTTCCTGCACAAGGTACTCCAGCAGAGGTTCAGATGCTTTTCATAGGAACCATCTGGCCAGTTCTATCTGAACCACACCGAGCATGCGGCACATGTGATTCTCTTCTCTGTCTTTTTCACTGTCTCCCTGCCTTCAATTAATTCTCTGCTCATTTTCTTTATTCTTCATTGATTCCTCGCTTCTCTCTCCTTTCCATCATTTCACCTTTTCAACTCCAGTGCTTTTTCTTATTTTTTTCTCCTGCAAAAAAATATCCTACTCATTAATGCGTGGCAGCTGCAGGGAGCAGTGTTACTTCATTTTTCCATGGCAACAGTCTCTCTGTTTCAGCAGATCCCATTTCAGTTTTGGTAGCAACGTGCTCCTTTGCCAATGCTGAACACATTCATGTGTTAAATAGGAGAAATTATTTCAAAATTCCTGAAATAGAACCACCATCTTGATCATTTGCAATTATTATCAGACCAAAGGGAGAACGCTGGTGTCCTTAGGGAAAATAATGTGGTAAAGGGGAGAATGACAAAATGCTAAGGGGTAAATGTGAGTTGTGGTAGGTATATTTTTTCAAAGTGGAAGGCTGCTTGGAGTGGAATAATAAAGTAACAATACCACACGAGGCAAAAAAGTAACATAGCAGTGAAATAGAGCATATGGGGGAAATACTGTACATCTGGGGTCATAATTGGACAGATCGTATGAGAATGTTACAGTCCACCAGATCAAGATGGTCAAGATGGCAACTGATCAACTGCCATTCAGCCTCACTGAGAACATATTCTCAGCTTTGAATGTACCTTGTAATGCAACCCCTTTCTCTCTTGCTCTGGGTCAAACTCTTGTGTTCTGCTAAGTTACAGCAAGTTTTGGGTCCGTCCCAGGGAATCCTCCCAAATGGATGTGCTTGGAAAAACAACCAAAGGGAGGCAACCAGGAGTCATTCTTATTAGATGCCTGAACCACCTTAGCTGACTCTTTTGATGTGGACGAATAGCGACTCAAAATTCCCTCCAGATGAGCCAACTCCTTACTATATCATACAGGCTGAGCTGAAGAAAACAAATGTCATCCAGTTGTATTCATCACATCATTCCTTTGTCTCTGCCCAGATCTTATGACATCATCACTTATACAGATGGCACAAAAAACATTCATTTGAGACCAAGTCAGTTCCACAGAGCTTTCAGAACATCTCTAACCCTTGCCAAAGCCATCAATGAGTCTTCCCCCGAACTTTTACACTCTGTCTCGTCAATGAACGTGGTTGATCATTCTACTGCTAAACTGAGCTCAGAGTTTTCCAGTTTTATCAGAAGTTCAACACATATGCACACAAAATGTATATATATATATAGATATGTAGGGACATATGTCATATTAGAATTTATGTTGGAGAAAGGGCTAGAGAAGTGATATCATGGTGCCACATGGTTCCACCACCCAAACCTGCCATAGTCAAGTCTAAGTATTTTCATACATTTTTTATACACACTTTTATATATGCTTTTATTTTATTTACACTCTATCTCATATATGTCATGTTCACATTCCCGTGTCATAGTATAACCTTACTTTTATATTTACATTTCATTACTGCAACTGTGGAAACTAGATATGAGAACATAGAAAATTATTTTAGTGTTGCAGAAATTGTATCAGAGCATCATGAAAACCATACTATGGTAATATATATTTGTCCAGTTTTCATGAGGTATGATAAGTTATCGAAGATATGTAAACACGAACATTATAAATTATCACAATGTACAAGGTTAAATGGGAAAACATGTTCTGTTCCTGGTTGTCTCTGATATTTGTGACTTTCTGGCACTGGTGGAAAAAGAAACAAAGTAATCTTAGTGTATGTACCTATTATTCATTAGTTAATGTCAGTATGTTCTTACCCAATGTCCTATGAATTTGGAATTGAGTCTTGAATCGATGTAAGATTTCCTTCTCTTTGTCTCCTTTTTCATACATTTTGTATATGCCATAGCAACAAAGAATCATGACCGCATTTCAGAACAGAACTATTACATTTTTTACAGTTTACACAATCTCTAACTATCAAATGTTCCTATTCTGTTTAAACAGCTTAAAGTGGTTTGTGCAGCCACAGAATAATAAATACTTCTGTAACTTTGGATCTGTTAGTCTCACAGGCACAACTTCTTTCAATTCCTTTAGCTCCTTTCCTTTCTGTCAAAGATGGAAAGAATCCCCACATGGTAAATTGGGCACATGTGCAGCAATAGTGTGAGCCATTAGATATTCTGTTTACACCACACTTAAATAAATGGAGTGGTTTAAGTTTAGGGATATCCAAGACATGGGGTACCAGCTGGTGGGTTATTCGGTTTGATTCACTTCCACTCTCATGTCAGCAGGACAGAGTGTTGCCTAATTGGAGTTCCAGTTTGTGGTGTGTTCCTATAGTCACACAGAAGAAGGGGACAGCGGAAAGTGGAGGCAAACTATTAGAAGGTTGAGAGTTACCTTTGTACAACTAATGCCAACAGTTCAATAGATTGGCATGGGACTTGGATTCTAAAGTTCATGTTTGAACTACACTATTTTCTCTGGCTCTTACATTTATTATAAATTGCCTTTCTGGTTATTGCTTACATGCACATAGAAACTTAGCTGTATTATAATTGGAACTTATTTATCTGTCATTAAGTTAAGCAACTACATAACCACTGAATAAAATAAATTGCTATGCACCTGTGAAGATTTTCCATCGTACTGAACAATCCAGTACTAGAACGAAGTAAAACAAAAGTCCAGCTGATTTATGGTAGCTAGAATTTCTTAGATGATGGACATTTAAAATCTCAGAGTAACAATACGCTTGTTTTGGCCTGACTGAGAAAAACCAACAAAACAAAAAAATAGATAAATCTTCTTTAAATAAAAATGGTCCAACTGTGTGCTGGTTAGCCCTGTTGCCTCACAGCAACAGGGTTCACAGTTCAAAGCCCCAGGTAACTGGAGTTCTGAGGGGAAATTACATATTTCCCCGTATCTGCTTGGAATTTCATCTAGGCACCTAGCTTCCGACCACCGTCCAAAATTATGTATGTTAGGCTAATTGAAGACTCTTAATTTTCCCACAGGAGTAAGTGATTGTGTCTTGTTCATTTCTGTGTGGCCCTGTGACAGACCGATGGCCTGTCCAGGATGTACCCCACCTCTCACCAATGTCAGATGAGATAGGCTCCAGAAAGTTTGCTGTGTTGTTACATGTCATTTTACCACAGCAAAAAAAAAAAAAGAAAACAATACCGTAAATTCTTCAGTATTGTTGGTTGATTAGTAATATCAAAGGATTATAATCTAAAATAATACATAAGAGGGATTAAACATAGTGAGGATCTCATGTGCTACCTGCACAGTAAGTCGTTTTACAGCATCCCAGGCACGGGCGATTAGTTCTTTCATTCTCTCCTCTGAGGTTGCCCATGACTCCTCAGCAGTAATGTCTGGCATCACCTTCATTGGCACGGACAGGGGGCGTGATTCTAGAAGAAAAACAAGAAACGGTGAAGATAATGAGGGTCTTGGATTCAAGCCGTTGACAATGACAGTGTGCTTTTCATCATTTTCAGAACTGCATGCGCCCGGTAGCTACATCAGATTTGTTGAAATT
This sequence comes from Menidia menidia, assembly GCA_907169785.1. NCBI lineage: Eukaryota > Metazoa > Chordata > Actinopteri > Atheriniformes > Atherinopsidae > Menidia > Menidia menidia. The sequence continues at coordinate 18,277,358 of CAJRST010038888.1, read as the reverse complement.
TATAAGCCAATACTAAAGTAACCTCTCCGCCACGTAAGTAATGTAGCACCCTATAAAACCTTAAAACAAAATAAATATCTAATTTATTACCATGAGGAAATGAACAGTCCTACAATTATCCTTTACCTAACCTTCTTTAAAAATCTCTGTTATTTTCATCTGCTATACAGTATCATGTTATATGATGTTTAACTGACACTTCATTGCGGTGATGTAATGTTGGCACTCAAGTTTCTTGTCTCCAACAGCGGGAGAGGGAACTGTGAGAACTGAGAGAGAGAGTGTGTCCAGTCACACAAAAGCATATACACTAAGAAACAATTTGTCCACGTGAGCTTGCTGTGGTCTAGACGAGGGATGATTGTCTGTACTGGTGCTCAAGGCAACATAAATGAAGCAGCAACAAACACACAAAATTAACCATTGGAGTAACCATGTGAACGGGGGAACCAAGAGAAAAGTCCCATTCTTACGAAGCAGTTCTTGTAGAAGAATGGGACAAAAAAATACAAAACAGAGTGAAAGATGTACAGATGAACAAGGTGGGGGACTGAGACACAGGCATATGGACAGAACACAAAGCCTACCAGGTTAAACTGAGGTCTGTGAATGTTAAAGCCATCAGGGCATAAGAGGTTAGAGAAGGGGAGGTCTCTCTAAAGACGCATTAAGACATATTCCATGATTTAAAGGTTTGCCTTGCTCAGCAGCTCTATCCCACAGTTGTCTTGAAATAGAACTGATGTCACACCACTAGTTTGCACACTCAGATGCCATGTTCACAAATATCACCACAGGGGTTGGCATGGCAATAAAAACAGGCACTGGGACAATAGTGAATTGATAATTGGTAACTCATGTGGTACGGACTAGGGCAACTTTCCAAAACCTTGAGGATTGAGTTCGTCTTTTTGAGTGTGCATGTGTGTACAAGCATGTGTGCACAGAGTGAGTGACTAAGACCGCAGGTGCATGTTGATTCTTTTTGTGTGTGTAAGTGGAAGAAACTGAGTGACTCTCTTCAATGTTTTCTCACGCTCAGCATCCAGGTGCCTTTGGCACTTAGGGACTATGAAATAGACAATTTGTCATGATGCCTACAATCAGTGTTGAACTGCACGTTTTGTACATTTAACCTATTATTCAGTCTACTTTATCCTTCACTGTTACACATCTGCTCCATTTTATATGAAAAAAAACCCATATACAACTGATTCCAAGAGTTCTAAATGCAGACATGTTGAGTGATGGTAAAAATAGCTTTGACAGGAAAGATTTTGTTTGTTTTTCATTGAATAATGTGTAATATGCATGGCACAACTGTTGTGATGCCAGTATATAGGCTGTTTCCTATTCAGCTCTGCTTGGGAACCATGCAGACATGACGGATTATAGTGGATACTGCTCCATGTCATTTGGTCTAACTTTCTGGACAGGGTATAAATTACTCCATCAACAGGGCATTCTGTACAGTAAGTCGAGTGTGCTTTTCACTTTTCAAACAAGTCAGTATTGAATAAAGTATCATGAGGAATGTGTGCTCATATGGTTGAGCAAAATGTCCATTCAGTTATAGATAATCTCTAGCTATACCATAAAATTAACTAAACCAGATTTATTTCCAGATTAGAAGACACAAAAAAAAAAAAAATGGACACAAAGTTTTTCCTGAAAACACATAAAGACAAGATATATTCACACAAACCCCCTCGGATGTTCGGGTAAATGAATCCTGTTCCTCTAATTTGAGTGTAAGTAGGAAGGAATGGCCCTTAAATACTTACTTGTGTTCAGATGGTAATTACAACAGCAGCATGTGTGTTTGAATGCAGAATACAAAATACAGCATTGCCTGGAATATGTCTTCATAACTCATTTCAAGATTTATGACACTGACTGATCCTTCATGATTATCACATGTACTAGATTTTAGCACAAACAAGCCAATCCCTTCTCATAATTTGGATTAAAACACCCATGTTATGCATCACATTCAGAACTTTAATCAGAAGTAGCTTTCAGAATATGTTTTGAATCTTTGTGCTTAATCAGTCCATGCAAACTTATTTTTTATTTAGCTATCAATCAATTACCTAATCCATTTGTTCATTCATTTTCAAAGAGGTCACAGGCTCAATATCAAGTTCCAGTTTTAATCTATAAAAACTGTCAATTACTCTAAACCTGGCAGACCTTGACCCAAAGTACTTTGGTGGAAAGTAGCACTAAGAAAGCTCTTTCCCAGAGAAAGTCTGTTAGGCCAATCAGAAAGTGTGCTAAAGTACAGCACAGAGTCTAACAATTCAACGCATTAAGATCCGGTTTTAAATGCAATTCCAATGCTACCTGTTAATCCTGGGGCCATTAATTGGAATAAAACTGCCATATCTTGTTATAGTGGTCTGGTGCTAGCCATTTCTGCAGTTATGGTAAAGAGAGCGAAAGAGCGAGGGACAGAGAATAAGAAAGAACACTGACGCTCTAAATTCAAATAAAAGAAAAATTGGATGGGAATTCCCAATGCTCTTAAACCTGTTCAAGCCAAACAAGCCTTAAGAGTCCTCTTAATGTGGGGTTATTCCCCTGCCTGATACCATTTCACCCATGTCTTCATTTTCACCCTCTGTTTGGCCTTTTTGACTAATTTGTTATAGGCCAAAGTGTGGTCATGCACTCTTTAACTCGCTGTTCCTACTCTGGTTTGTCCTCGCAGGAAACAGCTACTTTCCTGCCCATCCAGCTCAGCTCTCAGCTGGTTTGTGTAGCTGCCAGGTCATTCCCCTGTAAACATTCCCATTTTCTGATGGTGATTATTCATCCCCCGTAACAACTCCATCTCATCTTCCAACAAGTGAGTGGCAAGTGTGTTTGAAGTCTTTTCTGTAATAGGTTCATACACCGGCAGCAATGGAGGTCTTTGATGAAAGTGGCTTACTACTGATTTGGATGCAAGCTAGACTTTATTTTTTAACATCTAAATTGGCTCTATTTTAACACCAACATAGAAAATATTAAAAAGTTACACTGCATATTTTATTCTTCTGTGTAAGGTAATAATAGAGGTAGTCTTGTCTGATTGTGTATGTTTCAAGAAGACTATTTAAGATAGAATACTACCATCTAACTTTAAAAATTCAAACTTAACCCTCAACATGTTGAGTTTTCCAGAGGCTTAAACATGTGACACAGTATCTAAAGAATTTTAACTAAATTACCTGTCTTGTCTGGGACACCAGAGGTATTTAAAACATCCAATGTGAAATCATTTAAAGCCAGTCTCTAGTCTCCTCCTTTTACTCTGTCACCCTGTCCCTAAACCCCCACTAGCCAGTATACTAATCCATGCTGCATCTGATGAACCACAACTCAACCCAAACTTCCCCCCTCTGCTCCTCTTACTTAAACCTGAAAAACCACAGCCAACATCCACAAGGACTGATACTGATATAATTCATGAAAGCTGAGACGGATACATAAGGACACACGTATTCCCCACGTACCTTTCAGTTAATTCTAAAAGGCAATGGAGGTTTCTATGGGCTCATCAGCATGTAGAGGTCAGAGACATTGCAAAGTGATGTGTTGAGTCCCCTGCGGGTTTCAACCATTCTTCTGAAGGGAGTAGGGATTTCCATCTCATTATTCCTCGTTTTTTGTATGTTACTTCCCCTCACTGACTATCATTACCTTGATAAATTATTGACTTTACCAGAAAAATTAAACTATATAAATAACTGCACAATGAAAATATTATCCCCCTCTGAAAAGCACACGGCAGCCAATAAAAACCAGCCTGACTTCCATCAGGCTACTTGGGCTTGGATTATTATTATGTATGACTGTGCTGTTCTGACTGATGTTCTCCAATCAGCTCCCTCCCTCTTTCACATATGTGTATATTAGTTTCACTGTGTTGATTATTCTTTCCAAATGAAGTATGTTGTCTATGTGGTTTCATGGCAAAGTGATCCCATCTCTCAAATTGTATTGATCTTTTCTTATCTAATGATTTAGATATCTTGTTAGCAGTCTAAAATTGACCATCACCAGATATCTGACCTTGCAGATTGACAGTGTAAAAAAAAAAACTAAATCTTTCCATTTGTGTTCTTAGCTTTTGGGTCCCTCTAATAAACATGGAAATTACATTTAATCCCATCATCCAGACCACAAGCAGTCAGGAACAAAGACAACAATACTCATTCCAACCTTTAGAGCAAAGCCAAATATGAGAATATATTTCTCAGTTTAAGAAGTATGTTCTCAGAGTGCCAATAGCTAATTTTAGGACTGAAAAGAAAAGCCAGTGAGATCATTACTCTGGTAGATGTTAGAGAACAATGAGAAGCTTGGGACTTTAGGGGCTGTTGATCAGAGACATAGCGCTGCTGCCAACCAGAACATTCATTAGGGACAAATAAAGAAAATACTTAGAGGCTAGTTTTATGTGAACCAATTTGTGGTGTAATTGTGTGGGCAGACAGAAATTGACCTCAAAGTTAGGAGAAATGACTTGTTTTCAAAGTTGTCTTTCCATAGCCTCTCTTGTAAAGGATAATCACACAAAAATGACTGTTAACACTTCTGTGATGATGTTACTATGCAACATTCAAACAAACCTGTGATCTGAGTTTAAAGACTTGTGTTTTATTTAGAGATGAAGTCAAAACCTCAGGCTGTGCAGTTAATCTCCCAGAATATTCAGTCAGAACATATATTCGTCACATATGAGGGAAGGCTAGTGGGCAATAAGTGCACAAGGAATGATTTCACTCAGGTTATGTTCTAAACGTTATCGTGTTCAATTATCAAATGCAGAGAGGAGAGAAAGGGTGAGCTATTTTGTTGCCAGATGTAGCTAAGTGGGTACTGGTTGAGGCTTGAGCTGTCCCGAAGTCCCAATATGAAATCACCTCAACACTTTTTCAGTGGAAAATTATCTGGAGTCAACTGGTTCTGTGTGTCTCCGTAGATTTGCCTTCTCTCTGTCAAGCACCCACCAAGGTGAATACAGGAAAGTCCCCCCCTGATCACTACAAAATTGTAGCCTGGCTGAATGTAGTAACAAAACAACAGATATATATATATATATATATATATATAAACAATATAATACCAACATTACTAAAATGCCAAGCATAAATTCAGAGCTTGAGCAATGTTCTGGTGAGGGTCTGACCACAAAAAAAACTCTGAAAATGATTTCCCTTCTCTGAGTTATGAAAATAACTGAAAAAAGAGAAATATTAAATCTTTGAGAAACTACATTGCAGAACTATTTGAAACTTTTGTGGCTCCTTTAAGAACCACATGATGTCTTCTTGACAGTCAGTTCCAGTAGCAGTCCAGTTGGCTCTGTGCCCCTGTTAAACCTGAGCTTGTTCTATTTGTTTACTCCTCATGCATCCCTGTGAATGGCAGTTCATGCAAGTGTTGACTCCATCTGGCAAAGGACCTTCAAATCTCTCTTCTGTTTACCTAAATAAATGACTGAAGACTGAAAAATAAAACGTTGCTGCGGTGATTACAAGCCCCCCTTTGAGTCCTCTGAGAAATGATATGCCTGCAATAAACACGCAAATGAAATCGACCTTGTCTTATATCCGGACATTTTTCTGGAGTCATTTTAAAACAAGCACATTACTTCTATTAAGGAAAAGGCTAAATCATAATTTTGGCGAGGGAAGGAAAGAGGAATGTTGGGCTGCTACCTGCTCCAAAAAAGCAGAGATGCCTAAAACGACCATATGTATCATAATAATCAAGGTGATAATCAATGTGCTTGAACAGATGAGTGTATCTTATAGATGAGCATATCTTAGAAGAAAAAGCAAGATGACTGTTTAATTGCATTGAACATATTATCCAGAATAAAAATAAACATAGTTACCAAAATAAAACGACTTAAAAGGCAGAGCTATTATGCTTGTTTTTATTCATTTATTCATTTTAAAGTAATAGCAAGACAACTGGGCTAATTATGAAGTAATCTTTAGAGATTAAATATCTCTAAAGGTGGTATTGATCAATGACTCTGAAATGTCCCTGTTTCCCAGCTTGGGAATGTTTTCTTAAATAAAAAAAACAGTGAATCACAAAAAAAAAATATCTCTAAAGATATCAAATCTTAGCGATATGAAACGTGTCCTCAAGAAGTGATTGCAAAAAATGTTTTAGTGAGGGGAAAAACAACCTCAAAAACAGAATTCCTTTATGTAAATCCTATGATGATGATAAAGTTTCTTACATCAATTCAATCAGTACAATGGTAGACATGAACTTAAGTTTGGATAGAATTTTACAAGATTTGGATGATCAAAGTCTAAAGATCACAATAAATCTGTCTGAAAATCAATCGTCTTTGTAAAAGCCAACTATATCAACATGATCAGACAAAAAACGATATATTGTTAAAAGAATGATAAAAACTATCATGTGAAATTTGCTGGTTTCCTTAAGAAACCCTTTGGAATTGGGATTCCTTAGTTTATTTTGACTGGATTTGATTGTACTACCATGAATTGAATTCTAATTGGCTTGAATTTGACTGTATCGTTGAGGTGCCTTGAGATGAAATTGGTGTTAGAAACAACAATGAAATTAATTGAATTAAAGACTAATTGGAACAGTATTTCGATTCCTGAATCTCAAACAGTATATAATAAGATCTATGACAAACTCATTTTTGACTGAGATTGCATTATCATTTAATGAGAATAAGGTAGAAACTGAGTTGCGTATGGAAAAAAGTGGAATTCTCTTTGGTAGTGAGCCGTAGTCAATCAAGATCCTCTGACTACAGGGGGCCTTACTGTGTCACCACAATTAAAACCACAACGTCCCATTAAAAACACAAAGTCTGTGCACTTTTACTTATCCTGATTGCTTGAGGGAAACAATTTGTAACTTTTCATTACACCTTCTCCTGTAACACCCTACCAACTTCCTGAAAAGAGCCCTGTCATTTACTTACAACTCCACATCAACACAGAAAAATTTGAGTGGGGCACCAAGGGCTGAAGTCTAACAAAACTGAGCTTGAGAACCTAGTTACCAGTGTCTTGTTTTCACTTTACAAGAGAAATATTTGGACAAGAAAGATCTCAGGTCTGACTCAGTATTTGTTTTTGACCAACTAATGCAGTCCAACAATGAGATGCCATATACAAATATATCCAACACTAAACACTCTATCAGGCACAATTCATGACCAGATGTGCTGTCCTCTGAAATAATAACAACAGTCAAATAACCACGTGTGACTGTTTGTATTTGAGTGTGTTGATTAATACCAAGATCTTGCCAGGTTTTTGCTTTCATCTATCTATAATGATCTGGTAGCAGACAAAAATTTGTCGGTCATCAGATCAAAACAGGATTGACATAAAAAAAGACCAGAGAATTCACAGAAAGACAAACAGATGAGCTCGCCAGACATATAAAACAAGTTTACAGAGGGAAAAACAAAACGTTAGATAGAAATATTGAGGTGCACAGTGCTGATGCCAAGGTGATTGCCTAAAGGCAATCCAAATGAAAAAATATACTATTGAGTTAAGAATAAGCCAAGATGTTGTAGTATGGAAGATCCATAGGAATGGACATAATGGAAACAAGCAAGAAAACAAAACAAAACAAGAAGCACAGAGAAAATCCGAAGAAAATGGCAGCTGTGAGCTGTTTATGCCAACAAGGAAGGAACTTTATTGGCCTATTTTAGGCTGCAAAATATCAAAAGAGCATTTTCCAAGCAAAACATTGTACAATGCTGTACACTTTGAACATCATTTATAGGGAAGAAAGCAAAAACAGACATTCATCACTCACATTTCCTGGTGAAGGCTTGTGTTCCTTGACTCATCACTGTAGCATTTTGGCAAAGAATGTTTAAACCGATGCAGCTTTTAACTAACTTAAAGGTCAAACAGTGAAAACTAGTAGGTTTTTATAAGCTTATCGAAATTATTAACTCTTTCATTAATTTTTTTGTAACTAAATCTTTCTAAAGCAGAGTTGTACAGCTAAATAGAGTAAAAAAATAGGTAATTATCTCAACAACCAACATAAAGAAGGAGCAGATGGCTAATGCTAAAATTCGACTGGCTCAGAGAACTTTGGGTTCCAAATTGATTGTGGTTAGTTGAGAGGGGATGATGCCTCTTTGGATATAAGCAAATGAAGGACTAAAACAAATAAAAAAATATATATACATAAATGAAAAATGGAAAATCCCTGTGATGTAATCTTTGTATATGATGCACCATTTGTGGGGTGTGAACTTGGATGTAAACCTACCTGTTACTGTCTTGGTTTTCACTGGGCTGCTGGCATAGTCCGAGGCCTGATTGGAAGGCGGCTTGGCCAATGGTGTGCTCCCAACTGACACTTCATCCTCCTTCCTTTTGGTCATAGGAACTGGACCTGGATTCTGCAATGACAGCCCAACATGACTGAACACCCGTGGAAATTGAATATGTTATTACATTCTTATTTGAAAGTGCATGTGAAACTAGATTTAGCTTAAATTACATTCTTAAAAAAACACCATCACATATGCCATTAAAAGAAATCAAAGCACTGGCTTTTTTAATAACAGCATTTCCTTGAGATAAAAAGATAATGTTTTGCCTCATAGCTATGCAGAAAACATTCTGCAAAATATTATGCATGACAGAGAGACCAGTAAAAAAGTCCTTGAAAAGAAAAAATATGGCAGAACGCAACGGTTTCCAATGTCAACAAGGACAAGTGGCAGCTCATTGTTTTTTTTAAGCAGTCTCCCATGCAGGTCATTCTCGCAAACACACAAATCCGCACACATTATTTTTGGGCTTTTACCAAGATGGCTGAAAGACAGAAGGACTGGAGGGTAGGTCTAAAACAAAGAATAATAACAAATCCCTAATAGTATAAGCCAGCAGTACCACTAGGCTATGATGCAGCTGCATCAGGCAGGAAGCCAACCGCGTATTTCAGCTCCTGTATGAGGGCAGTTACTTTTCATCACTCGGTTGGAAGCCAGACACATGATGTGACTATGATTAAAAATGGGCTCCCAAATTACAATAGTACCTGAAGCCACTGAATGAAGAATGAGGTATGACCCTCCAGAGTCTTATTTATATACAGGCAACTAAAACACTAGTGGGATTAACGAGTGGGAAAATAATTTACTTATGTTGAAAATAGATTTCCGAACTTACATGTTTTCTGTTACTCTGCAGTCTTTTGCCCTTGTGCCATGATTAAGATGAGTGTTTACTGACTTTTATTAGGGTGTAGGTTTATGTATTCTAAGCCATCACCTTATGCAGAGGTAAGAATTTCTAATTAGCCAACGAAGATTGACTTGCATTTAGTCTTTCAAAAAGGTAATGGTTTATGGGAGAGGGAAGATTGCAACACATTTCATTGCAAAGAGGGAAAAGTACTAAAAGAGCAAAAGTTGAAGGTGCAAGTTAAATGCTCATGATGTCTACTATGTCTGACAGTTTAACTTCACAAAACCAAAAAGAAAATATTTATCCACTATGACTTCCATCTTTCCAGAAATAACAAGTCAAAGAGCAGCCTTGACCCCCAGCTTGTTCTACAACTATCTGCAAAAATGAAGACGTTCTCTGGACAAGTCCCATTTCCCAGTGAGAGGTGATACATGGTGGTTTATTCACCTTAAGCCACTCATCAAACATACGTAATTGGTTGAGTCTGATCATATACTTCTAGTACACAAACCTTTAAGAAAAAAGGGGAAAACGTTTTGAGAATGATTCATTCTATTATTCTGTCAGCCAAATGTCCTTAGACAGACAAAATCTACATCCATATTGCCTTTCAATTTGTCTCGAAAAACAAACAAACAAACTCCACAAAAACGGGGTTGTTAAGGCATTTTTTACTCCTCTACACTTATTTCTGAGGGAGCCCTCTACATAACGGATTTTTTTACTCTTTTTTTTCTTGCTCAATGGTTTTAGCTTACTTGTAATTCAACCTCACTTTCTCAGTATTATGACCTCCTTTGTGCTCCACATTCCGTCTTACATTTCAACGTCCCTGTGCATTTCCTCAGTTGTTTAACTCTTGCTTACTGATATTCCTCAATGATACATTTTTGTGCCTTTTGGAGTGATTATTTTAATTTATTTTAACAAAAAGCTCTTTTCTTGTTAAAGATGCTTCCTTCTTCATGCCTCAAAATGTTCCCTGCCGTGTCCTGTTTTGCTACTTTTTCAGCATGACCTGAAATCCAAATGGAAATAAATCTGTGTCCTCTCCATTGTCCTTCACATGCCATTGACCGGCCTTCAGCTGAAGGCCTCTCTAAAGTAGCCAGGCCATGAGAGGTGGCCCTGACAGACAGCTGAGACAGGCAACCTCACACAAACAAAACCTGTCACAACATAACCATAAACACAAAATCACACAATGACCTGTGTAGCAGCAAATGTTGTATGTCCTTTATCTTGGCTACAATTCAGCTCATGCCACGTGCTTACCCTTAACTTGCTCCATTTTGCCTTATACACACAGGATTAAAAGTTTAACAATATGATACATTCACACACTTTGTGATTTTATAAGCTGTACCAATGCTATATCCACAACAATCAAACAATCGTGTTTGTGCACGTACGAGGTGTGGGCAAAAGGCATTCAGTGTTCATAACCATCACCATGTCCAGTCAAATAAACAGAAAGAGACAAGATTGAACACAGGGAACAGAGCACATGAAGGAAGGAAGCTCAGAGAGAAGTGCCACAATTGAGGCAGGAGGAAGTAGGCACATTAACTTTGGGGTTTTAGTTAGATTAACTCAGAATAAGTAAGTAGGTAATATTGCATGTGCTTTATGAAAACAAGTTACAGTAAAACATGGCATGTTCCCTGTCTGTTTATAAATCAGGATGTAATGGAACAAAAGCTTGGTTTCATTTAATCGCTAAAATTAAAGCTGAGTAAAAAAAAGAAAAAACTAAATTATCACTACAGAATGGTAGCTCACAGGGGAGCTGTGGTCTATTTTCAGAATGCTGTAACTGTACTTTGACCCCAGATAATCAGCTACATAATAGATGAATGAATGACGCTATAGGTCTGGAAGACAAACTGTCAGATATTGTTAAAGAACATAATACAGGATTACATACCTGTTGTGGTTTCCTGGAGCTCCCTTTGTGCGGCTGATACAACAACCATGTGCAGAAGATGGGATCCACATTGACAGCAATGCCCTGGACACTGACTAACAGAACGGCACCTGGAAAGTACAAACAAACATTTTTTTTTTAAAGAGAAACAATTTGAAGAAGGTGTGAACCTGTGATTTAAAATTAGAAAAAAAATCTTAATGACCTGAAAGCAAGTATCTAGGGTTAACATGTTACAGTTCAGTAAACAGGAGACCAATCTGACAATTAATGTTCCAAAGCATGGGGCAGATGAATATGCATCACTGATGTATGGTAATAATAATATAAAAGTGACCTAGGACACTTTGGCATCAGGATCTTGCACTGCTGCACATCACTGTGTATAGTATCGTCTAATGACCTGCTGGTGGGTATCAACCCCATTTGTTGGAGAGCAGCAAGGAGCACAGTTTGTTTCAATTGTGCTGTTCAAAGTGGTATCACACTAAGCCAAGAATAACATTTTCTTTTGATAGATTTCAATGAAACTCAAGACTTTCTTTGGGTTTTGGTTTACTCTTGAAAATAATCTTTACCAACAATAAGCAGGCCCTGAGGTAATGCATTAGGATCAGATCAATAATGATTCCCATGCCGGCAGGATTAGTGAAGGGTCTCTGGCGTGCCGTGGAATGTCCCAGAATGACGACAGGAGGATGTTTCAGCTCTAGAAGGCCTTTAAGCAGTTTAATGGAGCTTTAGTCGAGACTCCGGTCTTCTGTTTCGGGCCTTGTTTGAGACCCTGATGCATATGTGCAAGTCTGTGTGAATGAAAGTGTGTGTGTTTCACCTTCTACAAAGCTTGCCTGCTTCTTCGCCTAACATTTTAGTGTCTCTAAAGCATGGACTAAGTAAACCCTCGCTAAGAATGCACATAGACTACCACAGACACCTCCACGTGTTTTTATTACAGAAGCTCTCTAGTTTGGCAATGCAAATAAATGTTGCAATTTGATCTACTTTTGAAACATTCATTGAAACAGGGACAGTTATCTTGTGTATGTTTGCATGACATATGTTATAAATAGTGATGATAGTATATACACACACACATAGATAGATAGATAGATAGATAGATAGATAGATAGATAGATAGATAGATAGATAGATAGATA
>CAJRST010038888.1:18215875-18265040 GCA_907169785.1 Menidia menidia | reverse complement strand
ATAGATAGATAGATAGATAGATAGATAGATAGATAGATAGATAGATACGTCACACGATTCTTTGTTAACTTCATGTATATTAATATATCGATCATATTCCCTTTTCTTCAAGAGAAATCTAGTCCTCCTATCTTCTTCTGATACCTTTATCAATCATTTTAGATCCTTATTCCAACCATCCTAATCACCCTCACAAGAAATTACCCTCTAACCTCAGTATTGTGGCTTGAACTCCAAACCACAATGCGGCAGCTTAATAAGCTTTGGCTGTGGTTGTAATGCTGGGGCTTGACGTCGTTTTAACATTGCTCAAGGCATCATAAGTAGGACCCAAAAGGCTGGGGAGCAGCAGATCAGTGAAGACATGAGTGATAAATTGAGCCTAAATCATGATCCATGGGATAAACTGACCATGACCATGCACACACAAGAGAAATGACAAATCGCTATATAATTCATTACTGCATAGTAAATAGATAATTTACTTCCCAGTTACAGCAGAGATTCTGAAAAACAGAAAAAATGTGTTGTAACACTTTTTTAAACTAACACGACAATACAATTTATGGACAAACTTTTCACATAATCTGTAGATTGGTTGCTTAATTCAACCTTAACACAAGAAATGTGTGCTGCAAGCAAATAGATCAGACTCAGCGGATATTTTCGAAATTCAACAATTACACCACGATCCCTATCTAAACCAGTGAGCAGTGCTGAGCAGTGCTGTTTCCCCTTCAACTTCCATTGGGGTGTATCAAATGAAATAACTCCCAATGTATCCACCGTGTTTTCCATGTCAGCTCAGTAGCTACAGTCTTAACTACATCTGTGTTTACCTTTTTGGCATTTTGTAATGATAGAAATCACCATGATGTTTCACCACTCAACTCAGAAAGCTCTCTCGAAGTTTATCAAAGCAAATGATGTTTCTCCTTTAGCCCTCTCTGCTAGTTTGACAGTGACAAAGAAATAAAGTATGTGTTGACCTGGTTTTTGAGGCTTTGAAGGCCACGGCTTTACCATTCACACTGTGTTCTTGTTTCATCACTGTGTTGAACTAACCGTCTCAGAGTGACACATCCTTTGAAGCATGAAGCACCATGAAAGGGCCTCGCATGCTTAGAGGGCGACCTCGGCAGCAGGCTAACTGTTGTTTTTCCTCTGCTCTAACAGGGTGGCATTTGGGTAATTACAGAAAGTGATGACAATGATAACAAAGGTGTTTTTCTTACTTCTTAAATGATTCCTGAAGAAAACACCAGAAAACTGCTCAGTGGCCTCAACACTGAAAATATGTACAACCACAGAATGTACTGCGAAGACACATTTACGCTGGCTTACCCACAGTGGACCTATTAATGTCAAAGGTGTTTTTTTTCCTCCGGTTGCAAAAGACCAGTAGAGTTAAAAGAGAGCACGGGGCTGGGCTGCTGGTGTTGTTTTATGGTTGTCTGACATCGGGCTGCTCATGGCCTCAGGCAACATTAGGCCAGACAAAAAAAAACACCGCTAACCTTGTCACCCTTTGGTATTTGTTCTTTTAGGTTTCTCTTTTTCTTGGATAATGGACTCAAATCTTTGTTAAATTTCAGTTTTTTGTTTTTTTGTGTGTTTTTTTTAACCTATGAATGACATTTCTGAATAAAAATCTGCTTCAATGCTATCATTATGAAAATGAAATTCAAGAAACTGGGACTGTTTAGGTCAATACAAGTTCAAAACCAAGTCCCACATCGGAGACTTGTGGGCCCTGATTGCAGTCACAGAAGGCACAACCTTTCAACTACAGGGCCATGACCCCTATATTAGAATAAGAGGGAAGCAGGCGAGCAGTGAGAGGTGGGAGGTGTTCCCCAACCACCCCCCAGGTAGTGTGTGTTGGTTTGTGTGGGTGGGAGGGATTTATGTCCCAGCCAACTAATCACCCCCTCAGAATCGCTTCATTGTTGGACGTGAGGTAGAGCAGGAACCCTGTGTCCAACTTCTCCAACAGAAAATAAATAAATATAGCCCAATCCGTGTCAGCCAGATGACTTCTGACAGGTTTGGTTAATTTCTAAGCCAAGTAGCAAAACAAAACATTACGCCAGCGTGCAGAGCCTACACCGCCTTTAATTGCTTTTCCGATGAGCTCATGACTTGAAGGTGTCCTGGATCGAGCTATGCAGCTCGACAGGTGTTCTTCTAATGTGTGTGTCAATGTCAGCGTACGAGTGTGTATGTGCAATTGAGAAAGAGAGGGAGAGAACTGGAGCTGCTGACATCATTAAAGAAGGACTCAGCTGTGTGTGGGTGGATGTAAGGGATGTTGAGTGAAGTCGAGGATATATATTTTTGTGTGTTCATGCATCTTTAGGAACAAAGTGCTTCTATTTGTCTCCGGTTAGCATGAGCTGTAGGTCACTGAACAGGCAGTGACACCTTCTTGCTACCAGCCACAGAAATGCACACGCGTGCACACGAGAACACTTTGTGACACACATTCATTGTACTGCTATTTCCCTGCTGAGCTACGACCCACTGGCCCAGGGCAACGCTGCCACAGGAGCCCAGGGGCTCAGGAAGGACACAGGCAGGTTTGACTGGAAACAGAGCTTGGCCTACGGAAAGCCTGCTCTCATTCGGGGGGTAGTTAATTCTCTGCACTGGAAGCTGGTAAATAAAACACGTATCTTTGTGAACGTGTGTGTGTGGTTCACACAGAATACACACGCCCACACGAGTAAGTGTGTATGCCTTTCAGAATGGTCCAACAGCAGTAGCTTGCAGCTGAAATGCTAAACCCACTTCACAAAGGTTGTATGTAGCTGTGGGTAAAGTAACATCAATAGGAAGAAAGGAAGCTGGAAAGGAAATGTGCAATGTTATCTTATATAAAGAAATAAAAAAACTGCAAGGCTCATAAAGATGGAAATCTGACCTTCTTTTGTTCAGAATAGAAGCTTTCTTTTTTCCATCTACTGGAGCTGGGGGCACAAAGTCTAGGACTCATCAAGCTTTGGTACATCCTTAATAAGCATTATTTACAATCCCAGGGTCCTCTGAACAGTTATTTACTGCTAAATAGTATCACTAATGTGTAGGTATATACATCTGGCAGAATAATAACTAAACTAAACTAGATGTCCCATATTGATGCAGGGGCCCAACTAAATATTTAAGGGAAATAGTGCAGGGCCCCTGCACTAAATTAATGTTTCTGTCCTAAAATGTACTTAATCTCTTTTAATGCACGGAGTCGTCCACAAGTTGTGTTTTAAATATAGTTAAAAAGACCACATTTCAAGTGGGTGGCCTAGGGAAAATGTAGATAGAATGAGTGTGTAGCAGCCCTGTAGTGAGGCCAGATAGACAGTCAAGGCACTGGATGTGCTGCACTGTCAAGCTCCAGATGTTGAGACTCCAGAGTGCTTCTGGCTGATTCATTGGCAATATAAATTTACATCAACTCTCAGGATGTTGAAAAGACAAATAATGCCCAACTGCTGCATGCTCTCCTTCTGATTTTGAGTATTCCAGATTCTAGATGACGTCTCTATTTAAAGATCCACCATGATCACTTCACACTTCAAATCCCATCAGTAGAAAATGCTTACAGTTAAAATGTAACATAGTCGAGTCTTTTGTCAACAAGATATGTAGCTAGCCTTCTTAATGAGAGACAAAACAGACTCTGTACTGATTGCATTAATGTATCGTTACCATATCCATCATGGACATATGGTGCACCGTGTGAACTCTAACTGAGCCCCAGTATAATGTAAGTTGAACAGGAGAGACACTTCTGAGCTCATTAAAATAAACAGACTTCGGCTTCTGCTTTCCCACAGAAAGCTATGGTTTTATGTAGTTACCTTGAAAGTGCCTTATCACTGCTATCACTCACTTGGCTCCATGGACTTCCTCTGCAGTTCAAGCTGAGTTCTCTCAGTTTGTCATGAAGAGAGAGGGGATACAGAAATCCCATGTCTGCTTCTTTGTTTAGTTCTTTGTACAGTAACTCATGTTAATTGCAAAGTAAGCTGAATAACGTTTTACAGAAATTTGCTTAAATCTACACGTTAGCATTTTTGCTTGACTATTCAATCCAAAGCTAACATTGTTAAAAAAACACACTATTAAAATCAACAATGATTGTGGTACTGTATAGTATAATTGACAGTATGCAGACAAACAGAATTGTACTGATCAAAATAGCCATGGTAAAGTCTATAAACAATGTTTGTGTGGATTTTTTAAATTCATTCTGTATTTTTACATTCCTTCTGAATATTTTCTATTTTTCTGTGAAATCTCTGCAATCGTCAGTCAATTTTTTTCTCGCATTATAATCCAGCAGAATGCAGCTGCAAACATCTGTTGAATCTATCTTCTCTAGTTATCCCCTTCAGCTCATTCCACAGTCCTTGAGTTTGTAGATACCGTGAAGGACAATCAAGGACAAAATCCTGCCTTTAATTACCTTTAAATCTGTCCACGTTCTGTTCCTTCAATGTTTTGGCTTGGCCTTTTGTCAGTTCAGTAGACTAAGAAATTATCTCAGTGATAGATCAAAGTCTATTTTATTTGGTTTCACTCTGGAAGCTGGGCATGCTGCTCTGAAGGACCTGGAGGGTGACAATTATAGTTAGATTTTCTGGAAATGTTTGTTAACACATATGGAATTGATCCAAGCATTTGGTCTGAATATTTTTGTCATGCAATTTAAAAACACAATTTAGCAGCTCTAAGCTCAATTTCATTTAACTTTTGTATAAAATAATTTGGAGCTTCCTATTATGGCAGTATCACATTTTTATTTTGTTTTGTGCAACTGAAATATCACTTAAAGAATGCATTTCAGTGTTTTACCAGGGATGTTTATCTATTGGATATCACACTGTAAATGTTGCAGTTGCAGTTGCTGCCAGATCTATGAAAAATGTTTTTGCAAGAAAAATCTAAACGGTTTGAAATAATGCTCTTTGTAACATATTAGATTTGGATTTGTTTCACTTATATAAAGTCTGATTCTTCTTAATGACACCCATTCCATTCTATTCATATAATGAATTAAAAAGAAATGCTAGTGACTAAAATAGAAATAAAAAGATAAAGCTTTAATAAAACAAAAACTGAAAGTGTTTGTATGAAAAGGTAACCTAAAATGAATCATTAGCTATTAACAGAGCAATTCCACATTGATGTATGGTGTATTTGAAAAGGCCTTTCTAGCATACACGGGTCCTGCCAGAGAGGCACGCTTTATAAGTAAATTGGCAGCCTATGTAGTGGGATATTATTGTGCCTAAATATTAAAGTATCTTGATTTGGAGTGTCTCTTTGAAGTGCTTCAGAATGACATTTCTTGTAATTAGTTGGCAGATAAAAAAAAATAATTGAATAGTTTCCAGGGTCCCTATCCCATTCAGTGTCCACAAATTGATAACAATACTATGCTTCAACTGAAGCTTTACATTAACTATAGAGTGCATTGCATATCAGTCATGAGGTACACCGGCAACACTGCATAGATAGATAAAACATCTGCTATAAACATATATATACATCTATAAACGTATATAATGCATATGGCAGGGATTAGAATAGACTTTTATACTTCCAATGCATAATAATGTGGACAATTACTATATAGCTCTAGCAGATTTCACAGTTTCCATAAGTACATTAAATAGAATTTAAAAAGTTTGTATTGTTGTGGATGAAGTGTACTGGCGTGTTGTTTAACAGAGAATGTTTAAGAACACAGAACACATTGTGTCCACAATTTTCTATTTAGTGTGTATGCATCCTCCCATGGTCAATTTATGGCACAGGTGATCATAAATAAAGAACACAAAATTATAGTGCTGCTGTATTAGCAGCTGAAATGCAGTAGCATCTCTTTTGCCAGACCCACTACTGGATCCTCTATATAGGGAAAGCAATTGTGGTCAGTGGCTGAAAAAAGACAGCATTTGAAAAATTATAAAAGGGAAATGTGTCAAAATCATTTAAGAGTAGGCAATGGTGGCCTCAACGGGAGACTCTGCTCAGAGGTAAAAGAACAACACATTTGTCAATGAACAAATATGTCAATGAGTCAATGTTTTTGTTGTTAATGTTTTGCTTAGTCTAAAAACTGACATGGCATAGCTGAATCTTTCATAAACATGTCCATTTAACGTAAACCAATATTTATACAAAATATGACAAACATGACTAAAAAACAAAACTTAAAAGAGCAGCATTTACTTTTGCTCTTAATTAACAAAGACATTTGTCCCTGTGATGGCTGCCCGTATTACCATTACTTGAAAATATCACTTTTCTTTCCAAACCAAAAGCCTGAATAAACATAGGATTGATGAAGGAGAAATCAGAAGAAATGCAATGAGAGGGATGATGTTTTTATCAGGCAACGTATATCTGAAATGACTGTTCTTCCCTCTTGCTCATTTCTTGGTTTAATTTTCTGAAGGTTCTTGTCTTAGTTCCTTCTCGCACGATCCAACTCATCCCCTTCTTGCTTGCCACAGCAGATTGAAGATTACTCCTCTTAAAGACATAGTCTTAAGTGGTTGCACATTTGAACCATTGAGCAATTTGGTCTAATGGTTTCAGGATGGGGTATTTTAGCTGCTATCCAGGAATGAAGGCATAGGGGGATCAGGGGAAGTACAGACAATGTAATACTAGTGCTGATTGGCTGCATTTTTTTCCCCAGAAGATAGTATACTGCTAACAAAATTGGATCAAAAATAGATTATAACAAAAGATGATGACTAAAATACTATCAAAGTGAAAAGGAACATCATATACAGCTGCTTTGGATAGAGTTTAAGAATACCAGTCATTTATTTAGGTGTATACTTTAGGCCATATTCATTTTTGGATGTGTATGAGATCGTTTGTGTGTGTACATGTGCTCTGGACCTTCAAGGTAAGAGCTCCTTTGTATCTTTGGCCTGTCATTAGCTACTGCTGAATGAAGCTGGGGTTTAACCACTCCTCACTTACAGCATAGTAAAGGCAAAGGACAAAGACATGTTTATACCCATCACAACTGTATTTCATACACTAACATGTCATATATACCAACAAACATGCACCCGTACTTAAATAAAAGATCCTCGGACCACCTGCAACACAGGATGTCCGAACTGTTATCACCTGCCCTACATCCTACATTAACAAACCATGACATAAAAGCAGTGATGAGTCAGTCATTCTAAACACACTTGAAACGCTCCCCAGAATAGCTCACAGCATTTGGACAAATTGGGAGGAGCAGATGATAGGAATCAGGAGTATATGGGAAAGAGAAGGGAAAATAAAAATCAAGGAAATACTGGTAGAGAGATGCATCAGATGTCAAAGAGGTTGCTCTCGTTTTTCACTGTCTACTGTCAGATTAACAACATACTAACTGTGCAGATCAGCTGCTTATGTGTGGAAACCTTAAATCAGACCAACACGCTCTATTGGCCAGCCAAAAACAAACTCAAAAGGAAACGTTTTTTAAAAATTCCACATTGAGACTAAGTGTAAAACAGGACAAGTGGGACAAAAACTGTAACAATCATCTGACCCTAAATATTTCTTAACATAGTCATATCTGAATGGCTTGATTAAAAAACATAACGATTCTCGCACAACCCAAATTTCCAAGAAGAATGTAGCCCAACTTATAATTTTCTTGGTTACATTCCACACTACGCATGACTCAGATTTCAAAGAGAGTAGAAAGGCAGCAAGTTAATGCAATGTGTTCTGATAAAATCTGTCACCAACACATGAGGAACCCGCCTCTGTAACAGAAACCTGCAATGACCAAAGTGTGGATGTCTTTGGTTTCTTATTCAAAATAATCTTCAGAAGTAGAAGGTAAAATGCTTTTCTGTCCTAATTTATAACAGTTAATAGGATGGACATAGATTGTTCTTGATTACTATTTAATGTTTTTTTCACAAGTTACATTGTTCCATTTCAGGTTAATACTTTTTTTTTTTTTATTGTGAGATTGAGGACAGGTAATCTAAGTTGGGAATCTTCTCATTAGAAACTCTGTAAACATGGTGGATCAACTTTTAATTATGAGCCCAGAGGAGGCTGATAGAAACTAATGTCCACTGGCTATTAGCATCAGGAACAAATCCTTTCATCTGCAGCCCTTGTATATGCTGCAAAGGGAAGAGAGTTATGCTAGGCCTGCCTGTGTTTACTGCCTGTTTATCTAATGGGCATGTGGTGGGCTCCAAGGCCACAGGAGGTCAAACCACACACAGAGAGAGGACTCCAGGACCCCCAGAGGACCACTCAATGTGATGAGATTTTACAACTATTGCTTGGTCTATGACTACTGTGGGTGCAAGCACAGGTTTGTAGTAGAGATTGACATAGTTTATCATAGGTGATAGTTTATTACTAAGCGGTTAAGATAGAGCGCCCTTGGGAAGAGGAGCTGAGGCTTCCTGTGGTTCTTAAGTACCCCAGGGCAAAGAATGTACACACAAGACTTTTTTTAAATTGCCTTTGTAGGATTTACAGCAAATACATCCCCTTGGGCTAGTTTTTTTTAATGTATTGTTGATACAATTGAGTATAAGAATATACCATCCAAATCTATTATCCAATGACCAACATCGAAATACTGAGAATACTTGTAACTTTTACATGAAGTATGACACTATATTTTTAAAGCTGGCAAAACTATGCTGTACAGTAAGACGATAAATGAGAGAGGCTTAGCACATGGCTATATAGCTACCACCTGTGGGATCCCAATCTTTCGCATCGGTTTCTGTATAGATGACTGCTTTGTGCCCACCAGAGGGAAAGAGTGTAGGGAATATTGAAAAAGTCAGCAGCAACAGGCGAATCAAAGGCAAGGAGTCTGGTTTGTTTTCAAACGCCAGAGTGCCTGAGTGAAAAAAAAAGAGGCTAAACAAAATAAACCTTTAATTTGACTGAAATTGGAGGCAACAAGCGCTGCTGTAAGAAAAGGCTGTGAAGTGTGATTTCTTGCGGTTTGTGTTAATCCTGATTGAGGAGCCCCTGAGTTGAAATGTCAGCAATACGAGACTAAAACAAAAATAATTACATCCAGAGTTAATGAACACAACCGCCTGAGGCACTGGGGAGAAATGAGCAGGCAGGGAGAGAAGTTTGGGAAAAGGCAAAGAGAGAGAGAGAGAGAGAGAGAGAGAGAGAGAGAGAGAGAGAGAGAGTGTTCTAATGAACAAGTTTGAGAAGCCGCTTGAGCTCATTTTTCAAACGGAGAGCTTCAAAATTATACACCCATATTTATCTTTATCCAGACAGCTAAACTGGTCTATTAAAAAAAAAATAAAAAAAATAAACACTGTTCATGAGATGGTATTCTTAGGCAGCGCCATAAATCATAGGTTTTACAATATTGTACGGGTATTATTTCTTCACATGGGTGACCGATGTGTATAATTTAGTTAAGACGCTAAAAGCTTGGCTACTTAGTATCTTACTTTTCCCAACTCATGCCATGACCCTTAAGTTTATGCAATCTTTCCAACCAATCTCTCCTTTAATCTTAGTCTGCATGTACAATTTTAATAATAAGGGAGATGCCCCCCGTTGTAAAAACATTTTTCTGTGGTGAAGGAAGTAATTGCACCTTACACTACTGTACATTACAATCTGTGCTGTGTGCCGTGAAACGATAGTTAAAATACAAATAATAATAACAAAATAGTATCACCAGAACCTTTTGGACACACCAGACACTATTTACCGTCACAGGGTGGCATTAGAATATGCTTACAAGAGCTGTCCGATATTTAGCTTTCAGCTTAAAAAGTATAATTTACTCAACTTTTAATTCTATAATTTTCTAGATATGTCTGTGTGTGTGTCTCTGATTATTTCAGTCCACTCCACATCAGCGTGTCCCTCCTTTAACAGCTGGCTGACCAGTGCACAGCTGCTGAAGGGGGCTGCGTCAAAACAAAGAGCCTCATAGAAACAACAAACTACATCAAAGCACTGGAACGTGATTATCAACCTTCATTCTTTGAATGTACAAATCCTCCCTGAGCTCAAGCATCATTCACTTGACATAGGGAGGCAAGTGCTTTTTTAAAATAAAAAACAAAATAAAAACTAATTGCCCCAAAATTGAAATTTTAAAACAAGCTTTTCTTTTTGTTTTACTGTCATATCTGGACCGTTGATTTAGTTTCTGTTGAATTCTGCTTCCGTTAAGGATAACTTTAGCCATGCTTCCCACTATTTTTAATTCTATTTAAATCTTAGATTTATAACCTTTCATGTCAACATTTAATACAACATTAAATATAAGAGAGGACCATCACCATGGACCATAATGAGGATGGCTGGAGAACTTAGAGTCTTAAAAGAATCTTGTCTCTGACTCATTTTGAAGTCCACTGATAATTTACTGGAACTTTACCCTACATTGTTATGTCACAAAACCTTCTACAACAGGGACACATCGCACAGACTTTGTTCATTTTCACTCTGACCTGCAGATCAACCCCTAATGAATCTAATTTTATTTCAAATTAAGTAAATGCATTATTCCAATATCACAACAGCACGCACAACCGATCTTACTAACCCAAGAAGGTCATAAAACTATATTTCTACAATAGTTGTTAAGTCTTCATATATAAAGTTCTAAAAGTTTTCAAATGAGTAAAATACATTTTTAAAAAGGGTTCTAGATTTGAACAAGCGAACACTTAAACAGCTAACTGCTCATTTACTTTAGCTGTCTCCCATTATGACTAACAGTATAACAGTAATGAGTATCAAGGTGTAATCTGCCATATTACAGTTTTAGCGGTTTGCTTCCTCTTAAAACATTGCGATTAGTGGAGCCATCTGTCAGTCACACACACACATCCTGGGTGTGTTTAAATGTGGGTGGTGTTTTTCTATGGTCAAAGGTTAAAGTTCAGCTTTCAGCTATACTGTTTAAAGTAAGGAGTGAAGGAATGCACCATGTCAGTGGTGAATCACGACAAAGCCTGTACTGGTGTGTGTGTGGATTTGTAGCAGGAGGGATATGTCCTGCAAATGGAGTTATCTTTGTGCTTGATTTAAAAAAAAAATGGGAGAGTGCAAAGAGAGGTCCACATTAAAGACACGCTGGCGTGACAAAGTGACAAAGGCTGGAAAATCTGAAAATGTCCTCTAAAGTACTGCTTATTACCAGTGGTGGTAAGGTACAGTGTTATTTCATTTAGTGCTTGAAATGCGGAATTTATTCAACCTGCATATCAAGTAATACATTCTGCTATTGCTTGTTTACTTCTGCAAGATATGTGCTTCCAGATCCTGCAGAGGCAGCTTATGTTACATTTCTTGAATTATTGGATTTTTTTTTTTAAATCACTGAGAGGGGACGGCTCCTATTATAGGGCTCTTTTTTCTCATTAGCTAACAGTAGCTGATGGCCCTTTCCTAACATGATCACGCAAAGTCATCACAGTCTGTGTAACCGTCATGGAAAACATATGTGATGATTTGTTATTAAAAAATATAAACAAGTCCTGAAGGAAGAGTATTAGACATTTCATTAAGGGATGTGATTGAAAATAATCTTCTCGGGATTGAATTAGAAACATTTAGGTGCTACTCATTTTCAGTATTTACAGTATTCTAATATAGAGGGATAACTTTATATCTGTATACATAGACAATGTACCTACCTATGAGGAAACCATGATATTGTTGAACTAACCTTTTAATGAGAAAAATAATTACTATAATGTTGAGGTTTATTCAGATTCTATATTAACGCCCAAGGGATGGTCCACATGCTGCATTACCTAACTTTGAAGGATTGCACTCAGCTTGTGTTTTTTAGTGCTGTGAGGTCAGGCTCCAAAACATGAGTAGATGATACAGATAGTGTTGTAAAATAGGAGTCGTGCCACAGAAATGGACCTGACCCCATGAAGTCATTTAAACTGTCCATGAAATGTGAAATACTTGACACTTCTTTTAATTTGAAATTTCAAAGCAAAAATAAGCTGTATAAGCTACAAATTTAGATTAAGCACCGTAGAACAGATTTATAAGGTATTATTGCTTTTTGAGAGTTCCAAAAAACGCTAGGTGGCAAAGCCAAGCTATAGTTTTGAAGTAACTTTTTACGTTTTTCCTCTTGATTGCTATTCAGGAAATACTAAATCTTAATCTTATTTCTGGGTGTGATTTAAGATATAATATGACAAACATATTTTGTGCTTCTATTATTTCCAATTGCTAGTACACTTGCTGGACAAAAACACTATTACTAATACACTTACCAAATCAAACACATAGAGGGAAGCACACAGGCTTGTAGTGAGTAAAGAAGTATACTGCCAATTCTGTGGATAATGGACCTGACGTCAAATAGACCTATAAACCTAGTTCAGGTGTGAGTTTATTTTTATTGGATGTATGCAATAAGAATCTCAGTGACAGCCTTTCAACTAAACAATAAATCTCTTTTCTCACATTCGAAATGTCTAAGTTGAACTGCTGTTCAAATAAACTCTTCAGGCCCACAGGTTATCATGCAATGTGACATATCAGCCTTATATATATGTAGATATATGCATATACATAATATGTGCCACAATATCCACATTTTCTTGGTTTTCTGTATGGCTGTGGTTATGATTGGGAACTCCGTTCTACTATTAAACATTCTTGAAATGCTTTGAAGTCAACATGGTTAAATATGGGTATGAACGTGGTTGGAACTAAAGGTGTTAGGGCTATGTTTATTAAGGTTACATTACCAGAGGTGAACCAATACATGGACATATAGTTTATTTAAATGTTCTAACGGTAACAGTGGCATGTGACTATCATCATTAATTCTTCAGTGGATATGTTTAAATAATTTTCTTATTACTTGTAAAACAAATGGTGTCCTATGAACATCTCTCTGAGACCGCTGTTACGCTATTCAACTACAGACTTTGTTCTTACTAAACTGGATCTAAGGCCAGGAAATCAAGTCTGTGGGTAAACTCTGATGTGGCTTGCTCACCCTACAATGGCTTCCCTGAAATTTTTTAGTCAGTGTCACTTCATCAATTGCTGTCAAACGAAAGTAGCGTTTGTGGTACATCATAAATGATACACTATGTTTCTTGCATTGTAAAGCATGATAGTCGCAAAAGAATACAAAAGCAACAGTATATACTGATCCATTAATTTACACTCTAACCATCACACACAGGTTCGTTCCCCCCCAAAACATGAACAGTAGAAATTGGACACGTATTCTAAATTGCTTGCCTAAGATAGTGCAGAGATGACACCGAAAGTCCATTTAAAAGGTTCAGTTTGTGTTAATTTGTGTTTTTGGACAGTTGGGGTGGGATCAAAGAACCAACAGAACTACAGCATCAACAGGGAGATCCCTGTTTAGGGGTTCCCACCTAAGATTCAAACCAAGAGCCTTTCTGCTTTGAGGCATGAAAATGTATCATTCTTAAAATCAGATAAACCATCAGACTGAGGGTAGGAAATTTCCAGTCCAAACTAAGTACCATTTGAAGTCATGTCTTGGCCAGGGTTTTATAAAATACTACTGTAAATTCACTTTGAACTCTGTACCTTGATCTGACATAGTGATAATTTCACTATGAAACATAGTTTTGTAAATGAAGCGAGGCTCAGTGGTATAAATTATCACTTTGTGTGGCTACAGTGACATTAGTTATTGGAAATGAAAGAACTATCCTGTGAGTTATATCAATTTAACTAAACAATGAAAGACAAATTGAGCCATTGTTCACATAGAACAGAACATCCACAGTTAAAATAGCATCTAAATTTTCTTCAATCTAATAATTTAGAAAATAATCAGATTGAACTCTGATGAACTTGTGCCTAAGTTGACAGTTCCATGTGTATTTAACTCTTGGCCGAAACCACATCAAAAAGGTCAGCATAGTAAGAAAAAATAAACATCAGTCCTATCATGATGAAACTTATCTCTGCATATTCATTGCATTTTTCCTCTTTCTTTGCACATTTGTATTTTGATCATTCTCTTTTCCTTGCCAGCATGTCAGGAACACGTCTGTGCCCCCTTCACCACTGTGGAGGTTTATTTGACTAGAAAATTACCCTCCTCGTGTTTAACATATCTCCAATGCTGTCATCGCCAAATATTTATTTGTAGAGAAGAGGACCTCTGAGTGGCTAAATTCCTTCAGCTTTGCAGCATTCATACACCTTTTTGCATGAGCGCACAAACACACACACATTCATATACTCAAGGCTAGATGTGTTTATGAGAGTATTCCACACATCCATCTAGGATACTTAGAAAGTGCTTATGTGTTTTACCCCTTTGTGAAAGTCAGCTCCATTTTAAGAGTGGAAGTATTTGCATGATTATGTCTATTTACTCTGATGTAAACAGCTGCTGATCTCCCTTTAGATCTTCATATTGAGTCTTTATTATTTCACAAATGTTTTATGTGATAAATCTACACACCAGATCAATGATAGTGGCTGAAACTATGTTATGTAACACTGTGCCCACTGATATAAAAACATCCATTTGACAGTGAAGAGATCTCAACTGAGAAACACACCACAAGGGGGCAGAGATGTGACAAAGACCTGGAAAAGAACAGAGAGATTTCCTCATTAAGAAATGACAAAGGGTCAAGAAGACGATCAGGAATAAAAGCTTAGTGGTTGGCTGAGATAAATTTAGATAGTGGAGAGACAGGGTAATACAAAAACGTTTATAGAGATAGGAAAGCAAAGAGCCTATGATATAAGGAACATAACACAAAGAGAGATTTCTAAAAATTCACCAGATTTGCTATTCCACACATCCAGCTGTTAAGATAGTGGAACCCATTGGTGTGGAGTAACCGTCAAGACAAAGCTGCCACATTAAGAGAAAAATAGCTAAACAAAAATTTGAATTAAAAAGAATGGTACCCCCTTCTTAAAAACTGAACAGTGCACTAAACCAAATCTTTTTTTTCATAGTCTATAAAGTAATAAAAATTGAGGGTCATTGATCTCCTTTAGATGGTGGTTAAAGACACACAGATGTACACACACACACAGAAAGCAAGAACTATTGACCTCCCAAAGTGCTGTCCCAGTAAAACCACAAATCCCAAAGGGAACTGCTCTGGTATCTCTTTAGTGACCCATTCCATAAACAGTGCTTGAGATGGGCTTCTACAGTAAGCTGTTGTGTCACTGCTAAAGGAGCCGGACCAACTACTGCTCTCCATGATTCTCCTACATTTTTACTGCCAACCAACCACAACTTCACACATGTGCCCAGTCCAACACATTGTGTTAGTTTATACTGTTGTCCTTATGATATTTGGATATATAATGATGACAGTTCATAGTTAGCAAAGAGCTTTCTATAATTATCTGCAATGTATTTGTATAAAAAAAACGTCTGTGCAGCTAAAACAAAAAAGTAAAGCACGAACAACCAAACTAATACAATCCTCACAATAAACTTTTAAAATTTGTCTGTATGATTACCCACTATTCTAACAAAGTAACTTGGGTTCTCTGTAACATTCTTGTGTGCTCACTTCAAAAGCTGCTTGTAATTACTCACAAGCATTAAACTGGTCGCCGCAAACAGCTATGGTGCTGGGCTCTTTTCAAGTTCCAAATGGTGTTTATTAAGCCGCCGTTCAAGAGCTAAACGTTTAGTCTTCATAAAGTCGAGAATTGTAACTCTGTAAGGTTTCTGCATTCCTATTCTACTGTACATTTCTATAATGTATTGTATCTGTACTAACTGTTTGACTGTATAGCAAAGGGATCTTTGCAACTACTTAAGGATCCAGGATAGGCATTTACACAGTTCTGACAAAGATAATCTGCCAGGTATTTAGGTTAGAAGGTTGCTTTTTGATATGGAGGTCATTTTATTGCCAAAATATGTCCTTAATAAAAAAAACTCTAAATGTCTAGTTAACTCCTAAGAGTAAATGTTCATTTTAAGGGATGAGTCAATGTAGAGCTGTAAAGCTTTGGGTAATTAATGATAGTATCAGCCATCCAATGGAGTGAGATGACATAACCACCATGTCTGTCAACCGTCTCCAGCCCCCTGCTGCTCTTTCCCTCCCCTGGCACACATGACTTCATGTTTACACCTAGATAAATGAAGGGGGTTCAGCAATGTCTCTGAAATGCACCTCTTCCCCATGTCCACAGGTTCACCCCACCTCCTACTGTGTGGGCACCCACTGAGAATCTGTCAAATGTCATGATAAGGCTTTTTTTTCTGCTCACCTCAGATCCCAAGATTACAGAAGACAGCAATAGATGTAGGTAAACAGAAGAGATCGTATTCAACCTCAAATTCTGATTAAAAAAGATCAACATGCATGCTGACCACATCAATACAAATGGGGATGGGTAGAGAGCTATTACTTTGTGTCTACAGATAAACCATTTGCCCTTCTGCTTCTTTGCAAGGTATATCTCCAGCTATAGGTTCTGTGTCAGCTTTGGTTCTCCTGCTGAAACAGAGGAAGCCCTTGTGAAGGATTCTGATAGCAAAGAAGCACTGGTGGCTGATAGGAAAGGTGTGAACAGCAGTGTAAGTGAATCACCGCATGAGGCCAGACTGACAGGCCATCAGAGGTCAAAGGTTCATAAGACGAGAAGGGTGGAAATCATAGTCGTGCAACTTCAGAATTTGGTGAGTGAGGACTATATCCTCCCATCCCAAATGAGTAATCCCCAAAAAATATCAATCCAGAGTTTATTTTATACCTACTTAAGGATAACTAGGTCTCTGGAGGTAAAACAAGATATAAACTGACATTTCTTGTACGATAAATTCTAGACTATAAGGCATTTCGTTTTCCCCACACTTTGAACACTACAGCTAATACTACAATAAAGCTAATGTATAGAGATATTTTATTTAAGGAGCTTCATGCCTTCTAAAAAAAAAAATCAGCTTCTATTCAGGTGCACTGTATGGTTTGGAATTTACAGTAACCCCTAGATTAATTTTTATTTGCCAATGTAGATGTAGTAGGTAAAATGGTAAAGTATGGGACTAAAGTCAATTAGGCACAATAGAAGCCCTAAAAGCTGAGGTTGAGAGCTGCGTATTAATTTAGGTTGAGGGTACAGTCCTCCAGATATTCCAGATATCCATTTGAAGCATTGCTCAGACTTTGATTCTACTGAGTCATAAATCCACCATGTGACTTTGAGATAAAGTCCCTTTTCTGGACCTCCCCCATCTGCTTCTTATCACACTGTTGCACCCCACCTCCTCTACACCTCCCACCTTATATTCCCAACAAGATGTGGAAAAGCACGACAGTATGACCTTTGACACTTCAATCAATGGGCATTAAAGAGAGTCTTAAGCAAAACTGGCGGAGTGGGTAGACTGGACTGACGGGGCGACTGTCTGACTCGCCTAGAGGCTAAGAGGGCTTCAGGAGCAGTGGCGCTGAAATGCTCTCGCCAACACACTCGAGGTGGCAAAAGCGGTGGGAGAAAGTTGGCCATTACAGGATTTACAGATTAGTCTTACTCATTAGGCCACTATAGGAACTGTCACACAGCACATTGCTGCTTTTTTCATTTAGCTCTCGTCTCACATAGGCCAGGTCTTCATCAATCAGACATAGATTATAGATACTGTTGAAAGTTAAAACAGGGAATTTTTAAAAATGGTCTGCATTCCCCAAAAATAAAGAACACAATTATAAACATAAACTTTTTTTTTTAAAGGCAACAGCGCAATATTTCTGTGCAGATTTTCAATAAAGAAATACTAAGATCTCAGAGATGAAAGTCCCTCTTATGATTTGTAACAAGCAGTTTAATGGCAATAAGTTAAAAATATACGTGCGTAAGTGCACAGAGAGGACAATATAGTGCAGTCACAAATTATGACAATTAATCTGAGGAAAAAATTAGAATGAGATCAATGTGTTGATAAGTTAAGAATAAAGAGCAAAGGCAGATAACTTACATGAAAAGGATAATATTTAGAATTTATGTTCTGTGATAATAGGGGTTCAAATAACGGCTAAACTAAAAGCATTTCCAGTAAAACCTTAAAAGGAGAGTCATTTCCTTCAAATAATTAAACATCTAAAAGATTACATACATATAGGAAATAAGGTAATATTTAGATCAATTTTGCTGTGGGGACAGGCCCACAGAATTTAGTGTCTTCACCTGGCAAGAGACCTCTTGCCTACCCTAAAATCCCAGCCCACTTTGACACTTTAAAACTAAACAGACTCACTGGGCAGTAAATTCTGTTCTCCAAGCAAATCTACTCTTATATTTTGTAACTCCTATTAGAAAAGTTTATTATTGATCTGACAGTATAATTATAATGTTGCTGATGAGATTAAATTTCCATCAATTAAGTTTTGAATAATGAAAAATGAATAAAATACAAAGGGTCTTAAGAGGAAAATGTAATGTACTATGTAGTACTTAACTTGCAAATTACCAGAATATTCAAGAGACATTGCAATTCTAGGGAATGCAAACAAAGTCCAAACACATTTTAGGAAAACTACACTATTCTATCCTATTTTTCTTTCCTTTTGGTTGCTGAAAAAAAAACATAAGAAACCACATACTGTATGCAACAACTTAAAAACAGAATAACTATAAAAAAGCCTGAAATTGAACTCCGGAAACAAATATGATCCATTTCACTTCAGCTACGATGAACCAGTCAAGCTGTGTGACACCCATGTCAAAGGTTTCGCCGGCTTTTCCCAGGCATACCAGAGAAGCAAGGCTCTATTAGTGCTGTCACCTACAGAGCTGACGAGACTCTGAGCCATGAAACCCCGGGGTGAAATCTGCAACCTGGCTGTGAAGCTCAGCATCACACAAGCCAGACTGTCAAAGGCAGGCAGTGTCAATTCTCATCTCAGTCCAGACAACTTGTGAAGCCTTGATGCCAGTTAAGCAAGTAAGCAGATTTGTTACAGAAGCACATAGCAACAAGTTTAAAAAAAAAATAAAAAAGGATCAGATTTCACAGCAAAATGTTATCTTTGTCTGATTTTAGTAATGAATGTACTGACAATTTTGTTTGTTTTTTCCTTTAAGAATAACTGAAATGCATTTTAAATCAAAGTTTAAAAATCATCACAAAAGGTTCAAGGCAGGTAAACCGATTGAAACTGTTGGAAATGCTCCAATGCTCCAATTTTGTGTAAAACTGTCACCGTCAAACAAGTTTAGAAATCAAAATAACGACTACACGTTCTTAGGCCTGTTTTAGTGCTTCAAGGTTTGTCAGCGAAAGACAAGTGACCATTAAAGTTTAGTTAAAGTTGAAGTTGACCAGTCACAGAGCATTGTGCAGTCCTTAAGACATCGGGCTCAGGTTACCAGAGGAGGCTAAAGGGGCCAAGGGAGATGAGTGCTCTCCTCACCCAAAAGACCATAACTCTCACTGAAGCAGAGCAACTGTCACTGGGTGACGGTGGTTGGAGTTCCCCATCAAATCAGTTCCCACTGACAGCTTCCATTAACATTCCTGCCTAGCCTGGTAGGCAAGTGCAGAGAGGTTAAGTGGGGTGGGGGACCAGGTTCAATTCTGAGATTTAAGAGGAAAACAGAAAATAAAATAAGGAAAGAACAGAAACAAAAGAACACAGTAACAGTGGAAACATAGAGGAAAGTGACAGCTAGGATGTTGTGTATGTGTGATCAAGGGGAGAAAAAAAAGAAATTGATGCATCCATCTATTTTCTGAAACACTTTTTCCCAACAGTCATAGAGGGGGGGGGGGTTGGAGCCTATCCCAGCTGACAACGGGCGAGTCGCCAGTCCATCACAGCAAATTTATACAACAAAAGACAAAAAAAAACAACTATATTTTAAATGCAACTACAAACCTGAAAGAAAGAAGCAAAAAGAAGGGTAGTGTTGTTTCAAAATTAAGAGGTTCACCAGAGGCTGACCTCATAGTCTCAGGTCAGCGGTAGACAACATGGTGGATGAGTTGACAAAGAGCAGGCTACTGAGCAGCCACTCCCTTTTGCATTATTTAAAAAAAACGCATTTAATTGCCTCAGTCCCACTGTGGCACTAAAGTCAGCTGGAAATCTTCTACTGGAGGAATATCAACAATGAACATATCTTGAGAACGCCGTTCTTTTCTTTAGTCTTTCTTAATCGTCAATCAAGCATCAAATAGCTCCAAAGATTATCAACGTAACCAGTAATCTCAGAAAAGCAACAATTTAAACTTTTCCAGGTATTCTTCCTATTTTTTAGGAGGGGGGGGGTCTGTGTTCATCAACAGAGTTGCATAATTCTATTTGAATTTTTTTTTATTCAGAATCATGAAAGCCCATGTAATTAATCTATGGTGCTTATAACTGTCATTAATGCAC
Organism: Menidia menidia; assembly: GCA_907169785.1. NCBI lineage: Eukaryota > Metazoa > Chordata > Actinopteri > Atheriniformes > Atherinopsidae > Menidia > Menidia menidia. The sequence continues at coordinate 18,244,644 of CAJRST010038888.1, read as the reverse complement.
AAGTGTGGATTGAAAAAACATCCTACTCAAAGCTACTTCAGTACATCTGCACTATGGTATGTTTCTGAGTGGCAGATTGATCCAGGGATGGTCAGTCTGGGAATTTCTCAGCTGCTTATAAATGTGTCCATTGCGGCGTATTGCAAAAAATGTATAGGCCTTGCATACAAACTGACGTGGAAATCTTCAAAAGTCCTTGAAATGCATAGCAAAAACCCCTTTCTCTTGTTCTGGAATATATATTAATGTAATAAAAACTATTACATGGTCAGGTTTATATTCAACAATATTAATTTGAGAAAAAAAGTGAACAGTTAACACCCCGGAAATACTGAGTAGCCTGGTGTTCAAATATAATGCTTTTTATGGTACAGTGCATTAATCAAACAGAATCAATATAATATAGAATAGTTGAATGAGCGTATAAGTACCAGGTACACGTATGTGACATTTTCTTGGCTATGAACTTTACAAATTAAGCAGTATTTGATCTTACACTCATCTGGTGCGGCGAGCTGCCAAAATCATAACACTATTATAGATAAACATAATTATAGATAAAAACTTGCCTAGTACATTTGAGGGAGATTTTCATTTAGAAAATTACAGCTGAACCAATGAGCAGAATCCAAATAATATAATTCACTTCATGTCAACATATTCTTTATGTGTTTAAATGTTAAGAGTCCATTTTTGCCATGTTCTGTATCGTATATATTATGCTAAAGCTAGTCCTTTACTAATTGAAGATTTCTTAACAAATGTTAGCTATATGAGAGCGCAGTTAAACTGTAAGTGTGAATGAGTCTTCTTTACTGTTATGACTAAAAGAGACTTTATATAATAAACCAGTTCTAAGAATTAATTCGACTTTAGCCTAGGTTGAGTGGGCCACATTCCATTCTTGACAGAGCTTCATTGAGCCCCCCCCCCCAAACTCCCCCAGTCTGGTTCCTATTGACTAATTCTGTTAATTACTTTGCTTTTTACTCAAAGAGTTGTGAGGAATTCCTCACACTACCACCACTGTCCCACCCAAACCCCCATCACATAAAAACCACTAGTTTAATTAGTTGTATCTTACATAGTCCCACAGTAAAAAAAAAAAAAAAAAAAAGCTCAACATCAGCATCCAGAGAAATTTCAACAAGATGTTTTTTCTGCACTCTTTTTCATGTCCAGTCCTCTTTTTTAATCATCACTGCTGTATCAGTAGTATTGTACTTTACCCTTAAATTTTATTCCTATTTTCAGAGCCGTAAAGCTTTGCCACTGTGTGCACATTAACTGATCTGTTCTATAGTGTACCCTGGGAAAATTAGGATGGAGAACATAATAAGAGGGGAGTGGTGGTGGAGAAAAGTCTGTCTGGGGGAAAAGGAGGATAGGCTAAGAAAGGGCTAGGCACAAGGAAGGAGGTGTGCTATGGTAGCTGAGCTGTGAACAAGCTAATGGGCTCTCATCCCCTTCCCACGCCCACCATGTGTTTTCTGATGGCCACTCAAGCAGTGAGACACATATTGGTTTGGCTACTGGTACAGAACCCCAGCCAGCTCGCCTCCGTACTGCTTTGCTCTGCGTAATTGGTGTTTGTGTGAACTCTGGTGAGCCTGTATGCGACTCCGGTCCTGGCAGAGTATGAATCAGTAACCAACTTCTAATGATATGAGGAGGTGGGGATTGATCTCAATGACTGGAACAGTAACGATGTGAGAAGAAAGACAGAAGCATGGCTCACAGACAGTGACACTGATAAACTAAGTGTTGTGATGAACAGGGAGCCACCACACAAAGATATAGCACTGTGAGCAGAGATGAGTTTGCATTTAAAAAATGGTAAGGAAAATTCTGAAAGGCTGGCAACATAACGTATTTAAACTTTTTATTAGAAATAATACAAAATAAAAGATAATTTGGTCCACTGCAGTCAGTGTCCATATCATCTCCTCTCATTTGTGAGAGTAAAACTTTTAGTCCCTTATTAACGGATGAAGGGAAGCCAATTGTTTTGATGGTGCTGTGTGATGTTTGATCTGACTATGTGGAATGTGACGACCTTTGATCCAGTGACAACATTCAATTAGATAAGGTTAAGTAAATTGACCTTCTCCATCCCTGCTACTCAGTCCAAAGCCCGATAAAGTGTAAACACCTTGTAAGCATGCCCTTTCAAACTCTCAGCACACACAAAACTTATTCTGATTTCAAACTGGTGAAACTCACACTTCTTACTCTTTTTAAATGTATCTTTAATGATTGAATCATTTTAAGTACTTATGGCAGTGGACTTTTGAATGTAGGCACATTTGTACTTTGATTGCAAATCTTAATTTCACTTTCATGAAGATTTGAAAATACGGTGGTTGTGTTAATCCTAATCATTCTGTTACAAAATTTAAAAAAAAAAACTAACGAGTGGGAAATTATTGGGTGTCTTTGGGAATTACGTTTTGACGAGTACCTTACAAGCTAAAGCTAGGATGTGATAAAAGCCATTTAAAGGGGTCAGTGCACCTTCATAGAGATCAAATCAATAAGAGCAATAAGCTACTATCATCTCGGCTTTCACACAGTGAAAGACTAATTGCGTCTCCCTTTTTAATCTGACAAGTCACAGCTAAAGACACTTTTAGAAGTTAAACTGCAGGGTCCCAGAGTGACCTCTTTTCACACTGAAAATACATCTAACTCACTCACTTTCCACATAAGTGTCTTAAACTGACAACAAACTCCATTTTGTCTGGAGCCCTCAAACTTGTTTTTTTTGTCACAGCCACTAAAATTAGCAGATACTCATTAAGGCAATTAATTAAAAATGACAGAAAGCATCATCCAAGACTAACTTGGTTTGTTTTTTATTGATTGATATTTTTCAAATGCCAAAAATATATTTCATACTCAAAGAAAGCCAAAAACATATTTTCATTACTGTTACTTTGCTGGTGCCAAGATGAACTTTTCGAGAGGTGACATTTCAGCAGAATTTTCTCAAATCTTTTTCCCAATTTCATCAGGAAGGCAAAACTATGCACTTTTCAGGCTGTAAGCAAAACAAATTAGTTTAGAAAAATAATTATCTAAAACGGTCCAATGACAGATAGCACCATGGGAGCAGTGATATCATACAAGAGTAAAAGCCGGTGTTCGCAGCAGATTTAGCCCCAGTCACACTCCAACCTTACTCCATCTCTAGCCTCGGCCCTCAATCTTCTGTGCCTTCTCGCTACACAGTCCCTCAGCTTCATACTCCAGTCAGGCTTTAAGCCCTGTGAGAGTGGCCTAAGTAGCCCAACACTTCACAGATGAACAGCTCCAGTAATGGGCCATGATTGACCTCAATAGCCCGACACAGAGGGTTCCCTTGGGTCTAATCTCCACATTATCTGACAGCTTCAAACACACACACTCTGTTGAAACACGATGAGAGTGGCAGCAGTGAAGATTAAACACTCTGCTGAAGAAGTTATATCGATCTTAAACAAACAAAACTGTTTCTTATGTTAACTTTCATGCGCTTGATCTGGATGTAGGACGGAGAGTTTGTCAAAGCATTTGTGTGTTATGTTGCTCTCCTGTATTCCCAACATACTAAACCACAGTAACTAAAAGGCAGGTGATAACGCTCAAATGTAATGCTCCGACTAAACATTAGTCCTTTTCCCAATGCATGTTTATAGTGAGACTACCGCATCTTCACTGCCCATCATCATTTTATTCAAAATGCCAATGGAAAACAAAGTGGTGAAAAAAAGCCCAATCCACTCATATCCTCTGTATTATAAGAGTTTCCAGTACTGATTTGGAACTAATGCATAATCTCAACAGCATTCTACAACCTGTGAAACTGATTCTGTGTAATGAAACACTAAATGTTTTTCGCCGGACAAACAGGTTGGTTTTCCAAGACCAACTTATTAAAAGCATACAGAAATCTGCACAAGTCAAAAGAGAACTAATGAAAGCATGACATGGTTCTGAAATCAAGGAAACATTTTTTGCCATCGCATTCTTCAGCAATGCAATGCCATAAATAGTTCAAAATGCAATATATGTCATACTTCACACAAATAGATACATCAGTAGAAAACAAAAAAAAAATATTTCCAGTTGTTTTGCTTGATGCTTTTCTCTTAAAGTAGTATAATCATTGTTAATTTGTGTATATTTAGGACTGTGGAAGCACCGTTTGCATCAAAGCTCACTGTGCCAGAAACACTGGAGAGTTTCTAAAGTACTTTTTTGTTGTCCTTCTGGTGCTAGCTAACAAGCTCCATGTGTCATTGCCACTTCTTAAGAGTCACAAAATGTCATTATGCACTTCAGTTAGAGCACTGCACAGCAATATGATTGAAGCATACATTCTTATAGTTCAGTTACTGTTGAAAATTATTGTCCATCATCACTCTGTAAGCCACTATGTCCTCAACACTGTGATCATCTAAAATGGTCTTCTAGTAAATGTTGCTATTTAAATAAGGAAACTTGTGCAAAAAAGGGTACACCCTAGATAGTTTGTCAGTCCATAACAGGGCCACACAGAGACAAACAACCACACACACTCACATTCACTCCTAGAGGCAATCTAGAGTCTTCAATTAACCTAACACTCCTGTTTTTGGAAAATGGGAGAAAGTAACTGGAGGGAACCCACACAACCACGGGAAAAACATGCATACTCTCATTTGGCAACTTATGTTTAAAAACAAAAATTTTAACAATTATTTTTTCTTTGTAAACTACAATCTTTGTCATACTTTAGCTTTGAATAACATATACTTTTGTATGCTGTCTGTTACTGAACAAATAATATCAATGCAATTTTAAGAAATATAAACACCGCTTCTTTTTTTTCTGGTACTCCTAAAAAAGAAAGTAACAACACTGAAAACATAGTCTGTAACCTTCATTATTAAATCATTTTAGAATTACATTGTATTGAAATAGTAACTGAGCAAGTGCTTTTCTTTTAATCAGAATTTACTTTGAGTAAGAAATTACTTTGAAAACAGATAATCACCAAACTAGGAGTGGAGTCATTGAATACAGATTTAGTACTTATCGCATAGTAATACAGCCATTCTTTTGGCCCTGTTTCCTGGTTACCTGTAATTCAGGAAACTGACTAAATGTTTAGGTCAAATAAATGATGCATAATTACTTAATACAATTATTAAAGAAAAACAAACCAGTTCTTAACTTGCCCAAGAAGGTTTTAAAATTAGGAGACAGGACGAGGGTAGAATAAAAAAATACCTTATTAATCTGTAATTCACAGAATTGAAAGAATCTGGTGGCCTTGGATTTGAATGACCAGACTTGACCCGTTTTTGTGACCCAAGCTGATCCCTCTTAATATCAGGCAAGAACTTTTATCTTTGTGGTTAATAAGTGCATACATACAGCCAACATACAGCCGACTAGAATCTGTAGTCAATATATTGTTTCTTTCCTGTATTCAAAATCACTGCAATTGAAAAAATGGCCAGGTCCCAGCATTATGTAGAAGAAACCTTTAAAAAATGCCACTTGGGGGTTTTCAAAATACATACGAGAAATGTATTTTTAGTACCGTTTTGTCTACTGAAGGTCTGTCAGCAAGAAAAAGTTCAGGCAGCAGCTTAAAACCATCAAGCTGCTCCCTGAGACAACGCCAGACTGTTGATTTAACACTCTATGGAGTGAGTGAACACATGCAGAGGAGGAGAAGAGAGCATGATAGATGGACATAAAAAAGTATGGCAAGCCTTTGAAACATTGTAATGGAGGAGCCTACCAAGGGAGATTCCACTTCAGTTCACACCCCATCTATGATGTCAGTGCAACTCATACAAAGGCTATGGTTTCAGGGAAGACTAAAAGAGGGCGTAGCTTTTCTCTTTACATATATGCATTTCGGCGCACTAACGAATGAGACTGTGAGATGTGTGTGAAATGCTCAGATCAAAGTCAGGTGGTGCTTCATTCCCACCTGCTCTCATTAGTCTTGTGGTCTACTGAGCCCGACTGGTGTAAGATCCCACCTGTTTCTGACTGCTGTGGACAGCTCACTCAGGACACCTTATGCACACATACTAAATGGGACCGTGGATTTGTCACAAAAATAAAAACAAACGCAACGTATAAGCCGTAATGACTTTCTTTAAGAAACTTTAAGATGGATGCTAAAGAGACACTGAATATAAGCACTTCAAAGTGGTTTGAAGGGCTGCAAAACCTTTTTTTAAATCTTTTGCTTTCTTGATGTGCAATCACTGAGCAAAGCATTAAAAACCTTTTTTTCCCTGTGGTCCTCCAGCACCAATGCTCCTCAAATTAATTACATGTTGCCTTCCAGATTTTAATACTGAAAACTGAGATTAAAGATCACTTTGTTCTGCTATTCCCACAATCTTATGGTATGGAAAAAAGATCAAAACTAAAGTGGTTTATAAGGAACATCTTTAACGGTTGCTCTGTACTCATTGTGCTTGATTAAATGTAACATTTTGAGATCCCAGAGTTCTGAGAAAAGCATAAATCATTCTCTTGCAGCTGCTGGAGAGCCTAGGGAAAACACATGCAACCCCCCCCCCCCCCCAAATCTCACCCCCCTCCCTTCATTCTCTCTCTCTCATAAGATCATAAAGCCTATCTGACTCATTGGTCCCACAGCTAGTGAAAGCCATTGCAGTATAGGGTGTGTAAGTTACTGACAGGGGGACACCTGCAGGCTGCTGCTTGCCCAGAGTCCAGCATAAACCTGAGCTTGTCACATGCCCTCTAACCCCTTACTCCCACATATTGGTCCCATTCAGGGCTGCTTGGACTTTCTAATCCATTAGCAGTGACAGCAACAAGGCCAAGCAGAGGTGGATTTTCATTCATCCAGCTACTGTCCAAGGATAAAAATGATTACTTTTGTTCTCTTAAACATTCTGTACCATAGCATAGGGATTTATTAAGAGTGCAAAGCACAGAGATTTTTGGTCATAGTGATTTTTAAGGCACCATTCTGATTAAACCGACAAATGATTTAGGTGTAACTCCAGCAACAGCCCATCAGTTTGTGGTAGCAAATAATTACACATCCCAGGCTCACACAAGGAAAACTAACATATACTCTCCTGATTCTGTTTGCTTCAGGTCTCTTACCTGGTTCTAGTTTGTACTATTTTTTTATTCTATTAAAATATAACCAATTAAATATGACCTAATACGGACATTATCAGTTTGGTATTGTGGGATACACATGAATCAAGTTTAGTTCTTTTAAACGAAGGGGGGGGAAATCTCTAACAAAGAACAACTCACTGCCATATTTTTTCTATTGCTGCTGTTAAGTCCATCTGGACCGACAACTTAATTCTAAGAAATCATGTGGGTCTGTCACATTGTAATGCAAAGACTGGAGGGTAATATTAGAAATGACTCAATGCTTTTGGATTCATTAATGAGGCCATTCCAAAGCTGTGCTTTTTGTTCTTTTCCATTAAACTCCATTCCTTTAATTGTGTTTAATTCACGAGTGTTCCAACCTCACCTCTTAAATGAAAGCACATTAGTGTGGATGAGCAGAAGTTCTGCAAGTGTGCAAAACCGCTCGCCCCCTCATCCCTTGGTTTTGTAAGTAAACTAGGATATTGTTTTAATCAGCTGGTAAATAATAAGAAAACTAACAGATGCCATTGGCAATATTTGAAAGTCATTCAGTCTACTTGAATTAACTTTGCACGTAGGAGTTAGAATAAGCAAGCGAGATGGAGAGAAAATTAAAATATGTCAAATACACTATTTAATCCTGCACAATCTATTTAATTTGTCTATTCAATTTACTAGACACACAAACATAAAATGAACAAACCTGTTGGGCATAAATATACAGGTATATAGAAAAAAGTACTTACACAAGAGCTCTAAACTTGATAAATGTGTGGTTGTTGACTGTTTGTATCAGACCTGTTTAATAGACCAAACACTGCATCAGAAAAAGAACTGACTTACATCACTTTGAGGGATCTACCGAAAGAAAAAAAGAAAAAAATGGCTTCTGGTATAAATCAAAAGATCCATCAGGAAAGAACTAAATTTCCAGAGCCTGTCACAACCTTTAAAAAATGATATGATACAGAGATCACACATACAGAGATCACACACACTAGAGGGGAAACACTAAAAGCACAACTTATAACCAACTGCAGTCAATCAAATATGCTGAAATATGAGAGATGAAATTAAGGTACATGTGCCCTGTGATTTGTGAAGTGTATTTATTAACATGCTAGCGACAACAAAAGTGTGATGTCGACTACTAAAGCTGAAATTTTTAAAAAAAGGACAAGCAGAGTACACACAACTCCTGCCATTTGCACTGTATTCAAACTTAATGTGTAAGTATGCAACCTGAAAAACCTAAAAAAATAATTTTAAGAAACATATTGTGATGTTTGTATTTGCCTGTCACATTAAAGAATTACATTTGTCTTTCCCTTATTGATATGTAATGGTTAACCATATCATGAGCCATTCCTGAGGCCTTCAACAATTAGAAAATTCTTAAGTACAAAACAGTGACCTTATGAATTGGTAAATTCAAGCTAAGTGTGAAGTGTTTTTGTGACCATTTTCAATCTGTGGCTGACTCAGACATTGCATCTATCTCTTTATCATAAGTCTCACACTCATGTCTGGGTAAAAAAAAGGTACATAGGACATGTGGACTAACAAAAGGCTTTGATGGAAATCTAACCGGCACACAAAAAACTGACCTCTAAGTAGAGCACACACCTCATGCTTAGCAGCACATTTGAAGTGACAGATAGCAATGTTTCAGTCCAGTGAAAATGTTACTGTACAGCCACTCTTCTGACAAGCTCTGACTGTATTCAGGGCACACAACAGATAAAATAAGTAAATCTGCCAAATTTGTGTTGGTTTGTGAGCATGTGTCTCTTAAAGAGAAATTAAACCAAAGATGTGCCAGCCAATAAAAGCTCATTTTATCAGTTTACTATATCCTTTAAAAATGTGACGAATGAGGGACAATTATTAACACATGAAGGAGACTACAAAGATATGCTGACAGAAAAAGAAAGAAACCATGACCCAGGGAAAATCAAACATAGAACAGAGAAACAGAAAAAAGAAAGCCACTGGTGTGAGGGATTGCAGACCTCAACATCTGCTGGGGACAAATCCAATGTATCAAAAACCCAGTTCTTTTTATTTTCATCTTCTATTTCTCACCTGGTCTTTCTGCTTCCTTTTGGCTTTCTGCTTTCTGTTTATGTCAAGGTTTAATATAAAACATTATCTCCTGTAATTATGAGCCATGGTCTTTTATGAAATAATACGCTCTCTAAATAAAAGTAATGGTCTGAGGTTCTGTGTAAAACAGACCGTACCATAGATCCTAAAATCATGTACCTGTGCCTGTATAACTGTAAACCATAAAAAAATGCTATGGAAGGAATACAACATTGCTTTTAAAAGTGACTTTTAAGAATAGTGTTGTAAGTTTCGCCCTGCTTAATATCTTTAATTTGCATCAGTGCACTTAATGTACTCTGAGACTACGATACTAATTGAGTGAAACTTAAACACCAGTTGAATGCCTGATTAGACATGACCGCCCACATCTACAGTCTCTAAAATCCAACTTATTTTTTATCTCACAGCTGATTTACTACCCTTTAAGCTTCAGCTGAATCTTCCTCTCACAGTCTGAAACCATTTGAGGTCAGTTCTCTATACATCACATTCTTGACATGTTTAAGACTCGGAACCTTGATATGATTCAGAGGCTGCATTCGAGGTTTATGGAATTCAAGGCAACAAAATGAATCTTTAAAGCTCAGCATTAAAAATGATGTATAGTTGTAATGCTGAGGACAACGTGACAACAGATAGTCGTGTCCTGTATTGCTTTACATTGCTACCCCACACTCCTCATGTATCTGCTCTTCAGTGGGAGAAAATTGGCAAATGAGAGCCAAGAACACTATGAGAATCACCCACTATGGGCCTTTGGAAATGTAGGAGCGATTTAAGATCGTGACATAAGAGAGACTGTTGAGTATCTCTTCTTCCAGAGGTATTAATCTTTCCTGGGAGCAAAATACAGCTGCCCCAAAAAGTAGTTGTAGTTGCAGGTGTGGAAGAGAAGTTATTGACGACACACTGTTATTCATAGTCTCAATTATAGAAGAAACCACAAAAGTAGCCGTTTAACTGGAGGCCCTGAATGGATTTAGGGAATATCTGGCTACTGCTACAGATACAACAGATTAACTGTGCTGTCATTTAATATCCAACTTACTAAATCAAATGCTATAGCACTTTGAACTTCACAACTTAATAGCATTTTAAGTCTTTCAGAAAGACTACTGAAATAACTCCGCTCCTTCGAAGCACACATTCATACACTAACACGCTTTCGTAAGATATATTATGTTGTTTAGAGACGCAATCAAAAAATGCAACCTGACTTCAGAGCAGCCGTCAAAAGCAATCTTGAAGTGGTTGGTTGTTGTTATCCAGCTCTGCCCTGCAAACAAACTAGCGGCAAACTCATGCTGCTTGCAAAGATAGACTGGGCTGCCAATCCTGACTGAAGTGACAAACACTTGAGAGCTTTTTCAACAAATTACTTAAAAGGAATCGTATTATACGCAATGGGAAAATATCGCAGTCTAAATAAATCCAGACTCTTACATTAGATCATCAACAGAAGGGATGGAAAACTGATTACTGATTCAGTGCCTGCAACATATCCAGAAACCAAAAAACATTAAACGAATTTAGAGTTTACATCAGAAAATACACCCAAAGTACACAGGCTGAACAAGTCTTATGTGTTGTAAAAGAAAAAAAAAAGGCAATAGTAAGATTGGAAAAGAAGAAAAAGAGAAAGTATAATGCACAAAATACATTCAATTGAAAAACTGCATAAATACATACCTGAGTTCCGGCAGTCGTCTCCTTGCTGAGGGACTTGAACAGAAAATGCCAGCAAATCAGGAGCCAATAAAGATTCAGGTTTGCGAATTTCATTGAGCCATCGACTCATATGGAGCTCTCTGGTGTCAGATGGGCCTTGAATCAAAGGAACCAGCTTCTCCTTCGTCCCTTCTCCTGAAACTGAAAGAGGAAAGTTTTCATTCATAACATATTTTCAATTTATATTTTCAAGTTGAAAAGAAATCTTAATATGTGTGACCAGATATCACTTCCAGAATTCTGGGACTCAGTTTTAATATATGTCTTTCCCAGTGGATTTGTCAATCTTTTTCCCCATTTCCTTTGCAAGTCAAGACTTTTGACATGCCTATGTGAGCGGAACTAGGATAGTATTAAAATCATATTCACATGGTTCATAACACCTGTACTGCAGAAAAGGCCTAACAAAATGAGAGGACTTTTTGGCAACAGTGTCTCAAATAAACTATTCTTTGAAGTGAGCCACTATCGAATTAAACTGCGTGGATTATTCAATCTATGTAGAGATGTAAGAACTATATACGTCCTGAACACCAGCAGCGTATGTGCAGTACAGAATGGCAGAAGGAAAAAAGGAAAACACACTTTGCCGGTGAATCCGAAATCAGATACAGCTTTCTTCGGAAGTAAAATGTACTGTATATGTATGTAACAACTGTTTTGGATAAGAACGAACATTGCAGGGTGTCATTTTACATGCTAAACATCGCTCCATTTATAGTTAAGTCAGCCAACAATTAAAGCAAGGCCCAAACAACAGAGTTAATTTAGTCAAATGGTATTGTCTGGTGATGCAGCAGTTATCCAATCAGGATTTTATTAAAGCAAAGTTACAGTATAGAGATGCTTAAGTGACCTCTGGGTGATATATAGGGTGATATTGGGGCTGCTTTTATATAATTATCAAACATGCAATCTGGAAAAAAAACTAAAAAAGGAAGATACATTTGAAAATATAAATTTAGAATTTAGCTGTTGTGATTTGAACTTCAGCTGCATTATCTAGGTGTGTTCAGTCAATTTTGAGCAGCTTAATTCTGTGTAATGTTAAAATCTTGACAAGCATATGAAAAGCTCAGCTTTGGCCAGGATAATAAAATCATTTGTTTCATTATTCTAGAAACATGCTCTCATGAATCATCTTTAATGGGGGCATGTTTAATTTATCAGATATGCTCTGTAAAATGGGAATAACAACCATTAAAATGTATTTTTCTAAATCTATTTCACAGGTTATTTATCTTCTAATTGTCATCTGCTATTCTTTTTACAGTGATAATTTATTACCTAGAGGGAAACTTTCTTATGAATCTCAGATAGAGGTTAACTTTAAAAAAGGAAAATTAATGTAACCTGATTTCTTTTTCTGTATTTCTATAACAACAGTTTACATCGTTCCCATCAAAGATATGGCCGTAAACCAATGGCAACAGCAACTAAACCATATAGCTAGAAAGAAATCAAAAAAAGATTGAGAAGAAGAAAGAAAGAGACAAAGACAGAGTGGAGTGTGTAAAAGTATGAGTTAAAAAAGTAAAAGAAGAGTCTAGTCTGTCTCACTCTTTCCCTCCTACACAGGCAGTAAAGTTTTAACAGGGCGCAGCTGTACACACCTGGAGTCCTGGCGCACACTTTTACAGCTCCCACAGTTCCTGAGGCACATTTCACCATCGCACGGCTGCAGAACTTCAGCTCCACGTTTTGGACCAAACCTTCGAGAGTCGGTGACGGGCCTGAATATTTCACACCTAATAAAAAAAATTCATATATTTAGAAAAAAAATAAAAAGGGAAATATGAACTCCAACACGTTTAAATGCACTTCTGTGACTCTGCTAAACACTTGATTGGCTGTTAATTATTGCTGACAAATCAGTTGCCTGTAAACAGCGATATAACAAACACAGGGAGGAACCTGTTCATGCAACTGCTGTCTTCTGACGGTGTCTTCAGTTTCAAAGGGGGAATTACTTTTGTGTGTAACCACCCAAAATAAAAAAAAGTAAAAACTGTTTTAAGGTAATTTTAAACACAACAATTAATACAGGGGGGAAACAACCAGCTGTGCAACTTAAAATCAGTTTGGACTTTTACATTCGTCTTCCATTTCTGTTCACTTCTTATCAATAATTTTATATAGATTTTGGTAGTTGTTAAGACCAAAAATCCTTCGATCCAGAGATGTCCTGCTATCCATTTCTCTTTCTTTCCCTTAAATCTTAGTGCAAATACAAATATTAATTTTCTCATGTCTAGATCATCTAAAATAGAAATGCTTAACGTAAAACCTTTGCACACTATCACATGGATTTAAAAGCAAATAGGTTAACTAAAGATTATTCTTTGACTTAACTGAAATGGTGAAGTATGAATATACTCATCTGGCCCTACATAGATCTCAGCCCACCAGCAGCTGCCTGTGGCTAGCACCTACTCACTCAGCCTGGGTCAACTCCATTATCTAGCTGTCAGTGCACACTTGTTTGTCTCAGCCAAAATGTCCTGAATTTTATCCAATCAAGTATCCACAGAAATCTTGATGAATTGCAATGGGGGGGGTCTAAAATCCCTGCACACCACGGTGTGAGTGACAAAGGCTGCCCGAGGAAACATCTGATAAAAAGTATTCTTTGAAATCTGTGATGATTTTAACTCAAGTTCAAATGTTTTTTTATTTCATTAAGGCAAGATGTGACTAGACACATACATACCACTTAACTGGGAATTACTGAAAATTGCTAGAATCCCTAACCACTGACTTCCCTTCTCTCTCCCTTTTTCAAACAAATTACCAATCAACCTCTTCACCTGCTGTCCGAGAGGCCCCCTATAAGCCCAGATGGAAGATGGTAACGTTAATAACCCCTCTGCAGTCTCTCTGCCACACACTTAATATTTCTGAGGGTCAAAAAGAGCAGTGCTGCATACCTCTCTGTAACTTTGGCAGCTTACTTCTCTAACAGCTTTCTTTGTCTTTAGGATAGGGGCAGGTGGCAGAATGTTCTCTATTTCACTGCGATTTAGAACAATATAATCTACCAAAACATATTGCTTTTGGAGCTGGTTGTTGAGTCATTTGAACACAGTTTTTTAAAAACTCTGAAAACACAATACATATTGTGTAGTAACAGTAAATGCATAGTAAAAATAGTTCTAAAAATATCACTTAAACCTGCAGATTTAATTAACTTATTTTCCTTGTTATGTTTATGTAAAGGACATTAGAGAGCGAAACAATTTTAAAATAGAAACCTTGAACTTCTTTTACATTTACAAAGACAACTTGAATAACCATCCTGGAAATTGAACAAATTTACAAAAAAAAATTATGTGACTATATTTAAAGAGGTATGGACATATATTAATGCATATCTGGCATAGCAGACAGACTTTTGGGTAATTTCGTGTGTGGTGGTGCATTAAGCAAGGAACAATGGAAACCATTCAACTTTTCCATAAAAAGTTTAACAAAGATTTATTTATCAATTAACCCAACACACATGACCATCCTACCGTAAAGGATCAAACTATATTTGAGAATGGATATCCAGATCCAGAGGCCATTTGGCCTTTTTCAAAACAGTATTAAGGGAAAATGGCAGCAATGGCGAAGAGCGAATCCTGCATACAAACCAAATGTTCCCTAGAGTCTGGAAATGATGGAGATGTTGTAAGTGGAAGCCATTCTGGAACATGACAAGGGCCATTCCCTCCACTCTACACTTTGATAAATGGCACCAGGGGTATCACTATAACATATCCCCTTTGCCCACATAGATGTCCAAAAGGGCACAGTGCACCTGCTCAGCTGGGGATTGTTGCATGAGTGGGGGGGTGCTTTGACAATGTTTTGTCCAGCTGTTGGACTATAAAAATGTGAGGTGCACAGGAAGAGTAAAATACAAAGGTTGGTTAGTTTGTCCGCCTGAACAATGGTATTCTGTGTGTCTTAGATGTGTAAGGTGCATTTTTTTGTGTAGCACAACCAGACATATGTGTTTCTGTGTTATTGAGTGACCAAGTGAGCGAATGTGTGTGGTGCTGTTACCAGTCAAGCAAAAGCAGGTGCAAGAAGTACATAAACACACAGCTAGGGGCCAAAGGCTACACCACTTCATCAAAAACAGAGAACCAATGCAGGCAGCTGCATTTGCCCAAGTAAAAACTGGTGAGAAAAGTTTTGAGAGTAAGAAAGCAATATATTTGACAGAGCAATACGAAAGGACAAAAAAAAGGCCAGGTGAATATCTGTTTCCTGTTTTCCTCCTTTCAGTGTCAGATACTTTGTGAATACATGTTAATCCCAGGGAATGTTAGCAGCTGACTTCTGAGAGTCGATCATGTTAAAAAGGGTATAAATATGTTTCTAATCCACTCTTAAAAATAGTATATGTACCTCACAACCTGTTTCGTGCCCTCAATCTTAAAATATATTTTTCCCAAGCTTCCATCTCTATTTATTCCTTCTCTGATTCATTTAATCAAGCTGACTTGTCTTTCCCTATTATTTCTGACAGATACGTTGTTGCATTTTCACTACATTCAACTAATAAATTCTGCTTATGAACATACTGTAAAACTGAAAAAACAGCATAACATTAAAGGTCACTCTTTTATACTTTGCCGATGAGAAATAAATGCATTTACTGTCAATAATAACAATAATAGTTAGCAAAACAATAATAGTATACAAAAATGAAGCTAGGTAAATATTACACAACAGTAAACATGTTCTTTTTTTAAACTTTTTTTTTCAATTTCTAGCAGGGGAATTATTTTATTTTAACAATGCCAGACTCCAGAAGTTTGATATGTTTTTTCCCGAAGTACATGCAGAGTATCTAAACAAAACTAAATTTCATGCACATTTGTGCAGGGACCCCCCCAGAGCATTAACTTCTTATCTAAAATTGACAGCCATCTGTTACATATTCCAACATGTCTTGTCACTTTTTTCATATTGTGGGAAAATTATCCCTAGCATGATTAAACAGGCAAAATTAATTGTCAGTCAAGAATAAGTGAAAACTTTACACTTCAAATACATCAGCTATTTTAAACACACGTTTTTTTTTAAGTAAATAAGATTCAGCACTGAGATAGGAGAACAGCCTCCGGTTAAAAAAGGAACCAAAAAACAACTTTTGTTTCAAACTGTTACACTTTCATATCTGATGGCAGATGGCTGGTAAGAGGACGTCTGTAATGACCATACCCTAATGTACAGGTCAAGACAAAGATGGATAAATAAGCAAGAGTACTAGGAGTCTGGCAGCAGGCCCAAAGCAGCAAGGGGGCTGACAGAAAAAGAGGTAGACATAGACAAGTTGGGTAGCCTGAAAGCAGCCAGCTGAGCCATTAAGTGCTGATGCAGAAACAATAACTGTCTCTCCTAAGTCAGGAGGGGCTGAAGTAGAAGCCGTAAGTAGGAGCATGTCTGCTGGCCCCTTGCCCAGAACTGACAAACAACAGAAATACAGACACATGCAGAGAGAATGGGACAGGAAAACAGACAAGGGAAAGTAGTAGTGGTTTGTCCTGCAGTTAAAGCTGAGAAGAGTGGCGTTCTCAGACCGGCACATGTCTGCAACGGATACCTTTAAAGGAGTATAAGGACGGACCATCAGAAATGTGTTATTAGAATTTCTATCTAAATAGTTTATCAAAGTATCAGAGAAATGTTTCTCATATTCATCATCTTTCTTTCTACCTGCATCAGAGTGCAGTCAAACAATGGTACTTACAATAAATTTCATGTCATTAACTAAAATGGGTTCTGGTATTTACCAAAGTAAATTGAAATAGACGTCAAACACTGATCAAATGCGAAGATAATGGTCCCTGTACATGAGAACACACAGACGAATGACGATGCAAGGGGTCTGGATGGTTGTTTTTTTGTTCAGAAAAGAGGGGAAATACCTTTTAAGAGTGAAACAGAACAATATTTTTTTCAACCTGAAAAAAAACTAAAACCCAGCTTGACGCTACAGTAACAGTGCTGTATACCAATCCTACTTTGAGCGTATAAAAGTCACGGTAGAAAGACAGTGATGTGGTGTAAGTTCTACTGGTAGCAGAGGCAGGGGGTCTAGATTTCATAATTTCCATCCCCTCCAGGTGCTGCCTGCCTTTTCGTCTGCCCACTAAAGCAGGGACATATGTTCTCTGCACATTCAAACCATGGTTCTCTCTGCCACTGAATTACCACAATTAAGGAGTCTTCATGCTGAAGCAATTTGGCAAACACTAATGCATCTAGGCAGCGAGGTTTGGAGGACGGTGGACGGTTGGTTGGGGGGAGGGGCGAAAAGGTTAGTAAAGAAATCCTGCACTGCCAGTTGCAGAGAAATAATCAGCCAGTGGTGAGATAGATCATTAAAACACAGTTCTGGTCTGACTTTCAAACTCCTATATCCCCTGCTTAATGTTTCCCTGAAAAATATGGTTAGCATCACAAACAGGGGGCATATTAACTTTGAAGTAGGGGCCAGGATGGAATGCCACTGTGGTTCCAAAAGAGATACTTCAAGATGCAGACCACAGCTAACAGTGCTAAACCATCCTCTCCTTTGCTGAAAACCATCTCTGAATTACAGTCTCCATGTAATTTTAACCTCTAATACCTCTGTGACTCTATAACTCATGCAGGCCTTTTGCTAAGGCTTCTTTTCTTGACTTGATGTTGGGGAGATAATTAAAGATAAAAACAAGCATAGCACTCTTGTTTACTAATAATCCATAGAGATCAATATATATGCCTCAGCTTTGAAGAGGCTGACTGTGTCTGCGTGTGGTGGTAGCCAAGACCTAACTGGGATTTTGGTGCTGCTGAGGCACTTCAATGGGAATTACTGTGGAAATTTATGGCCTTGTGACGTGGAGCTATGTGCTCAATCGGCACTAGTCACTACCCTCAGATGGAACAGTTGGCTCTTAGTGGGGAGGCAGCTCTGCAGACACTACTAGATGACATAAACACAAACAGATTTATTTGGGTCTGTCATTGATTCAGGGCTTGGTAACATCTAGCACAGTCTGTTGCGTCTGCTTTATAACCCAGTCGATTTAAATCACATTTTGTTTCATGTCAAGATTCTCCTTGCAGCTAAATTCTTAAAAATGTATGCCGTCTGCTACAAGAAAATTACACAGAATATCTGTTTAGCATGTAAGAAAACATGAACTGTATATCTTTATTTGGATATTTATTGTGATCAACTTCAAGATTCATTTCAGTGCTTGTTGTAAAGCCCATCCTCTAATCATTGAGTCACTCTTCTAATAATCTTTTAAGTATAAAACACATGTATAGAAATGTACAAACAGAATTGTAGAACCTTTGTTTATTTCTCTCTTCAGGAATATGCAATAGGGGGATAGATTTGTATCTGTACGCAAGTGTAAAGTGAGAGTTCAGAGACTGGATATAGTTTTTAAAGGGCGGTGGAAACAATCTGTACTTAATTTTCATTCCATCTATGAATATATCTATTTTCATGTACTCTAAAGTTTAATTATGAGACAATAACCAGCTTCTGTTTTTTACCAACTCAACTGGAGACTTTCAATAAGTTGTGACTGAAAGGAGAAACAGAGTCAGAGGAGACAGCTTCACCAAGACAAAAGAAAAGTAGGGAAGTCCTGAGTCTGGATTGACTTAAAACATCATCAGAATCTGCCAGGAGAGGGGCAAGGGCCGTCTGTAGCTCATTGAAGTTTTCATTGACAAGAACCTTCTCAAGTTCCATCTAAGATTTATTTATCGGTTCTCTGATGCTGACAAAACGTGTTTTTAATGTCAGAAATAAGGTTGCATATGGATGAAAAAAAGCCTTCTCCCGTTCCCCTCCCTCCTGCTTTCTTCCTGTCCTGATGTCAATTTGTGAAGCGGACAAGTAGACAGGCAGAAATTTCTTTCAAACCAATAATTTACCCCTTCAAAGAAGTATGGATACTTGAGTGAGGGGCCAGGCCACGCTGACACAGACGTCTCAGGGCTTTCCTTAAACTTCCCATTTCCTTACTGACATTTGTGACAACCATAGACCATAAAAAAACAGGCTCGTCCTTCCGCCTATATGACAGGAAAAAGCTGTATGTTACTCTGACTTGCTTCGATTAATAGATGAGGTACAGTTTGAGGAAACCAAAATCTTCAAAAAAAGGCAGTACATGACAAACACTGAACAGTGATCAACCCCCCCCCAAGAGTTAAATATGGGGCATGATGGAAAACGGGAAAGTTTCAATAAAAAATTAAATGGGTAAACACTGGGAGTATACATAATTTTATTTGAGATATCACATATGCTCATTGTGTTGCACCGTCTTTGGGGGACATTTACCTCGGACTCATGCTCCTGGTTAGATCACAGGGATATAAACTGCTGGTCATGGCAGGAATAGCCTTTTTCATGCAGCCCAAAATGCGTAAAAATGATTGTCAACATGGTCAGAGAACTAACATTTGTTTCCTAGTAGCGGGAAATATTGTGTTGAAGAAAAGTAGGAGTACAAATGTGACCATGCAATTTTTTCCCCGCATCATTCTCTATTTTTATCCGAGACTCCAAATCTATCCACACCTATCTGTCCCAATTCTAATAGTGCAAGGAACTAAAAACAAAGAACTTGTTTTGATAATGATACAGTTGTGAGAGCACAAGTCACCCCATAATATTATCAACATGCCTCTAGTTGCTATGCAATGAGAGCATAGCTTTGCTTCTTAAGTCATTTGCCTTAAATGGGATCATATGGTTTAGGCTCAAAAGTACATATATGACCAACTAAAGACAGAGGTGGGCATGCGTCTGTGCATATGCAAGTTTCTTTGTGCATTTGCCTACCCTAACACTCCATAAGGTGCCAGAGCTGGGTTTAATATCACAAGCTAATAGCCAGTTTTTTGGTCACTGAGGTTGGCCCCAAGCTCCAAGTCTCTTTGTTTCTTTTTTTTTTTTTCTGTCACTTTTCCCTTCGACCTTTAGATTCCTTTTCTCTTTCATTTTTCATTCTGCTCATTAGAACATTTGCTTTTTCTTTCTCGGTTCTTTATCCCTAGGATCTGTCACGCTAAAGTTATGTCACAGCTCATATATCACCCAACAATCATCCAGAACATGACTGGTGACCACCATCGACCGACTTCTACCAGACCCCTTCTTCTTGTCTTCAACCAGACCACCAGAGAGACCTGTGGCCAGAAAAGCAGCTGTGGTAGCTGCATCAAAGTCGACTCCACCACTGTTGTGAAAAGCCAGTTTTACGAAGATTAAAATGACTTAGCTTTTTTACCTTTTAGATGTGGCCTTTAAAAAAACAGAAGATGTCAAGACTAAAATAATGTTCAAATCTCTCTTACATGCTAAACCTATTGGCTAACGGAGCAGAGGTTACATAAATTTGTAGTTTTTTGCTTCTTTCTAATATAGATTACACTGTGGCAAAATCAGACCTACACACTTATTGACAGAGTACTGTACACACACACACAAATGCATGCAGACTTGAGTAATTGGAGGTCACTGTGGTCAGTATGTTGTGGAATCTGAGGGTAATGCTGCCTCAAAGCAGACAGGAATTACAGGCTCCACTATACAATTACTACGGCCGCTTTGTAAACCACAAGAGAATCTAAGATATTCTGACAACTGACAATGACAGGAGGAAACAGGAGGGAAAAAATATAAGATTAGAAGTGCCAGAAAACAAAAGTAACCAATATGGAACTCAAAGGGGAACGCTGGAATAATGTCTCACTAGAGAGAACTCTGTTAATAGCTTAGTGGTGGAGATCAGCGCTGTCCGACAGATGGCCGTGTCACGAACCAGGTGATTAATCAACTGACCAGAAAGTGACAAAAAAAAAATCGCACTTGAAGAAAGTATTTAAAGTTTGGCTGATTTCACTCATTCAATCTGGGCTTTAGGAACACAGAAAAAAAATCACTGGCATTGTACTGTATAACTCATTATATTGCAACAATGCACCTTAATATATCTCAAAGTACTTTAAAACCAAACATCTGTGTTTCAGTCAACAGCAAAATACGATATGAAAAACTTTAAAGGTTTCTTTACATGTTTTGAAGAATAACTAAGTCTATAAGATTGTGACAGTAAACACAAGAAACTTGTCCTACAAACAAATGGACCAGACTCAGTGAATTTTTAGCTAATTTCAACTATTAAACTATGATCCTTATATTTAGACCAGTGAGCAGTGCTGGCCAAGATGTTATTGGGGTCATCAGGTGGGAACTGGAGCTGTTGGGTTCCCTGTTTACTGATTTGTGGAATTTTCTTCAAACTCGGAATAAAATCTTCAATCAAATATTTCCCTCCTGGAAAGGATGCTAACCATATGTGCTATATGAAACACCTTAGACAATTGAAAACAGAATAAGATTAAAAGGAGAGAACAAAGATCATATTCCAATAGAGGAAGCACATGTTCAAAGGGATCATATCTGCCATGTCCAGAATCAGCCTTTGGTGTTTTGATATTAAACTGGTAGTAGCCGGAATGACTGCAAGTTAATGGCCGTTAATAAAATTCATGTAAAAAAAAACATTTGTTTGAAAAATAAATAGATTCATATGTAATCTTTGTGTTGAGAAGGTTATAATAGGCTTCACCCATATCAGCCAGAAAGCAAAAGTCAAATTAATGAGCCACAACAAAAACATGATGTTTTCCATTGATCAAATAACAAAAAAAAGCAGATAAATGTCTTCAGTTTAGAATTTGTCAAAGGTAAAGAAAAAAACCTGAACGTAGACGGAGCAGAGGGGAACCAAAAAGTAAGAGGGAATACAAATACCAACCAGTGAACAGCTGGCAAGTCCAATCATGACATTAGTCTGCACACAACCACAATGCCCACAGGAACCAACATAGTTCAGCAAGTTGTACGCCGAGAGAAACATACACCACAACAAACTAAATTCGAGGGCATAGATATTATACATAAGGGCATATACAAAATTTTACTCAACTGGAGTAAGTTTACACTTCTTGCGCTCTTTCATGTCTTCTACTTCCATTTTTCCCACACACTCAATATGTCATCACACCAACGGAGTAAGACTGGAATAGCTGACAAACTTCTTAAGTTTAATGAATGTCCACATAACAGCAGAAACAAGACTAAAGATCTTTGGTTATATAATAGAAATAACTGCTAAATATTTCCCCCACTAAACATAAACTTAGACGACGCATCACCAATTCCCCTTCACTCTCTTGCCTTCTGAGCCCAAGCTCTTTCCTCCACTTTTTTTTTTTTTTACTGCCAGCACACAGACCAGATGTGCAAATATTTCTCCATGTCGCTATTCAAGCACCCTTTCCAAGAAAAAAAAAAAAAAATTCAGAATGAGGGGAGAGGAATATTTTACTTCACTCCACGGGAGACCAGTTTCATAAATTTTGGCAGGGACGCAACAGTGAAAAAGGTAGCTTGACTGGCTTGGCTACGGGAGAATGTTGACAGCATACCAAACAACATGATCCTAATGAGTTGGAAAATCCCTGGCCCTCCAGAGGACTGTCCAGATGCTACCGTCATGAGAAACGCTACTGTTTTATGGAGTTCAGGCTCCCCTAACTTTATTTAACAAGGAGAAAAATTTATTATTTGACCATTAAGGCATCCTAGGTGACATAAAGTATTTCAGAGTTAATTTGGCCTTAGCTGCAGGCCTTTGGTCATAAACTGGGCACAACACAAGTTGATCTTTAAGTGTCTCTGTGATAGTTTGACACTTGAGCTGATCTCCAAAAAATAACAGTGAAACTTTTCACAAGAGAGTCAAATCACTTTTAGTTGTAGCCAGATCTATAAATCTCTCCAGATAATTTCCTGGCACTAAGAATCCATTTTTCCCATTTATTTTTAAATAAATAACTGCACAAACAAAGAACACAAGTTTCTTTATGAAGAAAACAAAGGGCACTCCAATAAGTCAGATGTCATTATAATGACTGAATTAACATTATTAGAGACCACATGAATAACATGGTTCATTTTATGACTAAAGGACAAACTGTATCTTTGTTGATTTTTGTGACTGAGCTGCTTTTGCTAAATTGTAATCACATATAATAATAGCAAATTCAAAACAAATCCAAATCATACAGTTTAAGTGAAAAAGCTCAGAGGTAATTTGTTCTTGTATACACACTTGAATATGAAGTCCAGTTGTCTTCTTTTGAGGAATTTATTTTAACTTCTACTCGTAGGACTAAGAAGCTACATCAAGATGCAAAAGTTACTTATATTATTGCATTGGTCAAGCAAAAAATATATGAATAAATAAACAAATAACTAAGAATTGACTGTTTAATTAATCTACATTGGATCCCCAGTACCAACATCAGCCAATCATGTTTCTTACCTGCTACTTTGTACACTTCATTGAGCAGGCTTTCACTCACAGTCTGTGGGGAGCCGCTGACCGTGCTGTGGGTCCAGCTCTGATAGACTGCTTGCAGCAAAAGTGTTTGTGCTCGCGTAGCCTGAACAGAGAAATGAGGGAGCTCGAAAATGAACTCCGTGGTGGGGACAGATGACCTTTTGCTCCTGAAAATGAAAGGGAAAATAAAGACAGGGTTAAATATGTGGCAGTACATGAGTGATAGAGGGAGAAAAGTCTGTAATTTTAGTGACTTAGTGACAATGAATAAAAGCATGAAAAGTTGCCCATAACCTCAAATATATGCTGAAGGAAACAGAGCACAGTGGAAATACATGGTTCACAACTTTTACAAATCCATCAAGACACTATCGCAATATAAAACAGCTCATTGATAGAACAAAAGGCCAAATAAGTAGAGCTACATTCCAACTGAAAACCTAAGAGGTACCAAGTGTGAGCCAAGCTTTCCTTAGTTTCTTGGCAGGTAGGTTTAGTTTGTCGACCCTTCGCTCCCCTACGTCAAAACTGTGATGATGATTTATGTGAAAAGATGTACAGCCCAGAAATATGACCCTGAAAAGAATCTCTAAGCATTTAACATTACATCTGTCTCCAAGAGTGTGGAAGGAGAGAGTTTAAGTCTGAGCATATGACAAGCTGATGAGTCGAGCGTTCAGGAGGATGAGGTAACAGAACAGTCCGATGGAGTCCTCCAAACCCATGTCCATCAGAACCTCAACAGACCGTGCTCTCATTCATCATCTAGCACAGAAACACACACACAAGCTTTTTTCATTTGTTCTTCAACTCATTCCTTTCTACTACTCCCCACACAGTCTTTCTTGGTCATTAATCCTTATCAAAAAACACTGAAATAATACTTGTTTATCCCCAGTGTTACACATAATTTAACACTGATGTACTTCCTTCAAATCCATGAATCATTTAATATAAGTCATTCATCACACACAGTAAGCAACATAGAAAAAAGGATATGTTTAAAACACATGCAAGCTCACCAAACAAGACATGGAATTATGCAAAGACTAAAATGTGATGGAGCATTTTTCATGGTTATAACTACTGATCTGCTACTTGATCTCCATTATTCGCATTGCTCTCACTCTCTCCATCACTGTTCCTCCACTCTGATAACCCAGGAAGCTCCATTGACAGGACAAACACCCAGAGACTCAACTACACAGTATAACCGGCCTCCTCCACTTTTATTTTCTTCTCTTGTGCTCGGACATATCTATGCGCTCAGAATCACACTGCCTTACGCCCAGTTACAACTATGGTTCTTGGTGCCTGTGTGCATGCATGCGTAAGAGCATGTGTGTGTGTGTGTGTGTTTGAGCATATGTGTGTGTGTGTGTGTTTGTGCATATGTGTGTGTACATGTATTGGAAGCAAAGAGGCACCATCTCATGAGCATAGCATTCGGTGAAAATAGAACTGTGACTAATTTCAGAAATGGCTAAAGCATGTCAGGAACGAGCATCACAGCTCATTTAATCACACATCCATTATGGTCTGGTCGCAGTTCAGAGTGTGGGATTTGTCACAGGGTCCCTCTCATCGCTCAGCCGTTCTGCAATCGTTTAACTCCTCTGCTTCCCTCCCTCTCCTTCTCTAAGAGTCTCTTTATCTTTTCCCTTTCTTCTACTCTTGGGTGGTTCAGCGGGGTGACATGAGCTGTTAGCTGCACAAAGGCAAGTCTAGAGTTCTTAACCGCCTGCTGTCTCAACTATAAGGCAGAATGTGAGAATTTGAAAAAGATAGATGTAGAGAGTAGCGAAGAAACAGGGAGAAAGAAAATCCAGACCTCGCAGGGTCAATGAGTTTACCTTCACAATGTGTACATGCATACAACGCGTATTTAATATTTGGAGTCATACTTTTCCGTATCCAATACAAAGCGTGCTATCCAACATATAACTGATTTTCATGCATTACTTGCATGTTCAAATGTATGCAATGTGTGTGCATGTGCTCAAAAAGGACATTGCAGCTGAACAAAAGAACGCATAGGAGACATGGCAACAACAATGTCCCCACATGCAGAGCAAATGTGCCTGCAAAGCCACTTCAATGAGAGGACTGGCAAGGGATAAAAGTTTGTTGGCTTATTTGAGTGTTTATAGTGTTTAAGGGGAGCTTGTCATGTGCATGTGGTCCCCTAAAACTTTAATTATGCACCTGTTTTTATTATACTATATCCAATTCTTTGTGAACAGCAACTTGGATCTTGGGATCAAATGAGAAACAGAAACTCTCATTAGGGTGTTTTGGGAATGCTGGATGTGAAGACAGCCAGATACTCATCGGATTTCATTAAGTAGCTGGCACGGTCAGTGTTTCTTACTGCAACATGGTAAACAGCTTTTTGGCAGGAAGCTTTTCACCATTACCACGGGCTTCAAGGGAAACAAAAGCATCCACACGGTCAAAATACATTACAATCTGCAGCATTCTCGGCAGTAACAAATGACCATTTTCAAACTTGTTTCAGAACATAATGAACTTTGTATGGAAAAACCAAAAAGAATTTTTATTCTAGAGAGCAGAAGCCATGTTACAAATTTAGTGTGTAGTCTTGACAGAAAAAGTCAGAGAAAAGTTTGCATCTCACATTACAACAACCCACAGAGGGCAACAGAGATGGTTCCCAAACCAACCACAGTCAAAATGAAAAGATTTTGGACACCACCAGGAACATAATAAGAAAGACAATCAATTCAAGATTACAAGTCACGGAAAATTCACTGCTTCAATTTCAGTCTATGAAATATGATTTCTTAATGGTGGATTTCAATAAGAATAAGTCAAATTTCTTGACATCACTCCGATGATAGTTGTAACTGAAAAAGAACTAGACCAGCGTTACCACAGTTGGCAGTTGGTTTGACAACTTGCCTGTTGGCAAAAGAAAAAACTTTGTGTTTATTGTAAAGACACAAACAAGAAGAAAAGTAGTCAAAAAAACACAAACAATTTTTTAAACAGGGTTCGGACCGATTGCCGTTGTATCTAATGATACCTGATTCCATCGTTCACATCATGTGTTAATGCCCAAGCCAAATCCTTCCTTAACAGTAACAACAGTATTTGTGTAATCTGATAATTTCCACCAACCCATTTTACATACAGCTGGAGTTCTAGTTAACAGGATTTAATTCCTGCTTCAGAGAGGCCACACACAAGCACATAAATCTGTGGAACTTAACCAACATAAAGTGCATGTATGGAAATGCTAGAAGGCAAACATATATGTCCTCGCATGAGCTCCGATCTACCTGTATATACGTGTACAAACTAATAACATCCAGGGATTGAGCCAAGCACGATCTGCAGTGGTAATGAGGTAACAGCTAACAAGGAGTCTGCTGCTCAAATAAGATGTAACCTGAATAATAATAAAATTACATGTCAGAAAAGAATGCATGTAAAAGATTGAATAATGTAACAACAGAGGAGGGAGGTATACTTTCCAAACTGAGTAAAGCAAACAGAAAAAAAGTCACTGGTCCAATACGAACTGTATACAAAATGCTTGTATGGCTGGATTCCTGCAGACGACAAGCCAGGTATCTGGTTTCTTACTGGAGGTTCCCTGACACAAGGGAGGCTGTTTACATCGGCACCTGAACAAAAATATACTTTGAACTATTGAAAAAATTAGAGGATGCAACCAAAAAACAAAAGTTGAAGATAAACTTCAAGCCAGTCCTGGAATTTGACATGACTTATAATGGGTCAATTTCTCTTTAATTTAACTTTCCTGAGTCTATTTACTAAGTCCACAGCAAACCCAACATAATCAATTAGAAGCTGACACATTTGTCAGATAGATGCAGCAGATAGCAACTGTCATGTGACCGGTGATAACTTATCAGGAATTTCTTTAACTCATAAACTGTCCCTCACACTCAATCTTAATTAACCAGTACAAACACAATCTGCCAAATAGTTGGGGGGACAAAAAACATTTTCTATTGTCTGCCTATGATAGAAGCTTGAGAGGATGGAATTAGACCGAAAACAAGTAATGAAGTGACTGACAGCTAGAACATTTTATACCTTTTCTGTTTGCTAGAATTCCCAATTTTTTCAGAATAACTCATTCATGGGCTATAATGAAATACCCCTACAATAGTGTCTTATAAAGATTTTAAATTAAGTTGCATAAATTCTGCAAGGATTTAATATTGAGCAAGTGGACACGGTAAAGATAAAGAAAGAGAGAAAGATGATTGTCTAAACTTTCCCCTCAAAGTCAATTAGATTAAAAGATTCACATTTTAAAAAATTAACAAATTAAACATTAAATTGTTTAAATGATCAATTAAATTATGGAAAATTAACACAGTTAAGCTACCAGGAAATGATACATGTAGAATCTAGATGATGCAACGTAGATCTTACACGTTCAGTACATACACTTTTTTACTTGGGTGTGCATGTTCTTTCAGTTGAAGTTCTTTATGTAGTAAAACCCTGACACCAAAAAGGCTAAACAAAGTATTCAATTCAATTTAAAAATACTCGTTTATCCCAGGGGCAAATTGAATAAATGTTTAGAGAGCTATTTTACCTCACTAAAAGCAATAACTCAGTCAAAGTTTAATAGCAGCAACATGTCCCAAAAATGTTAAGTCTGTACAGGATCCTGATGTAGAGAAGTACCAGAACTCAGGACAATACATACAAAAGTAGCATGGGTGTTTTTGCTGTAGGAAACAATAGCAGACAAGTCTGCACACTATCCAGCATTACTGGGAGTTTTTGGTTATGATGTTATTACAGCAAGTATTTGGACTGGTCTGCCATGTTTACAAAGGTTGAAAACCAATACATATTTACCAGCAGAAGAGTACAAAGCAGCTAGCTTTAGCAAGTGTTCTATATCTCACTGTGACTTTCCTCAAATGACTTGCTGTCTGCACACATAGGCTCGATTTCATATCACACAAATTCAGCTATTTTTTCCCCTCTGCTTTTCTGCAATTAAGTGATAACAATTTAATTTGTTTTGTTATTCCAAAATGTATAATGACAGCCATTCTGTTTCCAAAGTAAACACTGTGAGATGTACCTGGGAACAAGTTACATGCTGGCATGGACCACATTTGCCACCACAGCTCAGTTTTGTGGTTCTCTGGGGTCAAGCGTTTTTAATGTGTGCATTTCACAATCATTGGTCCAGAACAGCCGAAACTCTTCATAGAAACACTCCTCTCTTTTTTTTTTACTCTCACACAGCCACAGAGCTCCCCTTCCTCCCATCTGGAGCACCTTTGACCCTAAACACCCATGTATGCACACACACACACACACACACACACACACACACACACACACACACAC
>CAJRST010038888.1:18172879-18215865 GCA_907169785.1 Menidia menidia | reverse complement strand
ACACACACACACACACACACACACACACACACACACACACACACACAGACATACTTGAGTACACGCATATGCAAACACCCTGAGATTCACTCGCGAGAGATGGTTTCATTATACAGGGATTACTAAAGGAGATGTTTTAATCAAGTGCAGTAGACAGCTGCAGACCACAAGGCGAGAAAATGACAATGATGTGGTTTATCAGGCGTTAAGGAAAATGCTTCAGGAGGCCAACATTTGTGTGTCAAGGCAGCTTTCTGCCTCTGTGCAACATGTCCAGCTGTGGAGGGAAGGCAGCTCCTTTTGAAGACATTAAAATAACAGAACTATATCCCCAAATTGTAAATATAATATTGCATAATTTCTATTTGAAACGTTTTATTAAAAAATAGAAAAACTGGTGTTTTACTCTCGATCCATGCAAGTCACCATAGACATGTTTCTACATAAAGATACTCAGTGAAACTAAAACATATAGTAGCAGTACATAAAAGCTAGATTTATATTAGCTTGTAGCCAAATCACTGTTTCCCAAATGTAAAATTCTTCATGGCCCTTTTTATGTAATGCAGTGAAGCAGTACTTAAATTGGGTGAGGAAGTAGGGATAGTGGAATGCACACCACAGGGGATGATAATCCACTCAGAGCTGATAATCCATCTATCCTTCCCTTTTTCCCACTGTTTTCCCTCCCTCAAGATTCAGATCCTCAGATGACTAATTCAAGAATTAATGGAGTCTTTCAGTCAACTGAAAACATCTCCAGCTGCTCCTGAATCGGCTATCTTGGCTCTCATCTAAACAATCCACTGAAGACATTTTATGGTCAAGTTAAAATTCATGAGATATTCTTGGATTGAATGAATATCGTCTCTTGAAAGCATGAAGACATATAACGTATACTTCTGAGCAGAATAATAAATAATGTTTATTTAAGCTACCATATGACAAAATCACAAGGGCAAGAGCAAAAACTTTGCAGGAGCATGACTATGCCCAGCTTGAATACTCAAAGAAAGGCATAGAATGTTCCATTAGGACAAGGATGTCAATCACTAAGGGTAAAGCCTTATATTTGCTCTTGCCATTTCCCTAAAACAACGCTCCTCAATACAGCCATTGATCTCTGACAGCCATAAAACCAAATAAAACTGTCTGTCACCAGATGTGGGGGAGAAAAACTCCTTACCGTGCAGTTGGCCAAAATATTTTATGGACTGTGCCACACGAAAAACTATGTTTTACCTTTCAGCTTCCAGTCCTTTATACTCATAAGTTCTGAGAAAAAAAGGAACAATATTACATCATATTCCATTCAGAGCTTTTAATCCACACCTGTGCATAAAGCCTGCTTGTTGCAGCTTTGCTCACATCCATTCGGCTTCATAGTGGGTAGTCTTTTTCCTCTCTGACTACATAATTACCTTGTTTCTTTAAGAGCAGGGAAGAACCTAGAGAGCACGCATTGCTTTGTTCAATTAAATGAATTCTAGGTTTGCTCTCATGGCTTCTGAACCACATTTTAAAGCCGAACATGACCACAGTAACCACACTGATTTGAGGTCATTAAATGATCCTTCACCATACAGAACAGCCCTCTGTATTCCAGTCTACAGAGAATTTGATGAGTAAGGTCTTCAATGAGAGCTTCATTGTGAAAACCAAGTTTGACATTCCAATTTATGGAAGTTAGGTTGGGCTGATTGATAGATTTTGTAGATTTCACAGTATTGTTTAATGAATGCTGTTAATTTTTACTGATAAAAATGCCTATCCAACAACTCCACAACCAAAAGTGATTAAGCCAGATCTACTTGTTAATGATATTGCCTGAAAACTGGCTTATTGACAAATGTGACGGCCAGAGTCAATGTTCCCATCAGCGAACGCTACTTATGTGCTTTCCCTAAATTTTTCTTGGATCTATTTTCATGAACACAGAAAGCATTTGTCATCTTGTTCTTGGCTGCTCTTGGAGACACAGACCAGGAGCAGGTTGCTATGACTAACTATGAACAGGAGTAATGAGGCATTACAATCACACCAGAAGCCTCATGCCTTAGATGCCTAAAGCAGCCTTCATAAATCACAACATGAGCTAATCTAGAGTCTAGACTACTGGCCCAGACATTGTAATGGACTTCCCAACTCCACATAAAAAAACTCTTCCAGGTAGCGCTAAAAACTGGACTAACCTCTGACTGTGTAATAATTATAATGAGATATCAAGGGAAAACCAGCGTTCTTTTCAAATCTATATTCTTAAGGCAAGAGGCTGTATAACTTGCATCTGTAATGCCACAACCTTTGAGAAATTATTCACTCAGAAATAGCGGCGCAACTAATAAGGGCTGCTAAAAATGCCACATAAAAGCTGGCGCAGACCTGAATTATGGCCTGCGATGCAACAAACCACACCAAGCTGCTGCTGGTTTTTTGGTTAGTTGGTGGGCCACGGCCTCCCTCCATATGTTGCGGCCGTCAGGTGGCCCTGCACTGGGAATACTATATGGTGTTAGAAAA
Organism: Menidia menidia; assembly: GCA_907169785.1. Taxonomy (NCBI): domain Eukaryota; kingdom Metazoa; phylum Chordata; class Actinopteri; order Atheriniformes; family Atherinopsidae; genus Menidia; species Menidia menidia. The sequence goes on along the minus strand of CAJRST010038888.1, from coordinate 18,213,345 downwards.
AGTGGGTGTGCATATGTGTTCATGTGTCTGAGCGAGAGCGAGTTTAAATTTTGAGGAGATCAATGCAGGTGGCACTTCCCTCCTCCTCTGCCTCTTTTTATTTTCCTGGGAAGGTGAAGAGTGGGGGAGCAGGCACCAATTTTATCATGAATAACAGGTTTAAAAGTCAAGCCAACTAACACTTACTGCACAATCCATCTGGACCTTTACTTTGCTTAATAAATTTGATTTGTTCAACACACTACATCTTTAATTGTGGTTATAAAAAGGTTAATTAATGGAGTTTTTATTTTATTTTAAATGGATTAAACTAACCACTTCTCTGTTTCTTCTAACTAATTCTATTCATCATGTTCTCTTCATCCTGAACTGTCTGAATTTCTACAGTGTACTTTAATGTCGATGATAGCAATAAATGTGAGCAATTATCTCAACAGCAAAGGCAGTTGTTTAGGTGCAGTAGACGTTTGAAATAAAGTACCGTAATCTACTCTCAGTTAAAATAAATGTTGCTGCCTCAAACAGACCTCAGAATTGTGCACACCTTAATACAAGACTGTGGAATGTTGCAGACTACCGGAAAATGTAGTATGTAATCTGATCTCATTGTGTCTTGAGTCGAAACACCTGTAGATCAAACCATCCACCTGTGATGGGATCACCCAGGACGCATATTAAGAGATGTAAACAGGCTCTAATCATTCAGCCCAACCACAGATCAAATTACAGTGATCAAGTGGGCCCAAGCTAAATGTTTACCAAGAGGAAAGCACTCACTTGAAGTTATTTATTAACCATGGTAATGCAGTGTGACTGCATAATCCAATTAGTGCATTTCAAACCTTCAAATTCTCATACTACATACTCAATAGCCACCCTGTAACATTTGGAGTGGAGCTAAAATATGTCAACAAATGCCTAATTTTTACTTGCTCTCTCTTTATATTGACACATAAGGAAAAGTTTAAATTTCGGATACCTCACAAATATCATCATCATAGTATCGATATGTCGCTACAACCCCGAACATTAATATAAGAATAGACTATCAACAGAATAATAACAATTTAAAAAAGTATTTGTGTTACATTGGAGGTCAGTGTCCCTGACCTGATCTTTTGCTTGCAATGCAACTTTAATCAACGTATGCCAATTTTGAGAAAAAGGAGAGTAAGAGTGTGCAAGTATTTGAGCTTAAATTAAAACAGAGCTACTCTTTGTATTCAGATGTATAAGACATAGTTTGTTTGGGAATAGTGGTATTTAGAAATTTCTCAATACTGGAAGTGGCCTGAAAGTCAAAAACACAGAGACCTCTGTAACTGGCCATCTGTGTTTACCATAAAGCTTTTTGTTTTTTTCTTGTTCTTATTTAGCATTTTCTCTTCACTTTATCGCCACCAATTTTGATTATTTTAATTGATACACGGAGACTTTGGTAGGAATCTAACTCTTAACATAGTAAACAAGAGATTTTGACACAGAGAAATGATCTGAGAAAGAAAATAAATTCCATAAGTATACATGGTGTGGCAGTTAGCACTGTAGAAAAACAGCAAGAGGGCTCCTGGTTCGAATCCCTGGGGAACCAGGGGCCTTTCTGTGTGTTGTTAATAAGTGGTAATGATGGAAACAATATACAGTGAAATTTCTGTACTCTGGACAGCTAGAATTTAAACAGCACACTTTTCTTTACACTTAATGTCTGTAAAGAAGGACCTGAAAGTGCCAGTAACTGGGTTTTAGTATTTCCATTCAAAAGAAAACTATTTATTCTGCTCATAGGCCTTTTTCCATCAAACTGGACATAGTTCACAGATCTCTACATATTGTCAAATACTCCAGGCAGTGTATGTTATCCAATTCAATCATTTTAAAAGCAGAACAATTTCTCTTTCAAGGAACAGTCAGATCCACAGGTGCCTCTAGTTTGTGTTTGTTTCAGACATGTCTACAATGCATTTGTGGCTGTCTCAGCTTCACCAAAGGCACAGAAATGATGAATCAATGGAGGCTGTTTTTTTTTCTTAGCCAGTTACTCCATTCATTACAAAAGTGTTTGATCGCGCTATGGTTTAGCAGGTAGACGGAAGCTAAAAGTCATGGCTGTTTTCCCCTCAAGCAACATGTTGCATTGTTTCAGCGTGGCAGATAATGAGTACATTTACCAAACACACCTAATAGCCTCACAAATCTCACCAACCTTCTCTCCAATGTCCCACTGGCAAGGCATCAGAAATCAGAGAGTTGGAGCCAGATGTAATGTGGAGACTCTCAAGATGAAAACTGAAATTAACTAAATTATCATACCATGTCCACTTTAAGTTATATTTCAAATATTTTTTCCCCAGCTTTTTGTTGCTTTGTTATTTTATTTTGTTTGGTTTTATTTAATATCCAAATCTGTACAGCTACGGTTTTCAAACAAGAACTGATAAATTATAGTTAATTGATTATGACTGCCGGCTGTCAAACAGTCGCTTCATAATTTCTTCTATTTCTGCTAACCACTTTTTGAACTCTGTCAGACCTGCTCATCATCATTCTTCCAGGAGAAACCTGTCAGGTTGTGTTTATTAGATTTTGACTGTAGTGACAAATCAGGTGGAAGACTGTCTGGTAGGCTGTCTCAGAGGGGTCAAATATGAGTCATTTCAACTAGGAAATGACAGAGCACTTGGCATTGCAGAAATAACCTGAGTGCTTTATCACCTACATGAAAGGGACTGACAGTGAAACAAACAGGCAACTATTAGAAAGGTATAGCTATCAGAAATATCAAGCTTAAATTGAAGAAAAGGAAAATTATATAAAGCAAAAGAATCTAAATGAAACGGGAAACCTTGGGGATTTGAGCTCAGTGTAATAGAGCATAAATTGTATTCGAATCACTAATGGATAATACACATTTTGAACACATTACAGGAAAAAAATTACATCTTTTGACAATTGAACTCTTTATTTGAGGTAGGAAAGGCAGCATGGCTGGGAAGAAAGTTAGATTGGGGTGGAGATATTTAAAAAAAAAACACATTATTAGTTGTGGAGAGCACAGGGCATCGTGTTCAGTCTGAGGGCATTCTTAAACCCAATTCTGAGTGTAAGCCTTGTGGTTCCCTTTTTGGCAAGCAAAGAGCTGTACAGATGATACATTATTTTCCTGGACAAGACGTCAAAACCATCTGCAGCTCTTTGACATGTTTAAATCTAAACTAATGGAAAGAAATGGATTCCCAAGGCAGTACTCTAGCACAGGTTTCCTGCTTTAACAGGCACTTTGACTGCAAGGTGTGAGAGCATAGCAAAAGGTGAGTGTGTGTTGGTGCAGGTGTGTGTATGAAGATAGCGAGGGGAGTGGAGGATGCCAAAGATATTTTTTTCCAGGGAGAAGGATTTTTTTTCTCAATTTAAAGAGGAATTTTTCCCAAATCAACCAATCAGTGTGCTAAAAGAAAATGAAATATAAAAAGTGAACTAAAAAAAGCAATGGTACAAAGAAAGACAGAAGTTTGTTTAAAAACAACATTCCTCTAAATTAAAGTCTGTCCCTATAAAGTAGCTCTCACAAACATTCCAATTAAGCCATAAGACAAGTGCCACAAACTTACCAGAATGCAGGCATCTGAATCAGCTTTCCATACAGAGCAGTGCTGAAGGATGGGATAATGGAGATGAGGGGCAAAAAGCCCCCTGTGCTGTCCTGGTATGTCAAGCCTGCCTGGAACCCAAACACCTTTAAAGGGAGAACAAAGGAAGGAAATGAGGAAGAAAAGGGAGGAAAACAGAAAGAAATGCAGAAATATGAGAGACAGAGAGGAATGAACTCAAGTATCAAAATATGATAAAAACAGGAAAGAATATCAAATCAATCAAAATATTTTAAGTTACAGGACAAATGTAGATTTTTGTGAAGCACTTAAACCCAAACACACCTTGAAACTGTTTGAATGGCAAAATAATATATGTTCTCTCTGTGGCTATCATGTCTGAATATTTTAGCAAAAAAGGTGATAAATTAGTTTTCATGGGCAATCTTTCAAGTGACTTTTGAGGGCCCTTGTGGCCCAAGCTCAAAAGTGAGATAACAGCAAACCACTACCATTCAACACAGATGCCAAAGCATTGACAGCCTACGTCAATAAAATAAAGATTAAGATAAGCTTTGGTTTATACCCCGTTCAAATCACTTCCTCAACTAGGTGAATTGTGGCCAGAGTGACCTCTACCCTGCCATGATCCGAATACCAAAAACCAGAGATAGAACTAGAACCTCAGAAGATAAAGGTGCTGATTGGTCACTGACTAGTTGCCTGTTAACCCTACACTGACCCTGTGATAAGGGCTACCAGCATGATGTCCAGTAAACATCCTGTCTCTAAAAAAAAAAAACCAAAACTCTTCGGTCATAAGATGGGTTCAAACAAATTATTGCCATCTGACCAACAAAGAGTTGGTTGATTTTATTTTCATGATTTGATATAGCTGAACATTTAAACTGATCTCTATACTGAGTTCTATAATAACTGGCTAAAATGTTTCTAAACAATTTTATACAACTGAAATCTTACATTTCAAGCTTACTACTAAATGTTTTGGGATTAGATTCAAACACATTTAAGATTGTAATTGAGTGTGAGGTTTTTGTTTCAAGCATTGATATTCAAGAAACAATAGATGTTGTAAGGAGTTAGAATAAGAAATATTTCTGGGAATAATCATATCTGAAGATGTTCTACATCATTTTACCAAGGGTTTTCAGTGGGTCTCTTAAAAATAAACTTAACAGCTTTTCATTAAGATTGCTTTTTAGATTGCTATGTAAAAGCATGCAATACATAAAATAACAATATGAATGGCATATCATATTTTATGACCAATGAAGTAATAAAGCCATGCTGCTGCCATTCCACCCTGTCACATCCTGTCAGTATGACAGAAGAAAAACAAGAAAACAAGCATAGATTGACCAGTGGTCATCAAGGAATTTGGATCCTCTCAACATTTAATTATCAGGTACAAAGAGTTCATTAAGGTCATCAAAAAGGTTACTGGGGTAATTTCAGAATGTGCAAATACAGTTAACTTGCCTTACTATAGTACCTGAGATACCACTCTTTTTCAAGTCATAATAGAACAGAAAAGTCATTGCAAAGGAACTGTGTCAGATCTATATATTGTGCTCATTTAAAATGTGTTTTTCTTTGTGTGTGGAGAAATGTGTTTTTAATGAAAAATCTTGGAACAAATTGTTCTCATGGACATGCTTCTTGGGTGGATTTCATGAGGAAAGAGAGTTAAACCAAAGAAGCCCCGTAACTGATAGAATTCACCACTGACATTAAAACCACCTTGGATAGCATCACAGTTATTTTACGTCACAAGCTCTGCTGTTTTAAAAAAAAAAAAGACTTTCTTAGAAGATAAATGGGGCCTTTCCTTTGTAACTGAATACTGTTATGCTCACCTTGAGATACAGATGTGCGTAGCAGTGATGGAGCAGGTTGTCAGAGGGCTGACTAAGACTGCTGACAGTAGTGACCAGCTCCGGAGCATACATTGGAACAGAGTGTTCAACGTTTACCCTTTCTACGTGGAATTGAACACATGGAAGTGGGTTCAGCGGTTGAAACATTGGCGCAGAGACATGTCCTGGAGCCGCCTTAAGGATTGAAAAAATAAAGAGTTGGTAAAAGAAACCCTGAAATGTCCTTAAAAGTGTCTGATCAACACATTTGATTATTTTAACTTATGCAATGATTGTAATATATTCTTATATCTACATTTGCAATGGACTACAAAGAAAATGTAAACAAAATCTAATTTGAAACTAATTTGAGTTACCTTGCATCCCAAGATGACAGGCAACAGTGTGTGAAGGAGGTTGAACTCTGCCATAAAGACACTGACTGAGACTTTTAGCAGAGTAAGACTAGTGAGTCTGGTTGGGATAAATTCCTCAAAGTATGATATGTCCTTTGGGGTGGCTGGACGACTGCAGTCCTCGGAATTTTCTACAGAGACAAAAATCATTCGTAGACATACAAGGGAAGCAGAGAATAGAATAATTATTAAGAAGTAAACAATAATTAAGTACTAGTAGTTTACTAGTATGACTAAAGTAAACACGTGGGTTAGGTGGAGGAAATTTGGAGTTAAATGCTAAACATTGGTTTACAAAGGAAATCAATGGTTCCACTTCTCTATGCTTGCAGTATAAAAAATGCTGAAAAAATGCCAACTATTTCAGGTATCAAGCATTATACACAGCAAAAGTAGACATTTGCAAACACCTTTGACTGCTAGAACTTTTTAATGATCAGAATCATGCAAAATAAAAGTGAAAAGGCATAAAATAGCGTGAACCAAAGTGGAAATGTTGAAAAAGAGGCTAGCATGGTCAGCACTAACCAAAGTAAAGAATAACTAAAACACTGGACCACAGAACCACAGAATCTAGTGCCTGAGGGAGACCAGAACCAAAACCTGAGCCCTTTGTTTTAACCCTGACCCCTGGTTCCAGGACATTAGTTTCTTCCACTTCTGGAAAAAAAAAATGTTGGGATGATTCCCAGCTCCAAGGTGGGCGCAAAACCTGATCCCAAAGCAGTTTTGGCCTTTGGGTACTGCAGCTAACTGAAAAACGTTTCACGACCACAGTCATGTCCAAACATACTTGGGTTCCAGTATCATGTCAATAAGAAAATTTACCATTACAAATAAGATGATTATTTTTGTAAGCAAACACGAAGACAATCTTTTAAACAATGTGAAAAATCCTAAAAAGATGAAAAAAGAAAATAAAGAGGCATTCCAACACAGACACACTTGTCTTCACAAGACCTGCTTTTTCTGTCTCACAACCAAGTCTTCAACTGTTTAATTGAATGAGGATAAGAACCTATAGATATCTGAGATTTCATCTTAATCTATAGCTGGTTTGTAGACAAAATCAAAACATATCCTGGTCAAAAAACACAATCAGAAATTACTTGTAGTATAATTTGTCAAGCTAAATATATCAAATAAATTTAGAATTTGGGATTTTAAATCTATTATGAAAATAACAATATATGCAATTTTTGCTCAAATAATGAAATCCAAATTACAACCCCAGGGACCAATCATATAGAGTCCCCTGCTGAAAATTAAAGATTGAAGTTTGAACCAGGAGATATCATCCAGGTGTTTAACTTACCATTAAAAGGTCACCAAATTAATAATTAAAAGGTCACTAAAGGTCACATAATCTAAACTAGTATGTTGAAAAATCTATTGTGAAAGGAAATAATCATGTAAAAAGCCAGCTGCAAAATGCAAACCCACACCTTATTTTGCAACTAATTCTAGAAACTTACAAGAGGATTAATGTGAAAGAGGAGAGGCAAAAAGGAAATACTGACAAGACTCCATGATTAGGACATATACTGGAATGAGATCTCTAACCTCGCTGTGGTTTGCAGTAGGGTTCATATTCGTGGTCCATGGCGCAGGTAATCATCTTGAGGATGCGGTGGACTGCACTGCTGTGCAGCCTGATGTCTAGAGGTCCCACCACCAGCCGCTTGATGGATGTCTCTTGAACCACAGGCACTACTTCCTCCATACTGAGCACAGAGAAATCCTGAGATCCTACAAAGAGGAATTTGAGGAGAACATACTTTAATGGGTATTTGACGTGCTTTTACATTATATGGCATTCTTCTGTCAGTCAAAATGAAGACATTCTTGATTTTAAATGTCAAATGGACGGAAAAAAAATTGTAAAATAAGCTGTATAAAAAACACAATATACAAAATAGTTTATCACGTTTATATTTCTGTTTTTGAGTTTTTCTTCCATGCTCCAAAAAGTCCCTTTTGGTACAATGCAGTAACATGGAGCAGCACACAGAGCTGTGAAAGAATGGCATGATGAATATTCCAAATGTCCAGATCTCTCACACAGCTGTCCCTTCATTCATCTTAGGCTCGTGTTCCAGAGGTCCACTTAAAAGACTCAGCTTCCCAGCAATAAAAAAGGAGAAATTAAAAATAAAAGAAGGGGGTTGGATGAATGGCAGTGAGGGAGGAAAAGGACAAAGGGTCACAACTTCCCTTATTCCCATAACATTCCATCAGTGCGGTGAACATACTAGGAGATGAGAATCAAATGAATTCAACTTTTCTACTAGTGAGGCAGAGGTATTGAGGTGTAACTCAGATAGTTTTGAAAAACCTGCAAAGGGAAACAGGTAATGCCACTTTCCCTTCCCCCTAGTGAGATGTGGCTACAGTGGATTATGCCTAATATCAACCATATGGCTGCAGTTAGAATGGTCAGTGGAATGATGAGGACGCTGCAATTAGCCAGGATTTAGACGATTTAAATGTGTCTCCATTTCCTAAGGTTAGAAAAAAGTTATTAAATCTAAAACATTACTCTAATGTGAAGTCAATGGTAAGAGTGACCTGGGTGGCTTCAATATTTAGTTGGAGCGGAGATTAAGTTAGTCCCATGGGATACAGAGTAACTTGTTTTGTCGGCACTGGATCTGGTGTGTGTCCCAGAACAGCTGTCCCACAGGGAAAGAAACTGACACTTATCCTGCTGTGGAAATTACTTTGATAGCTCCAGATGACAGTGTCAATGTTTTCTTTAATCTAGATACTCATCTGTAGTTGACAACAGCAGGCAAAGGCACCAAAAAAGATAAGACAAAGAAAGAAGCATGGAGACAGGCAAAAAGACATGAGTATATGAGTATATTTAGAGTAATTAAGCAACAACTGTTGAAAATGAGTGTTCTTGAGAACATAATTAACTGTGTCCACTGATTCACTATAAATTTGTCGAATATTGAACATTTTAATAATATTACCAATGATGATAATGTCAATAATAATCGTTCAAATATGGGCAAAGTTTATGAAGGTCTATTTTGTCACTTTTTTTTCTTTTTTTGAACTAGAACCCCAATCTTGCACAGCAAAAACACTTTGTTGACCAAAAGTAGCAATTCCAATGCTACAAAGGGATGCAAACTTTATTTTCTAAATAGCAACTTCAGATGTTACAAATTTGAATAAACATTCTTACGTGCAGCACCTGAGGAATGAGGAACTCTCCATGTCTTAAGGTTTCTACCATGAAGAGTGACATCTAATTAGGCAAGTGAGGCCTATTCACTTTCTCAAGATCTTACAGGTAACGAGACAGATTAGAAAACAGTGTTTCAACAAGCAGTAGAGAGAGAGAGAGAGAGAGAGAGAAACTCAAATATGTGTCAGCTCAGACTAAACAATTCTGACAGGTGCCCCACAGGTAAGTTTGGGGTGAGAGTGAGGACAGAGAGGGTCAAGGACCAGGTGGTTGTGAATGAAAAAAGAACAAGCTCTTTCTTCAAGTCTTGAAGAGACTTGAAAAGAAATAATGGGGTAGAGAGACAGAGGGAATAAGATACACAGGGGAAAAAAGAGGAAAAGAGAATATGACAGATACAAAGAAAAAAAGAGAAGAGGTGACAAGGTGACCAAACAAGTTTGGAGGAGGAATGAATGAGACAATACCTTTGGTGCTGCTGTTTTCCATTGTGTAAAGATAATCCATGTAGAAAGCCCCAAAGCGATGCATGCCCGCTATCTCCGTGTAGGTCTCCTGTCAAACAATAGTAGAGTTAGGTAAACATGGCAGTGGGGGAGCAAACAGACTGATAGTCTTAAAGAGTGGCAATGACTGGGGTCAAGGCAGATATAGCAGAGAGGGTCAAATCAAAGATAAAAAAACTATTGAGCGGCTGTGCTGCTTAGTTGGACTAGGGTGGGTTTATATATATATATGAATAAATAACCCTACCCCTAAAGTCAACATAAGATTATGATTATTAATTAATCACTTTTTGCGGTGGAATAGTCAGAAATAAATTCATTCAAGAGTGCATATATTGCATGATAACTGTCAAAAGAATGAAAACATATTTCTTTTTTCACCACATAGGCAACTGTGTTAATGTTAGCATACATGCCTCTTACTGGTGGTCTTTTCTCAGTCATTTACAATGTCAGGTAAATGGTATTCAAGCACACTAAATCAAGGCTGTTGGATAACCTGTCACCTCCATATTGCATCTTCACATAAGTGATGCTCCAAACCCAGGACGCACAACATGCAAACATTTAATCAAAGCGGTCTTCCTGGTCACCTTGGAAAGTAATATCTCATCTGGACACCACGAGAAACAATGAGGCCCGTAACGCGTTTCAACCTCCATCCCAAATTTACCCAGAATGTGTCCAAACACATTTCAAGAGAGCCTTATCAGGGAGACAGGTTAATGAGTAATATTTATTAGGGCATGTCAGTTGCTCTAATGGCTGTGCCTTGTTTTTGGATCAAAGCCAGGCTGGTTTCAAAATCGCTAATAAATTAACACTCAAACCTTTGAGACTTCGACTTTTAAGTATGGATGCAGAGAGGGATGGAAGGTTGGATGGATGGATTTCCAAACAATTGCTTTATTGGAGGTCATGAATGTCCTGTGTCGAGTAAACATTTGTGCAGTGAGGGCTGAAGAAAGGAGCTGAGCGTTATCAGGAACAATGGCTAGGATGACTGTTCAGATAGATTGAACATTTCAACCAGTAGTTGGGTGACAGATGAAAAAATCTTTAATTGGAGGAGAAAATATGTGTTTAAACAGTAACACTAAATATAATTAGTCCTACTGCTTTTTGAGGAAAAAATATGGGGAATAAAACATTGAGAGAATTGTGATGACTATAAAAATACATTTGGAGGATTTATGTCGAGCTGGTTGTTTTCATAAAAGGTTTTGGGAAAAAGTTTACTAAATCAAAAACTGTTTTACTGGTGTTGTGAAGAACTCAACTTGTCGAAGCATTATGGGTCCCTACATTGTCGCCTTCTATTCAAACAAAGGCAGCGTTTTAACCAACTGTGAGGTGGGGGACATTATTCCTAATACAATTAGGAATAGAATCAGGTTTAGAATTAATATAATTTAATTGTGACCTTATGATTAGCAGCATCCAGGATGAACTCAGCTCTGACTCCATTGTTCTCTGGACTACGATAGTCGAAAAGAGAGTTGGTAAGGTAAGTCATTCCTTTACTGTTCAGGTTTTCTCCACAGCTAAAAAACACAGCATCCTACAGAGACAGAGAGAAGAAAGGAGAGTCAAAAACAACATAATAAATGTTTTGTTTTAAAAAGATGCATTGTTTTTGCTGTAGGGTGTTGGACATGTGCATGTTATCAGGTCATGTTTACATAGTAATGAATGTAGATATAAGAATTCTGGTAATTAGCAAATAATAAATAATTAAAACAGTTTGTAATCATGATTTTTTTTCTAGAATTCAATAGAAGCTAAATAATATTTAACTGAATTTTTTTTTTTGGCTTTCCTTTTTCTTTTAAAAAACCTTTACCTCTTCACGTCGATTCATATTTTCTTCAAAATCCCCAACTCCCATAATTCCTTTCAGGCAGAGTGCCCGACAGCCAACAAATCCAATCTGACAATCAAAGAAGGGCTCCCCCATCATGAGCACCTGGAAAAAAAATATTCCCAACGTCTTAGCCAACTTTACAGAAAAACAATGTGGAAACTGGAAAAAAAACGTTTAAAAACTAGAAGAATCATTATATATTCATAACACATTTGTATTGGTTAAAGTAATATATAGTGACACCTTAGCCCATGTGTGATTATATATCGTACACACAGAGAGTATAGTAGGTGAGATGAAAAAGAGATCTGTTATTATAGTAGTTTGATAATACATAGTAACATTAACAGAATACTTGCTACCAGCCTATGAATATATTATGCTTACTTTAAGGAGACACATTCAATGCTTTGTCAAATTAGCCCACTGATGCTATGTGTCTGACTGAGCATCTAAAAAGTTTATATTAAGTACATTTAGCTTTGAGCAACCACAGAAACCAATCAAACCATATCACCTAACAAAAAGAATCATTCCATTAGCATTTTTATCTAACCTCTTTTCATTTCTTATGGTCTAACTTTTTTGTTTCATAATTAACCCAGTTCATGCAAAATCAGTTCATGCATGTGATGCCTAAATCAAGAATTTGTTATGACATTTCTTTTATTTTATTTCATACAATTACCATAAAGTGTCATCCCAACTGTGTGTACAAAGCATTTATTCTGGTTGCTATTGCCCCAATGAAATGAAAAAAAATTAAATAAATATTTTCATATCCTTTTTTTCTAAGTGTTGACACACTGAAAACCATGGTGCCAAGAGGCTCATATGTCATACAACCAGTAACAAAACAGATATGCTTAGCTTGAATTCATGTGGGCCTTTTTATGAATGATTGATACAAGTACTCAGATTCAGTAATGCCCAAAAGAAGGTACAACTTAACATAAACCTACATCCATCAATGACTCCCTCACAATGACACCACCAGTAATCTGGTCTGCACCGAAGTAACACAGCATTTGGTCTCAGTTACAACAGCTGTCCCGCTCTCTTCCAGAGACATCATAATGATTGGAAATCTCTTTGAACTTTCCACGTCTTAAAGTAACCCTAAATCCAAAGATTCCTCTCAAGCTAAGGCAAAGCAACAAGAAATATATATAGTTATAAAAACATGAAGAGCTATGTCTTGGGTTCAATTCAGACACTACTGAATTTAGAGGGTGTGAAGTAAAGATACAAAATTTCAACCTGACATGAACCATGGATTAGCAGTGAAGAAAGAGATAACAACAATTATTGTTGAAAGGGAAGAGATATATATTCACTACTTGTTAAAGCCATGAAACTAACGCTTAACTACTGGTTTAAGGTTTGCTTTTTCCCAGTGATAGTATTCACTATCATTATCACTGCTGCCACTAAAAAACTAAGCAAGATCTCATATCTGTCCGAATAATTATAGGTTGTTTCTATTCTTGTGCAGTAGATTTATCATATGAAGCATAGACATTTTTAATAAAAGATTAAAATAAATTAATGGGGAAATAACCTATCCCAATCAACAAAACTATTGACAGTAATAAAAAGAGACACTGTACAGTCTTACCTCAATAGTGATTCCTTCTTGCTCTAGGCATAGGACTTCTCTGGATTTTACTTTCTGAGGACTGTAGTAACTGCTCTCTGACTGTGTTTCGGTCAGCTTAAAAAAACAGAAAAACATTTTATGTGTCACGTGGTGTCACAGGTTTTAGATACAAAATGTGTCACAAGTTATGTTCTTCAATATGAAAGTAGGCTGAGATCCAACAGTGAAGATGCGATCTGCCCAGCAAAGTAATCCATTGCTTTCCATACTGAGAAGGTGGTGTTAAAAGAAACATCTGAAGGCCCGCACCCAGTCCTGACTTTCATATAGGGAGCTAATTTTTGTCATTCCCGGGAGGCACAAAAAAATGGGGGAAAAAAATCATAAATCAACTGAGTTATAGTTAAGGCTCTGTCATTCTGGTGAATCTACAAAGTAGTTTATATTAGAAAAGACTCAACTGACTCAATTAAGTCAATGTACTGTTGTAAAAAAAAAAAATAACATGACAAAGAGTGGTAAAGGATATCTTTTCATATATCAAACTGTAGAAAGAAATTATTTTGCCAGCTCAATGTTTCAGAAAGCGATACGTTTACTTTAAGATGTTTCAAGCGCACACTTGACGCAAGAACAATGACGAAACTACATGACAATACACGACTTTCTAATCTGAGACTGCCTTGTTGAAAACCAAAAAAATGACAATAGACAAGAATATCAGGATGCAAAATGATCATTTACAATTAATTATTAATCAGTTATTCAGAATAACTGATATAAGCCAATTAAGCTGTTATTGTAACAACATGGCAAAGGTAAAGAAGGAGAAAGATACAGGCAAAAAGTAGTCAGCTGGGGTGACAATCATACAAAGCTGCAATGCTTCTGAGGTTGGTTTAAAATATGGGGGTTAGAAGTAGAATGCACAAAACCCAACAAATTCAGCTTCAACACAGGAAGCAGGTGCAGAGCAAGTAGCAGCTGTGGCTTATTATTTTGATGGAGCAGGCTCTCACCCTCACTCCCTTCCCCTCTCGCAATTGTGAGTTTAATCACATGCTAGGGCTGTTCCCCACCATCTGTCAATCTCTTGGCATAATAATAAAAAGAATGTTTAATTACATTGCAAAAGAAAAGGTTGTTTGACAATGTTACTGTAACTAAATAATCACAAATACAGGTAGGCAACATGAATGTTTATCATATAGAAATGTGGTAGTGCCCTCTAATTAAGTCAAAATCTGAAAAAACATTGAGGGTGGATAGAGAAGCAGCATAAATAAAAAACGTCTATGCCAGTGTAGCCAGCAATATAAATACCTACAACTCTTATAACAGTCATTTGATAAATCATATATTTAAAAAATTTCAGACCCACAGAAACCCAATGTGAGTGTGAATGTCAGAAAACTAGCCTATTGAACAGAAAACAATTACGATAAAATTATTGTTGAAAAAGTATCATTAGACACTAGGACTGAATTCTGCTGAGACTGCAGAAATAAAACTAGCAGATACAGTTAAATCCAACTTATAAAAACATGCATAAGGGAACAACTGGTCAGTGCTAAACTTGGCATAATCTGTATAAAACACAATAAATTACAATGACAATTTCTCTGATCAAAGATTACCAGCAATCTAAAAAATATCTCTCCTTTCACATCTTTTTCAAGCTCCAGTTAAGCCTGGAACTGTTCAAAGACATGAAATTCCTTAAAACTAAATACTTCCGTGTAGGCAAGAGACGAGAACATTTAAAAACCATCCTTTCAGCTGTCTGTAATTACTCCAGAACAAAGGCAATTAATTGATTAAAAGAATTTAAACAATACAGGAAAAGTTTAAACATTATTAGAAAAACACCATAATTTTCGTAGCCCGAGAGACACATCCCCCTACACTGATCAGTTCCTCTGTCAAATACATGTGCACTCTTTTTTTCAGAAACACACACACGAGTAATACCTAGGGTATGAGTACACACACATTTTTACTCACACACATAAAACACATGCACTACAAGTAATGTGATATGTAGTGCCTGAATCTGAGGGGAGACACAGTTGAATTCCAGCTATTCAGCATAAGCAGGCAGGATTAAAGTTTGGGATCTATTTCTGAACAGCGTTCATGCCATGTATAATGTTTAAGACAATAATGTGACCAAAGACAGCATTAGCAGTTATTCGTCTCTCCAGTATACCTCACAAGGAGACTAATAGAGCCGAGACTTCCTCTGCACAAATCTGTTCAATTGAAAATGACAAGGACATCAAAGCGTTCAGGGCTTAGTCTGAAATGAGGAAATGAAAATGAATAAATAGTAAGGTAGCAGGAAGGAAAATTTGTTGGGGCGGTGGTGACATTGGTGACCACTAGTTAGGAGGTTGCTGGATTACCCAGCTTTCCACATGTGCCAATGCCCTTCGGTACGACACTGCATCTAACATTGCCAGTGACATGCTCATCAATGTGTGAGTAGGTGAGTATTAGATGGAAAGTACTGCCTGCATAGAATCAGTATGTTAAATATGTTAATGGTTCAAAAGAAAAACACAATGGAAAGTACTTTGTAGATCCCAGCCAAGGTTAGAAAGTACCACATTATGAACTATTGGCCATTACATTCATATAAATCATACAAGTGGATATCATTTTAACCCATTGGCACTTATGTCTCTGGTAAGAATACATTTTTAAACAAATAATCTATAAACTCTGTTAGCAACAATAATCTTAATAATTTATAAACTTTTAAACAGCAGATTTACCTTGAAGGTGACAGAGGCCTTGGTGCAGTAGAAACCTATCGAAACAATGGGGTCTTTGGATGTGTGGTGCTGGGGGCTGTTCGGAATGCCTCCGCTCTCTCTCTGCTGGTAAGGATCTTCTTCCCCTTCTTCCTCTGTGCCTACGATGGCTGGCACAAAGGACCAAGCCCAGGACACCCAGCCTTGGTCTGCCTCATCAGGGCTCCCAGTCTGCATGAAGAAGTCCTCGCTGGAGTAGTCTCCAGATCCCAGTCTTTCCATGTTGACATCCATCCCTGATTAGGACAGAAAACGTCATTTGTTATAATGATGGTGAAGATTTGGTAGAGTGTGTCTTGGCTTAACATCTATTTTTGTTTGTAAAGTTTAATTAGGATTTACGATTTAACCCAATACTCAAAATAAGGATCCCATAGGTCTTTTTTTTAACATAAAAATGACACTGATGTAAAAGACCATTGTTTATTCTATATTACAATCACAACTTGGCGTTATGAAAAACGATGATTTACTGTTAAATTGTTTTAACTTATGCAGGTTTACTTGAACAAGCCAGCTCATCATACGAATAGGCAATACAAAGAGACAATTGTCGAAAAAGGAAGGTGTCTGAACCCAGTGCAACACACTCAATTTGTGCATTCCTTAAGGGCAGTTTAAAACAGGCAAGTTATTTCAGCTGTCAAGCAAACACAAAAATGGCACAGACTGAGGCACTTTCACAGTAGTTACTGCCTCTGAGCCGAGACACAGGTGTGTGAGTGCTTGTGTGTTGCATGTATGCTAACTGCTGCATGAGCTCTGCAGAGGAAGTGGAAGTCCATTGATGCCAAAGAGCACACAGCTTTCAGCGAGCCCGTCCTGACAGTAGAGAGGCCTTACCGGGAAAAGAGGCCTCGGGCCCAATGGTCAAGGCTGTCAGCAGTGGAACAACAACACAGGCAAGAATGGGACTAAGTATACATTTTATAAGAATCCAACCAACAGAAACTATAGACAAGCCAAAGCCACCAATACAAGGTGAGGCAAGAGGGGCAAGGGTAGTTAAGTAATGAAAAAGTGATGATTTAACCAACTGTACAAACAAAAATGGTTAAAAAAGTGACAGTGGAGTTGACTACACTAGTTGGCTTGGAAAGATGCTCCTAACTTGAATGGCGTATAGGTGGTGTGTGTATGAAAAAGTAGGGGTAACCTTGATTAGCAAACCTTTTACTCAGAAAATCATTTGAAGGTTTACAGGAACCCCAAACCGTGCACTCCAATGGTCCATGTCCTGACCCCTGGACTGGTCCAATTATGTCTGTTTCCATGTAAGTCAGGGTAAAGGAAACTGATGTCAATACAAAAGAATGTGTAATCCCATTCCTCACTGCCTCATGCTCTTTGTGAGAAAACAATATTGCTTGTGAAGTCATACTCCTGGAATCCCAGAGGCTAAGGCGGTGAAAATTATGACATATTTTAATTAAATCTTTCACTTTGCGAATTGGCAGTTGGAAATCCCATGTTATGGCTTTTTAATCTCACTCTAGCCAAATTTCCCCATCCAATTATCCCATTTCTACTTGTTTCCTCTTTGTTTTTACCCTATGAACACTTCAAGGTGTCAGTTCAACAAGTTAAACTCTCTCACTTTTCATTTCATGGCCTGAACATGGGTAATCAAAATACATGAAAATCACGAATGAATTGGTCAAATGATCAAAACGCATCAACCCAAGAATACTTTGAAGTTTCAATCAGAAAAAGTCAACTGAAATTTCCCAGTGAATGATGTTGGCTGGATTTACAAAAAGAATGAAAAAGAAAAATACATCAATTTAAAAAAAAGAATGTTGTTAGATATGCTAGTCTTAAAGCTACAGGGCATGTTTAACAAAATCCAGGGATGGAAGAGTTGGTGGGCGAATGTCTCAGTGACACAGTAAAGATGTGTTGAGAAAAGACAGTGCTCACACTGGCCAGTAGATGTCCCTGCATGTTTATAGAGGAACAAAAGGGCAGGTCACTTGTCTCTGGGGCAAAAGATACTCTTGACCTTCAAAGGAAAATGTATGTTTGGCAACATATCTTTGTTTACGCGTTTTCACATAAGAGCAAAACATGAACACAGTCAGATTAAGACTGTGTATCACAGGTAAACATTTCATTTTGGTAACAAATCATTTATTTCTAATACATCCTCCTTTTGCCTCAGGTTGATGTGTCAACTACTCCTTTGTGATCTTTGAAGACCAAACGTCATCCTTTAAGCAAAAATATTATCGCTTTATCCGATTAAGTGACATTAACATATATATCATCAGGTAAAACATTTAACTACAGTTCCCTAAAACACGCACACATATAAGTACACAGAGAAGCCATAGTCATCGACTCATAATTCTTAACATATTTTGTGAAACCATACATCTTTCATGGTGGTGACCTCCTGTGTTGTTTCAGTATGGACGTCATTGGCGTTCCAGCTGCAATTTTTCTTCATGTTTCATTGAACTTCATATAATAGGAAACCTTGCAATATCATATTGACTACAAAGCTACATTTTATAGTATCCTCCAATGAAGCTATCCCTGAAATACCATGTAACCACAGTTATTAACAGTACTTGTTCATAACAGTGTGCACATATCACACTTTTTTTTTTATCTCTGCAGTAACTGGAAGGAAGTTTTGAAACGGACATTTCCTTTAAAAATTCAAACTAAAAATTAAAAGAAGAAAAAAATCGAAACAGCACAGAGCAGATCTCAATCTTCACAATTGTTCACATATATGCAGTACATACACTTTCACAAACAACTTTCATGAATGTAAAATTCTAAACATTTTTCCAATTTTTCATATCAGATACAAAAACAACTCCCAAAAAACATACACTCCAGCACAAACACGGACAACATAAAAATGCCAGATGACCAAGAAAAGCAGCAAACAGCTAAAAGGTAACTGGATGAGATGAAGTTCTATATTGAAAACAGATATGTCTCAATAGACATGTCACAATAACTACAACACACTATAGCCCTTCTCACAATTCTACCAAAAAAAAAGGTATCATACAGCCTCAGTGGTAAAGTCTATCTTCCCTAGGAACAAGAATAGATTCTAATTTAATGAAAAATAATAAATCACCAGGGTTTTACTTTTATTATTTTACATAGAGGTTAATGTTATTTATTTATGCCTTAAAATTATAAACTTAAAACTATGAAAAAGCTCAGGTCTGTCTAAATACACGCACACATACCGCACTAAGATCTCTTACAGCTTCTTCACTCTGTCAATTACGCCCAGCATAACAAGATCTGGGGGTGCTCAGTTTCCAAGAGCTGGTCCCCTCTTGTATATTTTTGTGATGGGATACTAATTCATTCTCAGAGGCTCTGCATAGCAGTAGCATGACACGACTCTTACATCTGGCATTGGACACTGAACTGGAAGCAGCACCGATTCAAAGTAAAAGTTTCACGCCAACAGGCAGGGAGCAAGTTAGAGAGAGCAAGGCTGCATAACGCTGTGCTGCCTGTTTGCTTCCATAACCAGCACTTTGGTCCCCCCATAATTTGCACTTTGTTCTACAGAAGCTTATTTAGCCCAGCAAGGGTTGTGACTCTATATTGTTGTATTTGGCAAGAACCAAGCTGGCACTTAAGGTAGAAACATGATGGGCTTTTAGAGAATGAGGCATGTTTTGTGAATGTTTATTAGTTGTGGAAAATCTGTATAAAAAATGTTTTGTAAATTTAAGTGTATACATAATAGAGACTGCTTCCAATAACTTTTAAAACAGCAAATACATGTGTATATGTATACTGAGTAACAGACTGCAGCTACAATATTTATTTCTGAATGATTGGTTTTAAGATTATGTTGACCAATAGCAACATAATACCATTTGTTTGGTCATCCATTCACCATTATTCCAAACTGGTATATACTCTGTAAACAACATAAAGATTACATAAGCGGCTAAATATAAAATGAAGTGGTTCAACATCAGCAAGCAAATAAAACTACAGACCCTAAGGACCTATTTATCTCTTTAAGTAAGACTGTGTAAATAACAATGCAGTCCAAAAGCTCTAAAACTACAGGAAAAGGTGTATCAGACTGATGAAAGTGTTAAAAAAAAGAACAGATTTGTCCCCAGCTTCCAGCCAAACAAATATCACACCATCCTGGTCACACCTGTGCATTGTTACCTTGCAGCTCACTTAATCCAAGGAAATCTTACAAACATTTCCCTCTGTATTAGTATAAATTTCCTATATGTCTGCAGTTATTTGCTGACTAGACTGCCGGAGAGACAGGAACAGATTAAAATAACCTGGTGAGAAATATGTTCTCTATTTAATCCAGTTCTTCTAATAGAATTTAGACTGCTCCATTTATTGAGTAGCTCTAAAACAATGGTGGCTGGTTCCATCAACTGCTTACTGACTAGGTGACAAAAGCAAACACACTTAGTGTAACTGAATGGTTGTGTGTCTGAGAAGGTGTATAACAACAAAAGAACACCACAAGAGGCTGAGCTGTCTTCACTCTGTACACTCCAGTCTCCCAGTGCAACTCAAAGTTATCTCCAGAAATACTCTGATAAATCAGTTTCAGGGCTGGACAAGAGGCTTAGTAAACTAAGACTCTTGTCGAGCAAACTGAGGCTATCTGCAAGAAATGACAAAGCAGATTATATTTATGTAGAGAGTTTAAAGCTTTCAATGTCTTAAATAGTTATGTAGAGGAGTGTGCAATCTTCTTTTTTAATGACAACTATTGACACAAAAAACCTGAACAGACTAGTAAAGGAGAGCAGCTCTATGCTGGGAAATGCTTCTAAGTCCTTTGAGCTGATGGTGCAAAAGCTGCTCAACATACTGGACAGTACTGTGCACCATATTCACAATATAGGGTTACAATGAATCCAGACCCTAATGTTTTAACACTGCTAGCTTTGCTACGCAGTAGAACTACATTACTCCTCTGAAATATACTTTATAGAGAAGCTTTCCGGAATCATTTGCTCAAAATTCATTATGTGATATCAATGGACTTTACAAGGGTAAGAGAAAGCATCCTGTTACTGATGCATGAAAATCAGAAAATTCTGTTCACTTGTTTCTATCAAACTTATATTTGTGTTACCACAAGCTGTAAAAGGAGCTATCAACTGTAATGGGAGGAATACATTCACGGAAAAACGAAGAAATTACAAAGCATTGTGGCCAAAGCTTTGCTTATTCTTCTTTTCTGATTTTACCATGAATTTGTAAAGACTGAAAGTCCTATTCTTTCAGATTTGAAATTTTTAATTTATGACTTTTGTAAATCAGATATTTTTTAAGCCAAGTATGATAGCAAAACGTGTGACCATCAATACTCAGAAAAATGTGTTTTGCTTGGCTGCTGGATGTGAACAGTGAGTCTTTGCTGTAGCGACAGAAGGGAGTTTGTGTTTCCATCATTCATGTTTTTTTCTCTCCATCTTCTGTTCTCTTACAACTATCCAAACAGGGGTGACCAGGCCTGATATAAAAGGTTATGTCAATTGTTACACAATCTGTTTTTTATTTGTGGGAAAAGCAGGGGGAGTACAAGCGACGGTCAGAGCAGATATTGATATGCTGTTGAGAAGCAACACAACATGGAGAAACAGAACAAGACAAAACAAAACACATTGTAAGTGAAAACTCACCAGGTGAGATTGCTCCTCCATCCCTGACAAGACCGACGCCCTCTTCACCCTCACCGTCCTTGTGTCCTCCTATTTCCCCGTAGTACAGAGCAATAATCAGCTCTAAAACCCGAATAAACATGGGTAACTGCTGATCAGTAATGGACAGTTTCAAACTCTCCACCATGGTGTGGATCTGGAAAAAAACAGAGGGGACATTTATAAGATAGCAAATTCCTTGCATTTGTTGCATGATAAATGTTTCCAAATACAGAAACATATATGTTCAACATATTTTAGAGCCTATCTACATTAGGTCAAACTTGTTATTTAATACATCTAATAGTAGCTATAAACGACACCAAATATTCTGAAACTTTTCCATGATATTCCATTTTTTTGGAAAGGGTCTGTAAAATGCCTAATGATGTTAGCCATCTGAATCATATGTTTTTTCATCCTTGGTTTACAAACGATCTTTATAATACGAACACAATGTTGTTTAGTTTTGTGTGCAACATTCAATGGGGTATTCAAA
This sequence comes from Menidia menidia, assembly GCA_907169785.1. NCBI lineage: Eukaryota > Metazoa > Chordata > Actinopteri > Atheriniformes > Atherinopsidae > Menidia > Menidia menidia. The sequence continues at coordinate 18,191,303 of CAJRST010038888.1, read as the reverse complement.
CTAAAGATACTGGATACTGTTACTTTCATAGTAAAATATTACCTCTACCTTAATGACAAGATCATTATTTTTGTGAAAAGTATATGTAACAAATGAACTGAAATGCTGACAAAACCCACTCACTTGGCATTGGCATTTGGGTCTAAATAAACCATTAACAAAATACCTTAGTTACCAATCCTATTTGCAGTTTCGGTGCATTTAGGTGCTAGTAGCAAATAAATACATTAAATTATTCATTATGAAATACGGTTGAACCCAAACACAACAGCAAAATATCAAATTACATGTGGTCTCAATCTGGACTCTTTATCTTTTAACTCAAGACTGGAGCTGCTCACTTTGATGACAGCTGGGATCTTAGAGTTGATGTTGTCATAGGTAAAATGAAGGCGTGTTCTGAAGGAGCATTTGTACAACAGGGGATCCTGGTAAAACTCGATCTTGCCACTAGCATTCCGCTTGTCCAGACACACGGTACAGTCCGCAAAGTTTATAACTTTTCTCAGGACCAGCTCTGGAGCTGTAAAGGGAGAGAAAGACAAAAAGGGGGGGGGACAATTTTTTACCCATTGTGAAGTCATGTTGTGCGATCAGTTCAATCCCAATGGAATAAATGTCAACCCCAGTCTTCCACAAGATTTGATCCATTTACATTGCTCTTTGGTAAGAAGTCACAGCCAATCTTCATTCACTTTCAAAATTCTTATGGTATAGAACAGTGGGGTAGAGCTCATCAATTTCTCATTCAGAGTTAGGTTCCCCATAGACCTCTCCTACAAGTCCAAAATTACAAACTAACAAAGTTTTAAATAGCCAGTCTATAACAATGCATATGAGTTTGTGTGTTATGGGAACGTCCATAGTCATAACTATCGAGAGCACGGAGAAAAAGAGATAAACTTCAGCCAACAGATTCAAAGTCACACAAAATTTTCCAATAAAAAAGCCATTTGCAGATAAGTCTTCGACCGTAACACGACGCCAAAATCTAACCCATTATTTACATCGGACATTCACATGTGTGGTGTGTTCATGGCTAAGTTCATCAGCTTAGACTACCAAGTTTTTATAATTTTATTTAGTTTTATACAAAAATTTTGATTTTTCCTCAATTTAGTTCTGCTGTTCATTGGCTATATAACATTCCATTAATGATTAATAAAGTATCAATTAAATCAATTCATGCTGTTTTAACTGCCCTAGTGGATTTACTAGTGAATATCCCATCCATCCATCCATCATCATGGCCGCTTATTCCCTAAGGGGGTCGTGGGGTAGTGAATCTCCCATGTAAAAGAAAACAAGTAGCAACTACTCACCAGCAATGTCCATGAAGGCTCTTTCCCACATGTCATCCACAGTGTAGCACTCTGCTGAGGTGATGTTGACCGAAAGCACAATGTCATCTTCCACGTATTTCAGGATCAGGTTGTTTACCACAATGTTCACATTGTTTACCACACGTCTGATCAGACTCTGCACATAACCTATGCACACAAAGGAACATGCATAAAAAAATGCACACAAAAGGACAACAGCAGTTAAACAAACAACAGACGTAATTGTAGAAACACACAAATGCATCCAAATTAGCATATACACTATATTGCCAAAAGTATTTGCTCACCCATCCAAATTATCGGAATCAGGTGTTCCAATCACTTCCATGGCCACAGGTGTATAAATTCAAGCACCTAGGCATGCAGACTGTTTTTACAAACATTTGTGAAAGAATGGGTCGCTCTCAGGAGCTCAGTGAATTCCAGCGTGGAACTGTGATAGGATGCCACCTGTGCAACAAATCCAGTCGTGAAATTTCCTCGCTCCTAAATATTCCACAGTCAACTGTCAGCTGTATTATAAGAAAATGGAAGTGTTTGGGAACGACAGCAACTCAGCCACGAAGTGGTAGGCCACGTAAACTGACGGAGCGGGGTCAGCGGATGCTGACGCGCATAGTGCGAAGAGGTCGCCAACTTTCTGCAGAGTCAATCACTACAGACCTCCAAACTTCATGTGGCCTTCAGATTAGCTCAAGAACAGTGCGCAGAGAGCTTCATGGAATGGGTTTCCATGGTCGAGCAGCTGCATCCAAGCCATACATCACCAAGTGCAATGCAAAGCGTCGGATGCGGTGGTGTAAAGCACGCCGCCACTGGACTCTAGAGCAGTGGAGACGCGTTCTCTGGAGTGACGAATCGCGCTTCTCCATCTGGCAATCTGATGGACGGGTCTGGGTTTGGCGGTTGCCAGAACGGTACTTGTCTGACTGCATTGTGCCAAGTGTAAAGTTTGGTGGAGGGGGGATTATGGTGTGGGGTTGTTTTTCAGGAGCTGGGCTTGGCCCCTTAGTTCCAGTGAAAGGAACTCTGAATGCTTCAGCATACCAAGACATTTTGGACAATTCCATGCTCCCAACTTTGTGGGAACAGTTTGGAGCTGGCCCCTTCCTCTTCCAACATGACTGTGCACCAGTGCACAAAGCAAGGTCCATAAAGACATGGATGACAGAGTCTGGTGTGGATGAACTTGACTGGCCTGCACAGAGTCCTGACCTCAACCCGATAGAACACCTTTGGGATGAATTAGAGCGGAGACTGAGAGCCAGGCCTTCTCGTCCAACATCAGTGTGCGACCTCACAAATGCGCTTCTGGAAGAATGGTCAAAAATTCCCATAAACACACTCCTAAACCTTGTGGACAGCCTTCCCAGAAGAGTTGAAGCTGTTCTAGCTGCAAAGGGTGGACCGACGTCATATTGAACCCTATGGATTAGGAACGGGATGTCACTTAAGCTCATATGTGAGTCAAGGCAGGTGAGCAAATACTTTTGGCAATATAGTGTATGTAGAAATCATAGATATTCAGCCTTTAGAGCTGTACATACACAATATATCATAAACTCAACAGGTCAAAGGTCATAATGTTTATCAGAATTATCTTTTCTTCTCATTGTAGCATAGAGTGTCATCTATATCTATACTGATATCTGCATTTCATTCCAACTGAAAGGGTTTTTTCAAATATCAAATAACATGTTGAACATTTCTATGCAATGGTTTGTGCTAAGCTCTTAAGAAGAAAAAACTGATATTTAATAGCATTATTTGACAAAAAGATGTTGAAAAAGTTTAATCATCCCATTTTGAATTCAGACCATTGAATGAGCTGACAAGGTTCGAAATAAATTACAATACAGACTGCATAAAAATATTGCTACCCCTTAGTACGGCTACCAAGCTTACCTATAAAATCCAAGTTCAGTCAAAACAACATTATGTTATATGTGTTTGTACAGTATTTATGTGCTATGAATGCCTCCTTTTCTTCAGATACTACCATACTGTCTAGAAACTAAATCAAAGAAGAAAAACAAAAAGAAAAAAAACATTTTGAAATCTATATTTTTTAGCTTTGAAATAAACAAATGATAATTATCTTCTGATCCACCCAACTCACTGATACCATACTAAACACTAAGTAAAAAATCCAGTGGAAAGTTGCAACAACTAATTTCACTTGAAATAGCATAAAACAAAACACATTTTCTACTGTGTGTAGGCTCAATGCAGGAATCCCTTGGAACAGACACCTACAATTCTCACAAACAGTGACCAATGGTCCCCCACAAGAAGCAGTAAACATAATCATTCACAGATTTGCCCAAGGTAGCAGCACTTGGTCTTTGGTCTCTGTGTGGCTACATGGCATATGAATTACCATCACCATTTTCCACCACAAGAACAAGAACGACAAATGCATTCAGCATGTGAGAGCTCTGGGCCAAATGAATGGATAGGTCTAAGAGGCCACTTTTTGGTGTTCGCATGCAAACACCAAAAATGGCATGATTTTTATTTGTTTGTTTTGAAGAGTGGTGATCAAGAAGCAGAACAGTAGTTTTCCCTCAAAATATCCCTCAGAGATATTATGCATCTCTCTGAGGGATATTTTGAGGGATGTTTTGGAGAGACAGTTTTAAAACCTAATATTCCCCAAAATAAATGCAAAGAGAAAAAATCGAATTTGTCACAACTCTAAATTATACCAAAATATCACATAAGATCTATATAACAGAAATATTTACATCAGTAGTTTCTAAGTGAATCTGTTTTGGTAGAAATGTCTGTACTTCTGACTGCTTTTTTCTAATCCCAAAAAACAGTTAAAATATAAAAAACATTAAGGCAAAATAAAGCCAGTTTTGACACTGTGCAAAATCTATCATAAAATGCTTTTAAACTTGTGTTTCTCAGTTATTCGAACACGTTATGTAGATCCCTTTCAAGCAATTCACTGAAAGCATGTTTAAGTTATTAAATGTCACAGTACAGCTAAATTTGTATTGTTACGAGGTAAATATAAGAAGTCCACAAATATTATTTGTGTGGACTGATGTGATGTGTCCACACTTTATAAAAGCATCCTTTTAACACATTAAAAGATCCCCGACAGGTTTGGCTTGTATCTTATTCTTATGAAAATATCCTCTGTCTGAGTCATAGCAGATTAGTTTTACCTCATCTACCTTTTAACCTCTCCCTTTTAATTAGGAAGGCTGGGGTTACACCACTCATCTACTTCCTCGCCATTATTGAGCTACTCCAACCTCTGACCCCTGAGTTGTCTGTATAGCCTGTAATGGGTTGAAACAAGCACCACTAGTGGAACTATGTCGAGTCCGCAAGCAAATGAACAAAAAAGCCCTGAAAACACAGTCATACAAAGACACATATTCACACACACATCAGGGAGATCTGTTGGAGGCTGACCCAAAGGGAGATGCTAGGGTGTGGGGCACCCTGCTTTAACAGCTGGGGAGAGATATTATCTCATAACATCAGGCTGGGAAATGGATCCTCCCCAGATACAACTAGCCAGGAGTGTAAGTTCATATATTTAAGCATACTGGGGCTCTGGGAGTGAACCTTTGGATGGTACGCCAACTTATCTATTACACCTTCAGGCTCCCAGTTTTCTGGTGTCATTCTCTTCATTTTTATTTATTTTCTTACAATATTCAACTCTTCCTTGTTATGATCAAGTCCTATATTTTCCACCTTCTTTGTGACAACTGTTTTTAGTTGGTAACTTCAAAACCTTTTACTGTTTCCATTCCTTAGTATTACTATTACATTCTATTACTCTGACTTTATAACCCATGATCTTATTATTAATTAAACAAAATAAGAAAACACTCCTTCACAATTGTTGCAAATAATTAACAAAAGCTACTATACATTCAAAAGTCAAGGCAGGCCATCTCTGTTAGGTGCACTTAGGTGTTGCAGTTAGGGGAGCATGGAATACATGGCCCTGGAGGAGGTCTGCAGTTAAGTGGGCTTGATAAGAGCCGTCACTTAGTGACTGATGACAGAAGCATCCCCCATTCTGCCTCTGACTTATTTACACCAGTGTTAAACAGTTCAGTTGCTACTGAGTTTTTTTTTCTTTTTAGTAAACAGCCGTTAAATGAAAGTGTACCTGACACTAACACTGAGGTAGTGGGCTACAAAAAAAACTTTCAAATACTGTAAATAACTTTCGGCAGTGTGTGCCTGTGGGGGAGGTCAGGCAGATAGATCCAGAGCCATCACTCACCTGGGGGAAGGTCTGGGTCAGTTGGGGCTGCCTGTTGGATGCGCCGGGGCTTGGCCAACGCTTTGGAGCTGTCTGAGACACTGCGACTGGTGGAGCTGGAGCCGCTGTCATGGTCATCCTTCAAAAAATTACATTAAATCACATAGACAAAAGTTCAATTAGAATAGTTTCTTTTTTACAAACAATGGGAAAGCAAACTCCAACACAAGTATTTCAAAGTGGGATTCATATCCTGTAGCAGACACAATGTTGGAAAATCCTGCAGTCATTCTCAGTGTTGAGACATTGGTAAAAATTGTGAACAGTTGAGTGAGTTAAAAACTCAGCAGAGTATTAATTAGGGGAAACTACAACACTTTAACCTTTTCAAAGTCCTACTGGGAGGTAAGGTTGGTGGGGCAATCTGACACAGAAAGGGGATATCACATGTGTTTAGCATTTAAGGATCTCAGGAGCTGCCCCTTAATACTGACTAAAATAAACAAAGTAGGTGTCAAAACCCAATATACATGGGTACTCCCTAGACATGCAATTCATTAAAAAAACTTAAATGAAAACCTGAAAATCCAAATCCACCTTTTTCCAGTAAGTCATGCTTATTATACTTTGCAAAAACACTAATAATCAACACATATTTATTAGGTGAACAAATAGGTAATTGTAATGAATGCTTTTATCTCTTTATGTTTACGTAACAAAAGTCATTAATCACATATCAGTGGAAAATATTTCATTCATTCAAATTTGCATCTTTACTATTCAAAACATAACATTACAAAGGTAGTTTATAGTGAGACATCCCATGTTGTACTTAGTTTACACTACAATGCACTGCACAAGTACATTAGAATTAGAAACAGTTTCCTTTCCCTGCAGACTCTCATATCTATACCTAAAGGAATGCATTACAAAGCAAGCCAAGAGTACACTCTGTTCAAAAGCTTGAACTGCCACTAAAGAACAAGAAAGCCAAATTTGGAAGTACTGCAATTAAGCGCTCAATGTTACTGTGGGCAGTGAGCAAATCTCCAGAGGTGAAAAATGCCTTTTCAGCGGGAAGCCCTGAGACAAATGAAGCCTGCCTCAGCTGCTGTGGGGTAAACTGATCCCCCCAACGCCACGGCAGGACACGGGACATGGAATGAGGGATGGACAAAAAGAGAAAGAGGGAGCCACAAGTAGGAAAAAGGGAATGTGTGTGTGTGTGTGTGTGGTGGTGGAGGGGTGGGGGGGGAAGGGGGGGGGGTTCGCCCTACAGGCATGTTGTCTTAGTTGTTGACCAAATATGACAGTAGTTAAGAAGGAAACGAGATATAACAAAGAATGAGATAAGTGGAAAAAATAACAGAAAGAGAAAGTGAGACAGCGAGGCCATGGGAATCAGAGAGATACATGGACTCAGAAAGGGCTGGAGATTATGATACCACTGGAAAGACAAAGGAAACTGAGTAACAAGCAAGGGGGACCCCCTACTCAGAGGCTAAGTGGGCACCTTCGTAGGCGTTGTCTGGCACAGGAAAACCAGACATGACCTCTGTCCCCTTACAGACATCTGACTCAGTCGGGGTTCAGGAGGCAGTGTTGAGCCTGTCTAAAGGGTCAACCCAAATGAGATGTTCAACACATTAGCTGAACCCCACCAGCACCTCCCGCTATTACAAACAGCAACACAGCAGATACTCAACACTTTTCCTTGTGTAAACAAACTATCTGTAATTCAGGCACTGGAAACCAACAAAACTAATCTCTCACTGATATTAGTATGTGAAGACTGTAGTGTGAAATTTTGAAAATACAAACATTTTTTAGCTTGTGTTAGATTGCATATAGACTTATTGGTGCTTTGTTTTTATAATGCAATGTACAATTACCCATCACAAAAAAAAAATCAATTAAAATTTCAGTTTACTTCCGAAAGAAAAAATGTCAGAAGAAATTAACGGCCCACAAGATGGCTTGCTTTCAATTGCCTAATCTTTGACATCAAAACATTTTTATACTGGTTCATTTGACAATGTTTCATCAAATTACTGGGAGCATGCAAACGATTGCTGGATAAACACGCTTTATTATTGTTGTTTTTCCTCTGTAGGTTGCTGGCAAGCTCATGCTGACATCAAAGAAGCAGGCTTGTAGATTGGAGGCCAGGCAGGGAAAGGCAAACACCTACTGAGTGAGAATAATAAATTGAGGAAACCCAATATCTTCTTATCTCGGACAGACTCACTCTTCTTCTGAATCACTCGTATGCACACATACAAAAACAGAAACACTCGGACACACACCGTGACTGACAAGTCCTGTCCTCTGTGTTGTTTCATCATTCCACTTATCCTAGAGCTTCTCATCCAAACAAAAGCTAGGTTGTTTAAAGCTTGTAAAAAAATGTTTTAAAAGATCCTGATTCTGGTTTTATTGGTTTAAAGCCGACACAAAAAGGAAAAAGACGTGAAATGTGGCTCATTGTTTTGATCTTTCATATCATAATGTGTGTTTTTTTACTGTAATGTAAACGAGTATTAAGCCCCTCTTTTACACTAAAATAGCTCAAATCACTGATGTCAACAGCAATAGTATAATAGCTGAAACCGGAACCACTCAGAGTTAAGTCAGATTACCTTCTCTTTAACATCACTAGGCTTTAAAAACAGTCATGAGCTTCACTAAAAATGAGCCTGTAATGACTTCTTAATCAAACAAATGAAGAACTCTATTTTATTATGATTAAAGATGGGGATGGGGGTGTTTTCTAAAACGGAAGTAGACAAGGGAGGACTGCAAGCAGCATTGGTGATGGAGACAACATTTCTCACAGTCTCCCTCACATCCATCACCATTAGCGGTAACACTTATCAACTGAACAAATATGCTGTGCAATTTGTAGAAAGACAGAAAGATACAATGCACTACAATGGTAGAGCGCAACGCAAATAGTTGCATGAAACAGCACCAACGACCTCAAAAGGAGTGTAATTACAAAGACCCATACTCCTAAAATCACTGTAGAGCAGCTGGAATCCATGGCGGATTGGAGGGATTAGAGACTGAAATCAGCCATGATGAATGTAACATTGTATGACATTCTGAGTAATTATCTCAATGAAAACAGCTCATTACAAAATACTCTTTCTTTCCTCCCCTGTTTAAGTAACAATATCCACTGCTGGGAAAGAGAACTCACATTTACAGCGAATGCAGAAATTGAATATTATCACCGTCATATGTACAAAATGTGCTGAAGGATATAAACTGAGACTAATTTCATAAGATACCTTTTTGCTAGTCAGTCAGTAACAGAGAGAAATCCAAGTAATGTGCAGCAGTTTTAGTGCTTTCTGAAAAAAAACATTCAACTCCCAAATTGTTTAACCAAAAGAAATCTCCTCTTCCACAAGTTTGGACATGTCAAACATGGTCATGATCAAACGCCAGCAAAAACACACATCTCCCTCGTAAACTACATTTTAAAGATGTACTTATATTTAATAGTCAGTGAGCTTTGAAAAAAAGGTTTAGCACTTTAAACCAAAATTTTTATGATTATATGACATTGTAAAAAGTATATGTACATAAAATGTACAATCTTTTATCTAGAAAGATTTTATGTAAAGCCGTACATTGAATAGTTTTTAGAAAAAGATGCATATCAAGCAATCACGTTCTGACTAAATCCCATCGGTTAAAAGTCTTGACAGTTTATTTACATTAAAAAGAATCAGTAAAATCTAGTTTATGTATCGATAGAAAAAGGGGAAGAAACTGGGGACAGAATGGAAATTGTCCAGTTTAGTAACACCACAGATTATAAAGCAAATTTCCTGTCTCCAAAGTATTACACTAGTTCAAGGATGTAAAATATTTTGCTCATTTGTGAGGTGGAGAGCAGGAATATACAGCATAGGGAAGAAAGAATGTATACTTTCGCAATTGTTTTACTTCAATGACAGAGAGATCACAACAATAATGATGTCAAGTTGAATTCCTTTGCCAACAATATCTTTACGTTACCCAAGTGAAACTGGCTAGGTTTAATATCTGACTTCAGCATGCCCGGAATAACATAGACAAACAGAAATCCCAGTTACAGAGCAGCTCCACTGGGAGCAACAACAGGGTTTTTGACTTCTGAGTTTTAAAACAACTTTTCCCTTCATTAAACTCACATGAGAAGCTGCAATTTTAGAGCACGTGTTTAGTCCTGGGACTGGAAGGGGAAAAAACGGCCCAGTGTCTTACACGCATAATCAGATATGTCTCTGATCCTTACTACTTACAGTCAAAATTATCCTGCAGTTATTACGAAAAACTGAGGCCTAATTTCATTCATATAATGGTTATTTTACCATACATTTGAAAAATAAAATTGTAATTGTATAACACTAGTAATTTTGGGTTGGAAACAAGTTGACTAAAAGGTGTAACACAGAATTGTGTGATAATTCTTTACTGATCCATAAGTTGTAAGTGAGAAAACAATACGAGTGTTAAGCCTTTGATGCGTCCTTCACATTAAGAGGAAAAGCCTGCGTGAGACTATGCGGGTACACTAACGCAAATGCCTTCACTAACTTGCAGATCTGTGATTGTACCATTATGGCTTAACTTCAAAAGAAGCCTTGTAGTTGCAATCGATGTCTCCTTACGTTTAGCCAGCTCCTTACGTTTAGCCAGCAACCCTCCTTAAATTGAGAATACATGAGCGTAACCGGTTGGCCAGTTGCATTTTGTGATATTAACCTCAAAGTAATCCTATATGTATTTTAAACAAACAAGATTGTTCTCTTTTGAATTTGTGGATTTGGTCATTTTGAAAAAATTAACAGAATTTAAAATAAACTCCTTTCAAATGAAATCCTCTTATGTTATATTGGTGCAGTACAAAACATATAGTAGCAAAGTATAAAGTTGCTCTTTCTCTGTGTAATGCTTACTATTGGAAGTGTAACATTTCCTCCTTTACTGTTACCACTCTGTCTGCCATATCTGTCTGCTCTGACAATCTGACAGCCCAGTACATATTCGTAATGAATAATATTTCTCCCTTATATTCCCACTGTTTCTACATCATTGCTCCAGGGTCCTTTATTTGATATACAGTACATGTAATATCAGATTAAAGAATTAGTCATTAACACTTCATACTAATGTTTACTCTGTAAATCCACTATCTGATGCCTTGTTTGATATGAATATGCATTTTTTTATCACAGCATCTACTTTTACTCTTTCAAATAAATGGAAAACATTGAAAAAGCAAAACTGTGTTTACAGTGCAAAAGTTATATTTAAAGTGTGCATACTGCCATGCCTATCTTAAATCTCAGCCAGTGTATTTACAAATGAATTCTTTGCGACAAAATGTATTGTTATTAACAGGTGGTGAAACCAAGGTTTGTAATCTTTTGTACTAGCAAATAATGTTAACAAGTTTCATTCAAAACTGTTCTTAATTTTACCTGTACCTATTTAAAATATTGCAATTGAGTCAAATTAAGTGAAAAAGAAGAAGAAATTCCAACTCGGGCTAGTAAATTCTTCTCAGTCAAAATACATAGTTTGTGACCTCTTGATGTTTGTACACTATGTTACCATAGTTTTACAAAAAACAAACATGAGAAAAAGAGAGCTTATCAAGAAGGGACAAAGTAAGATCAACAAAATGGACAGTATAGGGGGAAAATAATCACAATATAAATCAATCAACTTTAAAAAGGAATCAGAAGTGAAGGAAACAAAGACTATTTCAAAGAGCGTTAATTTGTTCCTGATTTAGATCAGAGAACTAATGGTCTTACAGATGTCCCCATCAGCCAACCACAACACAAGGCTGAGCATGTGATGCCGGCTGCTTACACTGGCACAGCTACCTCATAATGCTAATTACTGCAATGTGTTAGCTACAATTAAACAATCCACATAACTCTTTACACGCAGAAGTGCGTGCCATATGCCCTAAAATCAAACAGTCCAAAAAATATTATAAAAATACAGTCATTTGAGTACAAAATATGGTCTAATTTGAAACAATTATAACTCAAAATCAGAAGACATAAAACACTAACTCTAACCTGGTAAATTCTTACTGCCATTCATTAAAACAATCTCTTTGTTTTGGTGAGTGGCAGGCAAGTAGATGATAGGACCTGATTTTAACATGAACTGGCAGTCACCTATCAAAACAGAACCATTCTTTTTCTGAGTTTTCCCATAATGTCATACCAAATATCGAGTGCATGATACAAGACATAAGAACCCCTTGAACAATGTAAGCACCAGCCACCAAGAACAGTGAAAGCAGTGGCTGAGGCTACGCTGACAACTTAATTGCACATGTGAGGTGCAGCTGGAAGGCACAAACTGTAGAAGACTGAGTATTTTTGGAAAGTATCAATGTTCTGAAAGCAGCAAGTTAGAATAAATCAAACAAAATGGGAGAGGACATTACATCAGCGTTGAGTGATTCCAAAGCCATCCTGCAGGAAGTTTCAGGGCATTCAAACTGAATGCAGGCATTATGTTTGCATGCTATTTAGACTATTATAACATCCATCTAACATTTGGATGGAACATTTGATGGAAAATGCATTTTTGATTGCAGAAAGTAAAGAAGCTAATTAATAGTTTTTCAGAAATTACACATTTCTGATGAATAGCAACGATAATCTCTACAGTCTGATGAACAGATATGGAATTCATACCACAAGGATCTGCTAGTGGTAGCACATGTACAAACAACACATATACAGAGGCACTAGAGTACGATTTATTCTTTGTTGTATGTTCGGATGCTTTAAACCAGCCAATAAAACCTGACCACAATCACCAGTCCATCACAGAGCCACACAAAGACAAGCGAGACAAACAACCATGGACTTTGCAATTTAGAGTTACAGTTTGACCTAACAGGCCCATTTTTGAGGGTTAGTAGGAAACCATAGTCCTGGATAGCCTATTAGCAAATTAAATTCACAAGCTACCCTGACGAGCACCAGCAGGTTCATAAACATCAACCATCTCGCTGTGAGAAGATAACCACCACATCGCCATGCGGTCTTCGTTTGATGTGTTAGTTTGGTAGTAGCTTGGGTTTTTCAGTTTACAAACAGTAAGCCAGCTAATAACTGAAGTTACAGATTCCTTATCCATTCAGTTGGGCTCTCCCCCACACATATACATGTGGATAATGGAGGCTGACTAAGACTAAGTTTACTCTATTGAGTACAAGTGCAACTGTTTTCCTACCTACCAGAGAAGACAGTGGGACTTGTGTTATTTCCTCTTGTTCGTGGCATTAGTTCTAACTATCTTAAAGGAAATTGCAGACAGACCGAGTCTGAAGTTCTGAATTTTGGAAACTCCAGCAAACACAGGCTCCTCAGTAAGGAAGTGGTTTGCACCTGGTTAAACCAGCAGGGTCCTTTCACCACTGACAGAAAATGGATATATCCAGAAGACATTTAATTCAACTTACCTTTACAAATACCTCTGTAAAGGTGGGGGTAGAAAAGAAATGCTTGCATTCCACATTGCATTACTATTTTATCAAAAAAGTCTGTTATCTTCAACACTACATCAAAGAGCTGAGAAACTTTTTTTGTTTATGTGAGACTGTTGTTAAGTGTTTTAACTCTGTTTTCCTGCTAAACCTGTGAACAGCTGCAGAGTGCCTCACTAAACTAGGAGTAGCTAATGGGTAGTACTGCATGTAATGCACCATTTATGGATAAATGCCTCTTAGACTCCCTCTTCAAACTAATGAAACCACTCCTTAAAAAAGCAACAGAGGGTCAACAAGTCATCATCTTCTTGCCTAAATTTGTACAACCTATACTCATGAAGTCTTTAATGATTTAAAGCTCCTAAAATATAGTGTTTCAAATTCCAGCACAACATCATCTAAGAACTTTAGAAAGAACAAAGTCGCAATTGAGAAAACATTGGCCTTAATTGCTAGGTAATTGTTTCCCAAACTACAACACTGAAAGGATCACCAAGCAAGTAATAAGGTCCAGTGATGAGCTGCTCTGATCCGGATGGCCCTAGAGAAGGGATTAAGTTGTAGAACAGCAGCATCATGCCCACAGTGCATTGATCTGCATTTGACTCACTGAATAAAGGAAGCCACTGGGATACATTTCTCCCCCAGCTGCTTTCCTGTCTGACGAGTTGAAGTAACCGCATCCCAACAGGAACTTAAACATTCACTAAATCTCTTAGACAAAGATAGGCGTTGTTCAGTCCTGACTGACTCAGACTCAATGGTGACTGGTTGCGAATATGTTTACCTTGAACACTATGGTTGCGTATTGCCCTGTACAGATGTTTTAAATCAATTTGTCAAGTCAATACCTAAAATACATCAAAATGTTTAAATGTTACCTGAGGATATAGGAAAATACACATTTACTATGCGACTGTTATAAGCCCTGGAATGTCTTTTTTTAATACACCAAGCTCATTCGTAGACACAATAAACTTTTACAGTACTTTTCTTAGCATTTATCTCAGACATACCGTCTACAAGTTTACAGTTGAGTATACAGTTTGAGGCCAGACACCAGATTTCAATATACATAAAGATTAAAAATATGAAAATAATATGCCGTCAAGACCTCTAAAAACATTTTTCTCTAAACATGAAGATCAAGACTTATTTCTCTTAATAAAAGAAAGAGGAAACCCATTATGCCAGTAACAATATTTCTTATAACTTCACAAAACTAGCAAACAGGTAAAAATGATCTATGACAACAAAATTGCTCCAATGTGTTAAAGATAATACATATTGAACAGGGCTGTCCAACTCCAGTCCTTGAGGGCTTTGCACTATCCTGATAATGGCACACTGATATGAGTCAGGTGTGTTCAAGAAGAGAAACTTCTAACATATATGCTTCGAAAAAGGAGGTGAAATAACACATAATGTAACTTCTCAAAACAATATTTTTTTACAATGACTAATCACTCACAACTGTTGTCATTTTGCAAGCTGCCAAACGTCCAATTTGGGGTTGCAAAGTAAGACTGACTTCAATCCAATAACTCACTGTGTGCTTCATAGTTTCTTTTTAGTTGTTTTTAAAGTAACCCTATGAGATAAAAATAGCAAGACAAGAGCTCTTACAAATGTTTCAATGTCTAATCTAAATCTATAGATTAATTTCTTCAAACTTCAATGTAACTTCAGTGTAACAGAATAACAACTAAAGAAGGGGTTTCCCAATTCACATGTATTACCCATCATTTAGGAGTAATGGGGTTTGGTGGTGTAAAGCCCTAAAAATAGTTTAGGAGGAATATAACAGAAGAAAGAACCATATGCCAAACCAAAAAGTCTGAAAGGCACCTCCCAAAATCATCTTGAGGCAAGACATCAATCAGAACCTCCACATCAGTGGCAAATGCAATCGGTGGCTATAAACTCCCCAGATCAAGCAGCGAGCTGAGCCAAAACCAAAAATGCTCTCTTCAGTAAACCCAAGCCTTTATCATAAATCCTTATCTCATAAATAATAATGATAAATAACAACTCATAAATAGTTAATACAGTCCAAGAGTTATATGTAAGTGTAGTCTGCCCAGTTCCTCACTGAATTGGCAGATCACACTTCATCCTCAACATCTGGTGCAATTTACCAAGTCGTCAATAATAACAATAACAAAACTAATCTTGCCAAATGACATCAAGATTTGCCTTAAAGCCTTTCACCAAGAAAATGTAACTTTACTGATATTTGCAACAACAAACTACAAGTAAAAGTCTAAGTGTGAGGTTGTCAACAGCTGTGATTTTTTGTGAACTCCCTCCACCTGACTGCCATAAAGCAAATATAGTGATAAACTAAACAAAATATGTTTACATTTATTCTTTAAAAAACTATTCACCACCTTGATTAAACCAATTCCTTCATAGTTCACATGGACAAATCTACATTAATAATTCAACTTGAAGTTAAAGATCAAATATTGAGATTTATTTATTTATTTATTTATTGAATTGAACAGAATTATAAACAGGCAATAAATTAGTAAACTCAACACAGTAAGCAATCAAAACAGCAATGTAAGAAAAGTTTTAAGTATCCAAAACTGGCTTCATAAATTTATATTATTCGAAAACACGATAATATCATTATAAAAAGGTAATAATTTTGTTTTTACAAGGTCTCCAGTTTGTTAAATTTAACTCTAGAAAAAAAGGAGACAACATCTTTTCTTTACCATACTTTCTGCACTGCAATTCTCATTACATCTAATTTCAAGCAATTATACTGTCAGCAGAAGCTGTAATCTCCAACTGCTGCTAAATGCCCAAATTTCCACGTTTGCTGGAAACTATAATTTCAAGCTGCTCTCTGTGCTTTGCAGATGGGCCCTTTTGGCCAATCTGAATAAACCTAATATTACCCAGTTCCTCTCTGGGGGGAACACGAACATTAAAATGGTCTAAATAATTCCGGTCAAATTACGCAGCCTTTAATGAACTTCAAAAGATGTGCGGATGTTTTCACAGGCCAGGGCTCAGGCTTTAACTGTAATTATGAAAACAAACTATATTAATGATATAATTTATCATTTCCACACTTTGGCTGTGTGAGGCCCACCACAAGGTCCCTGTCTGTACCAGACCAAAGGAAATGTAGTAATCTATTAAACTTAAAAAGTACGTTTTTCCACACACACAAGAGTTTTTTCTGTTCTTTTCAATCCTTTGGGCCATCATGCAAACTACATGAGAGAAATGTTATTGGCCATCTGTTGATGAATCTATGCCAAACAAACTCCTAGAAGCTCACTAAAATTGAACAGATCCTAAAACATACAGTATATCAATGTGATATCTAGCAAAGTTGCATTAAATTTTGGTAAGACCAGAGACCAGGAGATATAATTTTTCCTGATGGCCTTATTTGTGTTAGTTACTGCATTACAATTAATGAATTAAACTTGTTTCATTTCTTGGCCTCAGTGCACAGTAGTCAGCATACTGCCTCAGAGAAGAGTAGTGCTTCATTTAAATCCCACATCTCCTGTGAGTTTGGCTGAAATCCAAATTATGTCTCTTGGGTGTACATACCACTGTATAATTTGTCCAAACGTCATTTTCAATTCCCCCCAAAAAATCTGTTTTAAAGCGTTTTAGAGAACATCTGCAGCAAATACTTGTTTTGAGAATAGACCAATGTTGGCACTGGTAAATGACATTCAGCTGTGTATAAAGGACAAAAAATGTTATCCAAATTACCACTGAGCTGGAAACCAGCTCGCATGAACAGTAGGCACCTGTAGAATATGATATTTAGCATCAGTTCAGGGCAGCTGACACTCATGTGTTATAAATCTTTTGCTGCAGCCTACATAATAAGCTGTAATTGACTTCCCTTGAAATGCGTTTCTTCTGGGACATCTGGCCTTGAAACCTCAACCATTCCATAGAAGGAACCAGTAGAGAACCACACTTTTAACATTTGCAAACAAAAAGGGTGGCATAACTTTTTTATGTTAAAACTTATTTGTGACTGAATGAAATACTATGACAGAATTATACTGACATCATTACACTAATTGCATGCACAAAAGGGAATCTAAATTGTTTATATCAGGAATGTTGGAACAATAACTTTTGCTCATACAAGAGCAGATTTGCTTCAAAACTAAATCAAATAGACTAAGGATGTAACAAAGCTAAATTAAGCTAATTCAGATGTATTTTTTTATATTCAAATTGCAACCTATTTTCTGTGACATTTTACATTCTAAGAAAAAGTAGATGAAAGTTTGGGTAGTTTGTTTTCCAAATTTTAAAGAAAAAAGTAATACAGCATGTGTTGGTTAATTCAATTGCACAATACACTTAAAGAGACTTTAAATCTATTCATTTGAATGTTTAAGGTGTACAAATAATTTTGACACACTACATGTACACTTTAGATGAAGAAAATACTGAGAATTAACTGTAGAAGTTTAACAAACAATGATGGAAGGAAGCAGCAGACACAAAGTTTCTGCTGTGATCAGTGACAGAGAATGAGGAGACAGCTACTGGGTTGCCCTTTTCACCTCACTTGTGGCGCAGGCACAGGCTTGTGAGGATGAAGAAGTCTTTATCATCTGTACTCCTTTTTACAGACAAATGTTCTTTATATGAATATGTATGTCAACATTGGTCTTCGCAAAAGTGCTTTTGTTTTGTTATTATCTGTTTTCCAAGAGAAATTACTGACTTTCTTTATACCAGTAAGGTGTTTCCATGCATTTATATATCAAGAGTCACACGGTAGCACTGAGATCATAACAAACCTAGAACTGTACCGTAGTTGTATTTAACCAGTGGTGGGCCGTCAGGGCCTTCAAGGCCTTCTCTGAAGGCCTATGAAAATATCTGAATCACAGACTGATGTTAATTATATTTTGTCCATGAAAACTTATTAAATATCTCGAAATAGTCTGTCAGCTTCCTTTAATAGCTTTCCCCCTGGTTGCGCTGCTTCCAGACATGTATTTTCATATAAAAGCATTAAACCAATCACATTTCAGACGGGCCTGCGCGAAGGCCCAGGAAATGTCACCGTACCCACACCCGCTGATTGGATAGTCAGATATCCAATCAGGGCAAAGCTAGCAAACAAACCGAAATATAGTTGTGTTGGTGTAATAGCTATTTTATTATTTCGTGGCGGATTTACTGTCAAGACCATTTTCAAAACGGACTTTTCAAGAAAAGTAAGTGAGTAAAATGATGTTTTTTTCCTAAATGGTATTGCGAGTTTATGAGGATATTATTGATGTTTTTTTTGTTTTTTTTTTGGGGGGGGGGGGG
>CAJRST010038888.1:18102972-18172779 GCA_907169785.1 Menidia menidia | reverse complement strand
GGGGGGGGGGGGATAGCAGCTGTAGCTGCAGTAGTAGAAGACTTGTGCACCCCTGATCTTTAGACTGTATTTTAGGATTGTCCTGATCCGATATTTGGATTGTATCGGCCGGCATGAGAAAATGCCGATCCAGACTCCAGATCCATTTTTTTTTTTTTAAAGTCCGATCCCACCCGAGCATTAGCATTAGCATTAGCATCTCCTAACCCACAGGTCTGTGTAAACTTTAGTTGTTATCAGAGTAAATCCCTGTTCAACATGAGTCTGACAACTAAGTAAGTAGAAAAAAAAATCAACTTTAATACAAAAAGCTGGATCGGGACATCCCTACTGTATTTCTACATAATAAGATGATTTCTGTAACCATAAAATAGTTATTGAGGGGTGAATTGATTCAGACGGAGCACTACTGAAGGCCTAGGTGTGAAATGCACGGTCCGCCACTGTATTTAACACATTATTTGTTGAGTACAGAATAATATGTAAATTATTCTTTGGCTTGGTGAGACTTGCTTTGACTTTGAAACTTTCACATAAACAGCAACAAGACCTGTACAGTCCTGCTTTGGAATAGCATGGTTCTCATACCAGTAAAGAACTAACCTGGGCTCCATCCCGTAGCTTGAGGATGCACTCCATGGTGTTGATGGTGATTACAACAGGCTCTGAGCCCAGCTTGGTCCATGGTACATGGATGCGCAGCTCATGGATATGACCACTCATGAATGTGAAGGGCAACTTCAGCTCCTATTCCAAGATACAAAGATGTAACAGACTTTAGGAAAAGTTTAACCTTGGTGGGTTTTCTAGGCGTGTCTTCAGATAGCACATACAATATCTATGTTATGTAATAACATACAAGCCTAGAAACATACCCTTAAGCATAAGTGAGTCAATTAAACTTCACTTTAAGCCTTTTCAGTCTTACCTTTCCTATGATCTATTAAAATCAAAATCAAGAAAAGCAGAATAATGTGATCAAACCATCTGTCAAGTATCTTGAATACATGGAGATTTTCTGTTTTCAGCTATGATAAAAAATAATATTTACTTATACTGTTGACAGCGTAGCACTATTACACAGGCTTTATTTGATAACTAAATTCTCCACCACTGCATCAACACAAGAACCAGCTCAAGGATCCACTTGAACAGCTGGGTTAAGTTTAAACTGCAACTCAATAAAAACATTGAAAAGTACTGAGTATCTTCAGATCCTTGCTAGTAACAAGTCCTACCCTCAGGGAGGAAAAACTGTACTTACACTGCACTGTATACTGCAGACTATGTTAAGAGTATTTCTTAAAACTATGACTTTTTGTGATGATTACACCATGTATTAAATCTGACTGACCTTTGATGATAAGAACAATAATAGATAAGAACAAATGTCATAAAACTCTAAGGTTAGGTGATGGTTTAGTTTGTTGTTTAAAAGTGTTCAGCATCCACTGAAATTAAAAATAATAATAATTTTAAGCCATGAAGAGTATACATCTAACAGACATGTTCATCAAACACTGACACACATCCACACTGACAATAAAGATACCACCATGACTGTATGACACTGCTTAATTTTTACTGGTCAAAGCAAAGCCATATAGGAAACAAATCTCCTGCAGTCTAAGTTGGTTTTGGGTATAAATATATATATAAATACATTTTAAATGTATTTGCTACCCTCGAGTAGTCTAATACACTAAATCATCAAGTCACAACAACCTTCAGAAACACAATGAAAATATGTTATGTTGAGTTAAAAAAAAACACAAAAATGTTGTAATGCAGTTCAATAAAACACAACCTATGTTGAGCATACAATACCTGTTCCAGTACATCCAACTTTAGGTCCAACTTGCTCAGCACCACATCCCCTCCCCAGAGAGAAAGCTGCAGGTCTGAAGGTTTCAGGTTCTTGATGTACTTGTTGACATAGCTCATCAAGAGCGGTGTGACATAAGACTCCAGCATCTTCTCTGTGCCTTGAGTAGAAATGTTAGAAAACCATGTAAGAAAAATTCCAATTTCATTATTCATTATAGATCAAAGTGCAGATATAAACAAAAGACAGTTGTCATGTCAGCTGTTCCATTTTAATATATTACAGCACATTAGCTAAAGATGCTAAATTTGTCATTAAAGCTGCTGCACTGTCACCTCACAGGGCTGCTTACAAGGCATAAGCAATCATCATGATATTGGACACCTGTGTTCATTTCTAAGATTCTAACCTATAAAGTTTTGTTTTAAAGGGGCCTATGGGGGACAACTGGTTAAACATTCCTTTTGAAAATATATTAGCTCAAGAAGTGCTATTTTATTGACAGTAATGTATATTTAATTTAACTTTTTTGGCCGTCGTTAATTGGGCTACACCCAACTGCCATAAGTAGCATAGTTGCTAATGTGACTTCACTTATAGCGAACGTCACAAACATGAAAATGCTCTCAAGTATCTGACGTAAATCGACAACACTATTACTGAAACTGTATTTCTGCGTAGTCACAATTTTAACTTACTCAAGAGCAGTTAGCAATAAGGGCTAGACGTGCTCTCTGTTCATTTAAGCAGCATAGCAAAGAAGCTAACCTACGGCTTAAAAACTGCTTTCCTAAACCGACTTTACAAAGTTTAATAAGAAAACATTTCTCACTCGTCTTCCGGTGTTATCCAGACTTTTTATGTTCAAAACGACGTTTATTTAAACATAGTTAGGCCGCTCACTGACGTTAGCCACATCTTTCAAGCGCTATAGCCTAAACGTCATCTGTAAACACCAACGCGGCTTCCGTATCAGTGGTGTTGCGTTTTAGACCAAAGGAAATTTGCCTTTTACCACTCAACTCACAGACGCGACGCAATAATTGACGTTCAAAACATTTTAAGTTCTTTTCGTCGCACATAGTTTATTACATTTGGTTAACAACACCACATCATGTAAGGGGAAGCTAACCAGCGGATTTCATTAATAGGATAAGCAACTTATTTTGATCATTAGCGTTGTTATACCCAAGTCTATATCTCCTGTCTGTACACTTGCAGTTGTGCGCTCCCGTTATATATCCGTCAAAGCCCAACGTTTCCGAGGAAGCATTTTTTTTACATAATAAAATAATAATGACAGACACCTTCTCGAGTTTGTACATAGACAACTCTTTTGCAGCCACTGAAAAATCCTAAATAAAGTAATTGCACTAAATTAGCAACACAAGTCAGACAGTCTTCATTTAGTCCGCGTCTAATCAAAGAGACTAAATGGTAATAAAACATTCTCTTCAGAGAATGTTATCACAGGTGATCTGATGCGAACTCAATTTAGATAAAGATCACCTGACATTACATTATTAACCTTTGCATCCAAGAGCTCACTGAATTGTTCAAATAGGCTCCATAAGGCTGACAAATATAAATAAAACCCTAGAGATTATGTGGAGATTCACAAACCGCGCTGTAGGCTGCAAAAATGACTAAGTATGTTAAAGTACAAACCAAAACCAATTATTCCTGTCATTTTTGTCTGAACTTTCATATCGAAAGGTAAAAAAAAAAATCATGACATTTCTTAAGTGACAAAAGAAGGCTTTAGGACACTCTCTGACATGCTATATATATTTTGTTTTTCATCTGCATGGTTTTTCCTGCTTCTTTTATTTGGTTATCAAAGTCCCGGCCACTTGCACAAACAAAATGATAATACAGTGTAAAATATATATGGTTTTTATTTGATTTTTGTTGATAATGTTGTCACTGCTGAATCTTGTTCTCTTTCTTGACATGGAACCTGCATATCCTCCATAAGAGCTGTATGGAGACATGAAGGACGTGAGGAAAGGTGGAGTCGTTAACCTGCGAGTCCACGAATCCCGGTCACGGGTCACATTCGCCACGTGATTGTCCATTCCTTATTATTCATGCCTGTCTGCGTCCGTGCAGGTTTTAGAACTGTGCTCTCACACTTAGTCCCCTTTTTCTGCTGCTCGAGCCAAGATGCCCTATGAAGTCACGCTTTTCCTCTTAAAATCCGCAGTTAATATAGTTTAGTTTTTTGTTTTGTTTGTTTGTTTGTCTTTTTACCAAATATGCTAAAAAGGAAGATTTTTTTATTTTTTAACTGGTTGAATATCTTATGTAGTACAGCTCTAGTGATAATGTTTATATTATCAAAATAAATCAATCAAAGTGTTACAGATTGTTTCATTAAATAATTTAAAAAAAAAATAAAACATCATCAGCAGTAGGTTAAATCTGTGGTGAACAAACAGCATGATAAAGTTTTGAATTTAACCTTTGTTTTTCTGTTAAAATCCCAGATGGAACAACAAAAAAGTGTCCTGCACCGCTCCACACAAACAGGTTTGTGTAAGGTGGAAAATGGCATTTTCTGATTCTTATTTGAAAGTTCATAGAGCAAATTCAAAACTTTAAAATCACTTTGTCAAACAATCTTATGCCAGGTAGGCCTTTTTATAAATGATTTTTGCTGTTGTTATCATTGTTAATTATTCCAATAATAATATTTTTTTACATTTGCAGATTAAGCCTGTTATTCTTTTTTTAACTTATTTGTATTTGAATGTAAAGCAGCAAAATTGTTTGTGAAAATAAAATCAGATCAGACGTTGCCCTGGGTTGCTTTTCCTTTTAGGAAATTATTAGGAGTATCCCTGCCGGCAGTGGGCAATAAACCGGCCATGAGTTCAAGGCCTTTGGGCATTGCTGAACACCGTTTAAGTGTTTCTCTTGTTATCGTACCCACTTGGCTCAGACCATTTTTGGCGAGCCCATTAAAGATAAATGCTACTTTTCTGAGCAATTAATTAAGGTGTAAGGTGAAAACAAAGTTCCTAAAACGTCTTGTGAAGTGCATTGACAGCTCCCGAAATCTTCAAACAACCTTCCTCGAAGACGCATAACGACAAAGAATCTGAACCTGCTTTTGAATTATATTTGTCGAAGAATAAAACATACAAGAACTGATCCTATTACAGGCCGTATCTTTGACGGTTAATCTGTGGCCAGTCAAAGTTTAGCTGGATGAAATCCAAAAATCTGCTCCCCTCAGGCACGCCTGTAGCGCGGTGCTTTACGCAAACCCTTTTTTATAACTTTTCAGGAACAGGAGCGACATTGGCCTATCATATTTTGAGTTGTGTGGCAAATAGAAGCAGTTTTGATTTATCCATGCACGCACTAACAACTGCAGGTTGAAGCATGTTTATATTTCAAATGATCTTAAAATAATTGTTCGGTGGTCAAAACTTGCCACAAGAGGCCAAGTCTTACACGTTTGCTTCTTTTATTTGGTAAATAAATTACTATCAGTGATTGTTTTGTAATATAAATGTGTTAAATGGGACTGCAATGCTCCGTCCATGACAGGTCTGTTTATCAAGTCTTTTACGTGGAATAACTGCTAATTAATATTGACATTTAACACAGTGTGCTGCCAGAAAAATGTATAAGGCTTGTGGTTACATGGTCATGTTTTTTGTTTTTGTTTTTGTTTTTTGTTAGATAGGCCTATGATCATTCTTATCAGTTATCACTCACAATGACCCTAGTTGGAAGTACTCAAATGGAGTCTTTCGGTACTCGCACTTTGTGAGAATCTTTGGTTGTAAGGCAGAGAAAAGATGTTGGAGTTTTATGTTACACCACATTTGAAAGGCTATGTCAACAGGCACATTAACCTGAAACCTCCAGATCTACGGCTTTCTCTCTGGAGAAGGGATGTGGTGTTGAGCAAGTGCTTCCATCCAAATCCTGGTTTTAGATCGTAACGTTTCATTCCGTTTCCTTCTTTTGGTATGAAAAACATTAAATAAAAACAATGCGAAATCAAGTGTATCATGGAAATATTTATTTCTAAAATACATTTTAACATATTTTAAACTTAAGTTTTTGACAACTTTATCATTTCAAGGTCCCAAAAAAAAAAAAGAACATATGTACATGGTCTCTTGGTATTTACAGGTGGTGGTGAATTTTTGAACATGGTCATGGTTATTCCACTTGATGCGCAAAGAAAAAATCCCTCACTTTAAATGTGCTGCAGTGAACGTATCCTCAACTGGAGAGTCTCTGGGACAAGAAAAAAGTCGCTGAATGAACTCTCTTCATTTTGTCCGTTTTTTTTTTTTTTGGTTTAGTTTGTCCAGGTTAGTAGTCCTGATGTGGGCTGTGTGTCAAACTGTGCCGTCGCAAGTCACAGTTGCGCCGAAACACCTTTCCGCAGCGGCCACAGCTGTAGGGCTTGATGTCTGTATGGGTGAGAAGGTGAGTTTTCAGGTTACTTCTTTGATTAAAGGTTCTTCCGCATGTGGGGCATTTGTGGGGGGACTCCTGTTTAGATTTAAAGCAAGCAAAGAATTATTCCCTTTAATTAGAAAGTCTGTTAATTGGATCTTTCAGTCATCTACATTAATCCAAAATGAGTCAGCTCTTTAATCTTAATTGCACAATATGTTAGCTTTTTCCACCCCTTTTTGATTTTATTAGATAATAGGCTAAAATAGGCTTTTTTTATTCATTAAGATCCCCATGCATGCAGTAGAAACATCACTATAATCGTTCTGTATGATGTACACTTAAAGTAACCATCAATTCTCTTGGCTTACCTGCATGTGTAAGGTTTTATGGACGGCTAGAGTTCGCGACTGACAGAAACCCTTTCCACATTCTTGACATTTGAATGGCTTTTCCTTGGAGTGGATGTATCTGTAAAACAGAAAATGACACTTGATCAATGTGCGCTCATGCGTGGATTTGCTTACAAATGTCACCAACCCACGTTCACAGGGGGGCAAAATCTAAATTTACAGAGCCAGAGGTTCTGTAAATCCAACTTATTTCTTAAAAGAACGTTGGCGCCCTCGTGTAGAAAACTCTGGGAACAGACCCATGCGTAATTAAAGTAAAATAAAGAATACGTTTTATGGGCTTATTCTGAAGAGATCATTGTGGAAAGACGCAACTTAAAAAGCTCAAAGGAATGCTGCAGGCACGTTTCTGAATACATCCTCTCTAAAAACCCAGGGCTTATTTACACCGCCTTTGCTTACCTGTGGTCTCTGAGATGGTCTTGTCTTCTGAAGGCCTTGTGACAAATATCACAGGTATAGGGCCGCTCATCTGTGTGGGTCCTCTCGTGAATGAGGAGGTTGTAGGACTTGGTGAAATGCCGGCCGCAGAACTTGCAAATAAATTCCTTTTTGGTCTTGGATGGGAGCCTGCCGCGCGTGGGTTTTCGGTCCGGGGAGAGCTTGCTGAGCTCCGAGATGGTCCCCCCGAGTCCCGACGCCAGCTTGGCCAGGTCCGCGGCTTTCGGCGGGTCCTCCTGCGTGGCGGCCAGGGCCAGGTTGGCAAAGTCAAACCTCGGCCTGTCCTTGTGAAGCGAGGGCACGCCGTGCGCAACCGAGGCTTGTTTGGGATGGAGGAGCTGCGCTGCCGCCGTGAAGGGCAGCGCCGGGAAAGGAATCCTGGGGTCAACCAGACCTTGGGCGGCCGCCGTGATGGTCGACCTCAGTCCCTGCATGTGCGGATAGCCGAGAGTCCAGTGGTTCATGTGCATGGTCTGCACCGCGCTGAGGCCGTACAGCCCCTGCAGCTGGTCGGCGGGGAAAGTGTTGACGGCCTGCAGGAAGGAGTAATTTGTGAGCTGAAGGGCCGGGTGCAGGGGGATCGGAGCGTGCAGGGCTTTGCTCCCCATTTTGGGCTCAGACCTCTGTAGAGAACACGCGAGAAATCCTGTGGAAAAAACAGATAGAACTGATTGTGAATGCCAAGTATAGGAGGTGTAATTATTTAGACTGTACCAGCCATAATAAAAGTACTTTTGTGCCAACAGAACAATCCCATACATGTTTCCCATATAATTTTATACAACTCTTCTTTTCAGATGGTCATACTAATCCTGGAAGCCAATTTTGGACAGAAAGAAAATAGAGTGGAAAGAAAATGATAACTTCATCAGCCTCCACAGTGAGACGGAACTGATTAAATTACCTGAATAATCTGTAATGTCAACATTATACCGTATTGCCTCTCCTGTAAAGTTTAAATAATCAGAAAATATTTTTGAGTCGGAGTTTGACCTGTTGGATGCGCTTCAAAACAATCAAATAGCCTAAAACAAATTAGTCATCGAAAATGACGTTGTATTAAATGGATGTAAGAGCAACTCATATGGAGCTAATTATCACTGCAAATAGTCATTTCAGATCACTAAATGACGGACTTCATACCAATCAGGGGTAAAGAAAGTAGATGTTTGAATCATGTCTCAGAGCAAAACGCCCGAGTAATCACCGTGGGGAAAAAACGGTTTGAAGGAACCCTTTAAAAAAAAATCTGTTAATTTTAAAGGCAATTTTAGGGGCATTCACGCTTTTCTCTAAGATGAATTACATGTCATGCTGGATTTTATTTTTTCACAATATCTGTCCATGTTTTGGTGGTATAACCTTAGTTACACAGCCACCAGCCTACATTTAAGCATGATATGCTTAAGTCTAAAATCAAGATCCATCTTCCATCATAATGTGGCATGAAGTAAGATGACAACTACACTTGCTCTGTTTTTTTTTTGTTTTTTGTTTTTTTGTGCGACTGTCAAGTTGTGCTATTCTACATAGAAAACTCCACCGTCGAAGTTCAAGACTCCAGATGGTGATAGTGGGACTGGCAACAAGCCAGCGGAGCCACGGCGATCTGACCCTCAGATAGGAGCAAGAATGAAAAGTAGCCTACGCAAAAATAAAGCTTATATTTGTTGTTTTTTGCATGACAAAAATATCAAATCGACCATTTTTAATACACCTTTAATCAAGTATACTGTATGAGAACGATTCACAGACGTTGCATTGGAGATTAACACTTATCTGTATACTTTCAAGAGTCCAAAATGTGAAAGTCTTGCGTACTTATAGCAGTCAGACGACTGGTGGCCACTTGTTCCAGTCAGGTAATTAGTTTTTGGCCCAATTTTGATTTATTTTGGTGGTCATTCCTGCGATGGAGTTCGAAATAATTTCGCACAGGTGCAGCATTAATCACTGTGAAGGCACTTGTTCTTTGCCCATGTGTACCGCTCCGTTTGGCTTGTTTTCCCACTCACCTTTGGACTTCATTTCTACTTTGTCCGAATGGTCTTCTTCTCAAAGTCCCTACCAGTTGAATTTTTTTTTTTATTTGGTAGAAAGTTTTCAAATGTTTTGAACCCCTTACATGACTTTTTTTAAACCGCAAAGGCCACAATGTCGTGCGCCGTGGCCACAGATCAGAGATGCCAAAGCTTAACTGAGTGAGCTGTGACCTCAAGCTGTCATCACAAGCACCAATCTAAGGCTTGTGTGACTGAATTTCATTTTTGTTCGTGAAAAGTTAACGGTTTCACCAAAAAGTTTGATCTGGTTGGCTCAGAGTTCAGCCAAATGGTAACTGTTAGGCTCCCTGTCATAATAATAATAATACAAAAAATGTTGTATCAAGTGAGCCAAAAGAGTCTGGTTTCCTTTTTTTCTACTGGACTGACATATACTCTGGCAAACAGAATCTTACCCCAATAAATAGCTGCCAATGGTCCTGCGGTATGTCAGTAATCCACAGTAAACTATAGAGGCGTCGAGCTCCAATAAAGCGTCGCTAAAACGTTTCCAAAATCCAAGTCCATGAAACTTTCATGGAACCATGCAGCCAACTCGTATATGGCTCGGGACTTTTGCAGACATGTAACAAAGTTGTGCAAAAGTCGATGGGGGAAGAGACGGAGAGGTTTGGAGGGAGAAAACAGCAGCAGCGTGGGAGTCCCGTCCGGAGCTGGGGCTGGAAGTGTGCGGCTCCTCACTTTTTAGGGCTTCAGCTTCTAGATCTCAGCCCGCCCTCCGACACGCCTCCGCCCCCCCCCCCCCCCTCCTCCTCTATCATTAACTCCAATGTTCCCTATGTTTATTTGTGTTTGGATAGCAACTAAGACTCCAGACCGTGGTAGAAAAAGCGTGTTCAGTCAGTTCAACCTGCGTCTTCTGACACCTCTCATCCAACATCTATCCAGGGCCGATACCTTCTTTTGGAAATATGTTTGGAAGCAAAGGGGGAAACCCTGAGCGGTTTTTTCCCTCCAACTCCGCGCTTCCACACTTATGAAAACGTGATTTTGGATTCTTGAGAAGCGTGCAGGGTTCTTTCCCCCCCACACTTTTTTTGTCTTTTGTTAAGTCATAAGGCCTTGTTTTGCCAAATGGAAGATATGCAAGATCCGCCTCATTAAATCGTTTACTTCAATGTGGTAAGAGGCAAACAAAAATAAGAATATGAGGTTTGCATCTGAAAAAAAAAACACAACAGAGAAGCAACAGACTGAACAAATGCAAACACTTGGTGACAGAACTAAACAGTTTACTCATTGGTATATTAATCTTTAAACTGTTCTTTTTCCTCTGAGATTTTTCTTGAACTCATGTCAAACCACACGAAAAGCAACACTCAGGTTGCCTAAACTGGACAGTTTTGTTTGACCTTATCTAATTAACCTATTTGTCGTAAAATATAATCAGTCCAATATGAATTGACTTATGTCAATAAAAAAAATAATATTAATATATTTTAACGTCTACAGATCCCCGAACAAAATCATATGCAAAGGAACAAAACGGGCATAAGGGTTGACAAGAGCAATGGCCACGAACAATTACAAATTTTTCCTTACATCACCTTTATTCTGTTTTCTTACCTTTTTAAATTGTTTAAAATTAAAGTGATAAAGTGAAATAAATTGATACATCTCCTGATCATGTTGCAGTCTGTATGTCTGAGTCAGAATAGATCAGATTTTTTTTGTCACTTTTTTGTGGTATGACAGTATTAGTTCTCATAGGCTTGCATACAAAATGTCGTCCTATAAATTTTGAGAAATTCAGTCAAGTTGTCTTTAAAATAACGTGTCAATATCAGAGTAAATCAATGTGCATTTTTAACAAACAACATCAAGTGTTTCAAATAAGATCTTAAAAGGAGTGACACTGCTCTTTAGAAGTCAAAGCACCCACTTTGGTGCACCGAATTATTATTATTATTTTTTATAATTTGGCTTTGCAATAGAAAACCTTCAGGAACCACCTTTAAAAAAATGAATCATGGAGTGCAGTGCAGGGGTGGCAGAGGCAGCTGCGGTTCCTGCCTTTTCCAGAGTTTCAGGGAGCAGAATGCAGCTCTGCAGCGCCGCCTATTGGCTAATTGCGCAAATAACAAATCTCTCCGAACAAGTGCGTCTCCACCGCATGTCAGAGCAACTTTACTTTTTTTTGGGTCAACATGCCAGAACATTAAACTATTGTCAAACAAGACTGCTTAAAAGTTAACATATTTAAAGTATGTTGTGTGTTTACAATGCACATACTTAAAGATAAAAAAGACAGGCACTAGGAGCGTAAGAACACTATAATTACAATATAATACATAAAGATCTCTCTAACGACTGACCTGTTTGTGGACATAAATATGACTTAATAGTTATATTGGGGAACAAAAGGGCAAAAAGTCGGTTTTCTGCTTAATCCGGCCGAAAAAAAATCGAGATGTTGTCAAATAGGTTTGGTCTGTCGATGAGCTCATGCAGCCTTAATTTTCGTTTTCTTAGAGCTGTAGAACATTGTCTGCACACAACATGCTTGCGGTTTTCGTTTGGTTTCGTGTCACCATCTTTACTGTCAAAGCGCTGAACAACTACAGCCGAATTAGAATAAGTGTGAAAACACAGAGATTAAACGTTTTAAAAGGTAAGATCTCAGAGTATTGTTTCCCCTCCAGAATTTGACAGTTATTATTTGTGGTACTTGGAACAAGATGTAATTGTTTATATATATATATATATATATATATATATATATATATATATATATAATTATATATACATAATTATATTATTATGATGAAATGTCAAAAAAAAAATTTAAAGATTGAAAAAATGAAAAAATGATATAACCAAAAAATTTACTTATTGTACTATTAGTTTATCTAGATTTAATACAGCTATAACTGTTCAAATGTTCAGTTGCACATTTCATAAATTGTGATTGGTTTTGTATTTCTCACAAATATATATATTTTTTGATACGTGGCATTTCTATGAACTCAGACACCCACTTGAGACCACAAATTTTAGTAACTCGAATTAAGTTTCTGAAGAGGTGAATGTGTGGTGATTCACTGTGTTTAATTTTCCTAAGATGACACTGTTACTGAATTATGACTCATGTATCGAAATTAAATTTACAACAGCCCCAGAGAACTGCGGAATTTTATCTCAGACGAAGTCTTTTTCATATTTCTGACAGGATGTTTTGGCCCCCTGTTTTAAAATTTTCATTGTAGTGTTACACAAATCTGTGCTATGATGTTATTATATCCTTTGTAGTTTGGGTAATGGCAGAGCCAGGGAGTTAATGTCCTGCCCTTTGGCCCCACCCTGAGTCCCCTGCAGCAGCCATCATTATATGATAATATGACTCCCACAGAGTATCAGAGTTGTAGTTCAGTGCAGCTGCCAAGTCTGTAATGGCGAACACTCCTCTTCCAACAACACTAAGACAATGAGGAGAGGTCTAACAGAATCATTAATCGAGAAAAGGATCGAGTTCAACGTTCAGAGAAAGAGATGCAGTGAATTTGTGAAAATATGATGGTTAAAAAACATAATTTGAAGTAAAAAATGAGTTTGATATGTACTCATATGACTGAAAATACAACGTTGGCTAATGAGTTAGAAAAATAATTTTCATCTACATTATATTTATTGTGTTAATCTTGGCCTATTCAAAAATCATTGTCCCTATAAAATAAGAAGAAGTGTCTTTCCTTTATCTGCTAAAGCTCTGTTAAAATGATGAGACATTCGTAGCAC
The DNA here is from genome assembly GCA_907169785.1 of Menidia menidia. Lineage (NCBI taxonomy): Eukaryota > Metazoa > Chordata > Actinopteri > Atheriniformes > Atherinopsidae > Menidia > Menidia menidia. Next base: position 18,159,877 of record CAJRST010038888.1, on the reverse strand, counting down.
TTTGAGACATTCAGTATCTCAGATATTCACATGTAACCTATTCTCTGTCTAATAATAAGACAAAACACCAGGGTTTGTCCCACATCTATTTGACTTTTGAACATCCTGTCACTTTCATTGACCTGGATTTCAAATACTGCCCCTTACCTCGGGTGTACTCAATATATAGTCCTCGGAAGAAAGCGTGGAGCCTCCGGCCCGCTCAGGAGTCTGCGTCTGCTCGTCTCTCTGTGCTGCTGCGTTTCATTGCAAGTCAGCAGACAGGATGTCAGGTCCATACTGTAAGAGCAGGGGAGGTAAAACCTGTCATTGTTGTCTACCTGCTGTGGTTTCAAAGCCCCCACTTCCCCACCTACACTCTCGTTCATCCTCTCCCACAACAACTCTCAGGATGGTATTTTTTTTATTCAAAGACCCCCCAAGTCACATTTTCCCCCACATCATACTCTTTTTACCTGAAATTGCACAGTTCTAGAAAACGGGTGCTACGCCTCGCTTACCTCATGGGATGTTGTTGTTTGAGAGTGAAACAGGATCATCATCTCTTTGTCTGTGTGTGTCTCTGCTCAAAGTTTGCTTTACATTTATACCTCTATGCGATTAGACATCCACAAATAATTTCATATATGATTTATTCTATAGATATTAGCATTTTTATCTATTCAATTTTTTTTGCCTCAAGGGATATCACAGTCTATTTGTACTTGTTTGGTTAAGATTTGCTAAGTATTCTGCACCGGCTGCAGTCATTGTAACATGGCACACCCTTTTGTTTTGAAAGTTTGAAACAGTTCTCTATTCTTTGTGCAATCTAGGAGATAGTCTTCAAGCATAAAAAGAACAGCAGTTTGGGGTAATAACAAGTGTAAATGTACTCATTTGGTATTCTAAGACCCTTAAAACCCTTAAAACCCTTAAAACTGATTCTCATAGACATGCTGTGTGGTAATATTCAAAAGTCTTTGAGCTATCATCAGCATTTTTTTAAATTTAGACAACACAATGTTCTTGTAAGCCTTTATATCAGCTTTGAATAAAAGTTTGTCTCAATAAGACAAGGAAACATAAACAACTGGTTACTTAAGAAATCGAATGAAATTTAATTAATGACATTTAATGAGAAAATGTGTTTTTATAATTCTAAAGAGGATATTTCCTGTGAAATTAAAAACTCCTTCAAAATGGTAGAGGAAACAAATTTAGATTTCCTTTCTTGGATACTGCAACCTCTACAAGTTTCAGAGTTTAGAGTCCTTTTTTGTACAAGATTGTCCCCTAATGGATTACATTTAAACCACTATTCTGCAACATTTATTGATTATTGATTTATGATTAACATGATGATGATGAAATTGATGAAAGCGTTATTGTCGGTTTTAAAGCTTGGGTGAATGGTTAGATGGGCCCTAAATACATCCTAAGTCATCACCTCAGAGTTAAGAAAAAAATTAATTCTATTATCTACTCTTAACTACTGTCCATTTGTTTAATTACCAAATCCACAGAGTTTTTAATCTTCCTCAAAACACTACACATGATGACCATAGAACATATTAATCAAGTGTGTGTGTGAACACGAACAGTGTTAGGACAAATGGTGTTCTAGTTTTTGCATGATCTGTTCTCCATCTGCTGTCCAGTGCCACTCTTCACTGGTCTCCTGCCATCTGTTTAACAGTACCTCTGCATGACCAATTTTTTTTTTTTTTTGCTCCTTGGAACGTTATCCACTCTGCCAGAGAGGCATAGAGAAGAAAACCAGCATGATATTGCGCCCCTTCAGCCAGTAAAACCCCACAGTTAATGTTGCTCAAGCCCAACACGAAATCCCATTTGTCAGCAAATAGCTTCCTCTGGTTGTCTGTGCTGGCCAGGCGCTTCTGTGGAGCTCCCTGCCATGAAAATGACATCTTCAGTTATTTGTTGTCTGGGATGAATGGAAGCAGAGGATAGATGAAGCGAAAGGGAAGATTAAAGGGAAGAAGCTGTTCATGGTAAAAAAAAAAAAAGAAAAGGCCTCAAAATGCCTGATCATCCAATCTTATCCAACCTTGGTAAAATTGTCATTCAGTTTAATCAATTCCCTGTCATGATTATTAGATAATAATCCTAAAGAAAATAACTTCATCAGTGGAAGGTTTCCAATGAAAAAAAGATTTATATAGAATGAGCTGGGACAGTATGAGTAACAACGGGGAAACACATGACTACAAAGTGAGAATCTAGGACAGGAGTGAGAATTTGTGGAAGACACACGTCTCCCCTATCTCATCACAGTTGTCTGTATATGTTTCTATAGGTGTATATTGTTGTTGCAAAAGTGTATGTGTAAAAAGCCAGCGGGAGAGTTGGTTTAGTTGAGGGAATCCTGCTGACTTTGTGCTTCCCTTCCTTCACTGTAATGAAATAAGCAGCGAGGGTCATATCAAATTGCCTGGAGCACGTTCTCCCTGCTGTAAGGTCAATGCATTTTGCATTGTTATATGTGACAGTCGTTTAAACTGTATTTTCTCATAGCACGCTCCAAGGTTCTTCATTCCTCAGCTGTGACAGAAATTACTTCTTTTTTTTCTTTTTTTTTGCTTGGCAGGGATTTTCTGGATTAACTTGTTCCGCTGGTGTGAGAACTGTGGTAGTTTAAAAGGTGCCTCAAGCCATGTTGCCCTTCACACATTACATCATGGCTGCTTTTCATATGCTCACGCTGAATAAACAACTTAGCTTTTAGCCTTAAATTAAACACTGCACCAATCCAATTTCTTTACAGAGCTTGCATTTTTCTACATAGTGTTCTGGTATCTATTGTTGGCCAAAAAGTTCATGACTTACATTGATTTCCTCATAAACCTTAACAGAGACGTCATGGAAATAGAATTCTTGTCTGCAGGGAAAAAATGTTTGTAACTCTGTAAAGATATATATATATTTTTATGCCATTTCATCATCTCAGTCACTCCCACTTTGTCTTTATTTAGTGGGTCTATCTATATGCTTTCCACATATGTGGCAAAATCATTGGTATTGAGGTTTTCTCTTTGTTTTTCTAAAGTTGTGTTAGCCAGATGTAATTGTGTCTGCTCGTGTTCCTGCTGATCAGCTGCTGATGGTGTGGCGATGGACAGTAAAACTCTCCCGGCACCTGTTTCCTGGCCACACTCAAGTGTTGTTAATCGGCCGATGAGAGATGTTAACAAAGTTATTGCAGTATGCTGGAGGGATAAATCAACAAAAGAGTGGAGTTTCTCATGCAGTCTGTCAGGATTGGCATTTTTAAAAGGTCCCCGTGGCCACTCCATCCATCCTGTACCTGAGCTGAGATGGAAAGTCTGAAACAGAGCATGGGCTGAGTGATTGAAGTATGCAAACATTTAACTGGACTTGGGTGGACAGAGAAAAATAATGGTCTAATGGTTAAACGGATGAAGAAATGGAGAAATAGTGGAACAGAGGAGTGATGGATATTTAAAAAAGCAGCTGGAGAGATGGAATTGTAACTAAGTAAGTGAAGAACAGAAGAAGAACATCTGTAAAGAGCTGTTCATCCAATCTGTTTATCATGAATTAGCTGAACCTGGTCTCTCTGAATTAATTTCTGTAATGTTGTTGGAAGAGGAATAAATAATGAAACAGACTCAGTCATTTTCCCACATCAAGAGCAACAACAATAACATCCATCTTGTGTGATTTCATAAAATTTCTCTATTCCCCAGTCTTTTTTCTTCCTTTGTGATGTGCCAAACGTATGTGCATTACAAAGAGAGTGAGGAAATGATTTTCTTCTTTAAGAAACTATACCAGATTTTGATACTGTTACAAGAATAGACCTTTAGGCTGAGAGACCTTAGGGACAAAGGCACTTCTTTCAGATTGTCTTCCAAGCATGGGCCTGTCTAATTAAGTTAACCCACAAGGAGCTGTATTTCTTCAGTGTATCATAGCTAGTCTGCCTCTGAGTCACTGAGACAGTACTATTACGGAGAAAAGGCAATTGTTTTTCATCAAAACTAAAAATATCCTTCTTGGATTGAGTCCAGCTTTGTTGCTTCTCCTTTTTTTCCTCCCACACTTTGAACTCAGTTAACATCATTTTTGAATAGGCTCTTTTATTTTTCATGGATTTCTGCTCCGCTGTGGTTTGCATTAATAGCTCGGATGCCTGTATGGTTGCATTTAGCACATGGACACACAAGCACACACACACACACACACACACACACAGAAAATGCTCCAAGGCATTATTATATCTGCACACACTCAGACTAACTCACACACGCATTAAGTAAATGTTAATGTACACAGGTGCAGTGTTCATGGAGGTTGCTTTTCCTTTCTCATCATTCACTCGTAATCACTTCCCTTCCAGTCCAGAAAATCACCAACTTTTACTGATGCATTTATAGGCTGCATGTTCACAACTTGTACAGGGAAAAGTTTGACCACCACCAGAAATACATTATAAGGTCCTGAGTCCATACAGTCCCACAGTCAGTGCATTCATAGAGTCATACAGTCAACTCACAGACAGGAAATATTGTTTTATAAATGTCTACTTAGATTCTGAAATGCATTTGTGCTTTTAACAGGGTTTTAAGCTGTTTACGACATATGGGTGAGAGTGGAGTTATTGGTCGGGGTGGGGGGGCGGGGGAGGGGGGCGCTTCTGGGTGACTGTGGATGTTGGCAGGTTGCACGACTCCACCAAACTGATCCTGGGGAGGTCCCAATGACCTGTTTTATACCAACACTGGTGCCTTGTCGTAAAACCAAGGGGAAGCCGAGTCACAACTGGACTATGTGTTTGAAGCCGATGGAAAAAGTCCTCCTGTGGCAAGACCATGTAAGTATTCTGTGCTGCTGTGTCTGAAGTAGTGTAAATGCACAGAAAAATAGGCAACTATGACTTTATATAGACTTTAGATTGGTGCCCGGGTTCTGGTAAAATAACTTCTAATACCACTGAGAACCCCATTTCCCTCTTACTCTTTTGGATGGAAACAGTTTCTTGTCACTGGTATTTCAGTGCTGTAATTGGACGTTAAGGGGCTTGCAGAGAGAGAGGTGTGATGTAGATGTTAAAACTGCTCATAAATCACATATTTCTCATGTCTGTGGAGGTTCAAATTCTAGCTAGTCAAACCAGACCTGTCGCTGCTGCATTTGAAATGTGAAACACACTGTCCAGGATGAAATAGGTGAAGAAAACTGTCAGAATGTAATGGTTTTTTCTACGGATTAATTATTTGCTAAAAGCCTTGAATTTTACCTGCCACCACGGTAAAAAAGTGTCCTTTCTTATCCAGTGTGTGTAAGAATGATTGATGGTGTAAGTGTGTTCCAGGATTATGTTTTATGAAAGTTAAAGGGCCCTTGGGTTGATCTGTGAAGCACATAATCTCAGGCAAAGTGCAGGGCTGGATGAACCGTGGCTTTATTATTAAACACCTAAAAGGGACTAGTGCTGGTGGAGAACTCTGAATATCAAACTTCACACTCTGAATGCTCTCATCACACGCCCTTGCCATTTGGGCATGAAATTAACATGCTTTTAAAGAATTCATTCACTTCTAAGCACAGATGGGGACTGTATTTTAATGCTGTAATTAATCTATTTGGGCTAACTCACCCATCAAATACTAAAGATACATCCCTTGTGCAATCTTCTCTTGCTTGCTTTTTGTTTTTCAGTTTTATCTTTTAAGTGTGAGTTTTTTAAAAGTAATGCTCTTGGCAACAAGTTTCCGATTTGATGGCACAAGAGAGAATGGGCTATAAATGAAGCGGTATTGATTTCACATATGGAGTTGGACTACCAGGTCTATAGCAGCAGAGAAGGAAGGGGAATGGAGACCATGGGATGTTCATAGAGGCCTTGCTGGAGGCTCTGGAGGCTCAGAGCCCAGTTCCTCAGCTCTGGGAGCTGTTAAAAATACCATATAAAATTCCATATTCACAATTGTTTTAACTTTTTAGATTTATACATCTTGCTGTTAATACTCATGGTGAATGCATTACTGGTTTAAACACGGAATATGATTGCTGCTCCCTTGGTAACAGTGCATTTGGTAATTTGAAATGATCCCCTTATGGCAATATCTTTTTATTGAACCTGGCATGGCAAATACACAGTAACCTGTGCATCCCAGGTTAAAACTGTTAAACAAGAGCTGATACTAAAAGCTCTTTGCTGGTGTCTGCTTATGACATAATTTTGCATTAACAAAAGTTTACATACAATTTAGGCAAATCCCCAAAAAGCAGGTGGACAAAATCAATCACAATGGAGCATTTGGCAATTGGCACCAAAAGGGGTATACATTACCTTCAGGATCTTGTTAAAAGAGAAAACAAACAAAAAAGATAAACCAATCAAACAATTAAAGAACCAAACACAATACAAGTACATAATTGACTCATAGCAGGAACAATAATATGACTCAAATATGACCTAAAATGCTAATATTGTGTAAAAAATGTACAAATCTTACATCAGCAATTGTGAGTTATAAAACAATCTCTAGCTAAATGTGATACCATTCATAGTGTTTCTGGAAAAATGTCATTCTCATACATACTTTGTTATCTGTCATAGTCTATGGGTGCCACTACAGGATGGGAATGATTTGCAGTCTTGCTTGTTCCTGGAAAAAAGAATACATATTAGGTAGCTTCCTTGCTGTTGATATGAAACTTTTGTTGAGTTCCAGCTGGTATGGACTGGGAAACTGGAAATGTTTACTGTAATCCTCATGCCTAATTTGTGTGTTTTTATTTAGCTGTTCTGTATCTGGGACTGTGTTGGGGGTGGGGCTGTGATTCAGGGGTTACAGCAACAGTACACTGATGCTGTCAAAGTGACCGCAGGGAAGAAACAGACAAATGCTCCTCATTATGGCACTGACTATGGCCCGGTAACGAGTGAAAACCAGTTCCATGTCTGTGACTGAACAGCTGGAGGTCATCATTAGCTTCACCCATCATAAAGTAATTGTTTTTTTTCCAGTGTTGCACCTGAAAAAGTACACATGAGGAACCTATACGGTAGAATTGTTCAAATGCAAATTTAATATTTTGTCAAAGTTACTGCTACAGTAGCTAAAGCTGGATTATAGCTGTTATGTATTGAAAAAAAACTTTTTGTGTCATGCAAAATATAATTCAGAACTTGACTTTTACTTAAAGTGCAAGTAGCTTCAACCATGTTGGATTTATTTCACTGTTAGTATAATTCCTCATTATCTGGACAAATCCAGTAATTTTGTTTATCAGAAAAACATAAGGAAATGGAGGAACAAATCTAAACATTTTATTACATACAACCATACATATGAGATGTTTAACTGACATTTTCATCACATGTTTGGGTGTCAAGGAATTTTGTTTTAGCTCACCTGGATATCTGTCAATTTGTTTAATTTGACAACATCAATTTGACAGTCTGTTAAATTATATCTTATTTTTTACCGCCCTTCATGATTCAAGCTCATCCCTGTTTTCTTTATTTGAAATTGGACAATATTTCTTTTGTGGATCTTCAGTAACCCTTCCCTCACCTTGTAAATTCTAGAAATCCATCTGCTGAAAGTACAGTACAAAATTAAGGGGAAAAAATCAGCTCAGTTCCTGACTGACGGAATTAACAGCACAGTGCGAGCATGTCCAATGGGGTAATTTCATTGGGCTGTGAAACCAGTGTGAGCAATGTTCCTGACCCTGATCAGGAGTCAGACAGCAGTACAGAGTTCACCAGGGGTTACATTGGGCCCCGCTGGATGGACAGGCAGGGAACTGTAAACCTGGAAGACCAGAAGCCGAAGCTCTGTGTGTTTACCACGCTACTTTTACAAGTGATGTCATCACATTGTAAAAAGATACAGTTCTCTGCGGCCCCATCCATTTGTTACTATTTGAGAGAATAAACATGGCCTAAGTGCACGGAGAGGGATTGAAGCGGAGGTCTCTCTTGCTGGAAAGTCATGGGGAAGCAGGCTCCTGCGGTGTATGGTGTGTGCAAGAAGATGAAATGGGCTGTGGGGATCTGTAACTGTCCAGGTGCTACAAGGCTCAGGCCCAGCCTCACTAGTGACAAGGGATATCCTGCCTATAAATATTCAGTCATCCGGTCTTCATTGTGAGCAAGTTTTCAACAGAAACAAAAACACCAACTGTTATTGATTCCCCTGGACTTCTGTTCTTGAAGAACTCTTTTCCTTCGTGGCATCGGAGGATACAAATTCTGTATCTATCCAAAGGTATCGACTTTTGGAAACACTATTCATTCCACACCCCATAGAATTCCATTGATGTTCAGATTATATTTCATAGCCCTTCTTTGTTTCTTTCTCTTTATGATTCTTACTTACACTACAGGTCTTAGTGGTATTGCATCAGAAAAACTCTTAACATAAGTCAGAACACTGATGTGTGGTGTAAGTGCAGCCATATGCGAAAACGCAATGAAAAAGCTTGTGTTTTATGTGAGTTCTCCTGACTCAAACAGCTGGGTGGATGCTGGGGCAGTATTACTCTACAACGTCATTGGTTCTGGCTTGTCGGGAGTTGATCTTAGTGTAGCTCATCCGATTCAACCGAATAGTAAATACAAGCTTAAGAATAAACTAAGTCTAAATGTTTTTACACTTTGGAGAGGGATTCCCAATCCTATTAATAGACTGGAAGAATGTTTTAAGATTGTTGCTTATGTTACAGTTCTTTATTGTTTCTCTCTTTTGACTCCTCTGAATGATGTCACATACACCAACTGATTTGACTGCTAGAATAATGCAGCACACTTTAAGGCCTCTGTGTTCATTTTGATGAGACCTCTGCTGTCTTGCTTCCTTTCTCCATCTCTTGGTTCATGTGCATGAGTATGGTTACTTGGCTTGGACTTTTATTAGCTTTTCCTGACCCTCAAAGAACTTGGCCTGGCCCGGTTCTCTCCAGCACTTTCCCACTAATGAAGTGCACATTCTGCCGGCGTGCTTGGCTGAGCCCGGTTCCTTGGCCATCCCATAATGGGAATTTCCCCTTCTTTCTATGCATCCCTGCCTGTCTCGCTCTCTGCCACTGCCACTCTGGTGTGTGTGAGTCATGTCCTGAACAGTCTGCCATCAGCCAGGGGATGTTGGATTCATAAACCTTCTCACACTCATTTGCCACTGTTGGACTGGCTGGCTTGTTCTCTGGGCAACTGGCTGTCTGATTTGTTCAAGGGCTGACTTATTGCAGAGCTGGGAGGCTCGAAACAGGATAGAAATTTAGAATCTTAGACTTTGAGTGACACTGAGCAGTTTATAGTGAGAAGAAAAGCTGTACAAATGTGTATATTGAATGAACTGACATTGATAGTTAAAACAAAGTAATCTTACAACTAACAGAGTACTTCTGTATGAACGTAAACTGGCAGCCAATGTATTTTTAAAGGCACGTTCTTTAATAAGGAACATTAATCAGACTTTTTCGAATATGGCATCTTGATTCCATGTGTTTCAGAACCTCTAAAATGTAGACAGACCACCAGTAACAGCACCTGTTGCTCCAGAACTGCAAAACAAGCCAATTTGAGCCAACTTATTTCACGAGGAGTGTCTTAATCACTGGAAAAAAAATCCTTTGTATGTTTTTGCTGCACAGCTCAATGAGGATGACATAGTCTACATCCTCAAATCAACCTTGAAGAGCCTGTGCTATCTGCGTTTTATGGGGAAAATCCACCGGGATATGAAAGCTGGGAATATACTCTATGACAGAGAAGGTCATGCGAAACTAGCTGATGGTGGGCTGGCTCGACATTTGACGGTGAGTTTTGATTCCACTGGGTCTTCCACTCTCTAAAAACCAACATAATAAAACCAGGTCTCCATTGGAGAAAATGGCATAGGATAATCATTTCTATCCACAGTGATTTCCACACTGTGAAATAAACCTTTGAGATGCAAAACAAAAGGTTGGGAGTCACAGAATTTGGAACGGTTTGTTTCCATATTATATTTGCTTTGTCCATAGAATGCTATTAGGCAGGCAGTTCTCACAAAACTTACACCTCTCCATGAACTTTAATCATGTCAGAATTTAGGTCTACCTTAATAAAAGCACTTCTGAGCTGCCAGAAAGAAATAGGGCAAAAAATGAGACTGCTTGGGATGAAAAAGTCAATTTATATTGTAAGAGGTGGTCATGCTTCCAACAGAAGTTTGTGGTTTGGGTGTTTGCTGCCTATTGAAGACATTTTCTTTTTCCCACACTGGCTTATCTTCAGTGCTTATTCCTCCACAGTGACTGGCCAGTTTTCCTCTGAGGGGGTCAGAGAGCAAAATTCAGCTCCCTGTGGGTGGTTGATCAGAGGAGAACTTTTTGTGTACGATGAACTCTGCTGAGGGCTGGGTTTATACAGTGATGCTTTGTAACAAATTCAAAGATTAAGAAAAAATACTGTGAAACATGTATGATGTTTGATATACAGAACAATGCACACACTCTGAGTACAGACACAACCTTGCACACAAAGCTAAGTCTGGCGGTCCATCTGGAGAGAGCTCAGTGTAGCCTAAAGGTTAACAACATAACCCTCGAAGCTTAATACTGGCAGGCATCAACCTTGCTGAGGTGTCCTTGAGTGAGACATTGAATCCAGCTCCAGAAGTACAGCTCTGTGTCTGATCCTGATCTTTGACCTCCTTATGGGGGAAGATAAGGAAACTGCCCCTCAGAGACAAGTAATGATGGTGAGTTATTACTTTGCAGAGACAAAATGATGAGTATGATGAGTAATCATAAAACAATCAATTTGAAAACTCCTGTCTCTGATTTAAAAAAAATTAAAGCGAGTAAGAAATTAATGTAATCTATTGGTTTTGAAACTAAGAGCTGCAAAAAGGCCGGTCTTGCTGGTATTGCTCCTCGCTGGGTGGTCTGTGGGCTATAGACCATAAGCTCCCCATTACTTACCTGGCTGCATTGTTTTACTTTTTGGACACTTAACCATTTTTGCTAAGCACTTGATGATTTAAAGAGATCCATAAAAACTGCTGGACTGTGACCCTTAAGAACCTGCACCGGCTGAAAGTGAGCTGGATTAAGACACTTGGAACAATGTAGAGCTATAGGGAATGTGTTAGAGTTTGATGTTAGTGTTACTGGAATATATATTGCACAATAAAACATTTTAAACTTTAGGTGTAACATGTGTTACACTGAAATATTTTTTAAAAAATTCTTGAGGTTAAGGGGAATTTTTTCCCCTCCCATTTATAGCCAACAAATCTGCAAGATTCATCATGTGTTTCTCCATCAAGGCTAGGAGGGAGGGGAGAAGGACTGGATAATAGCTTGTAATGGTGATTCATTTTACAGGGTCATCCCTGTCCTTGTCCAGGCTCCACTGGCATATGCTTTTTTTTCCCCACACTGAAATACAGTCAGCCCTGTTTGATCATGTTCTCTTTACATGATGAAATGTTATGTGTGCTTCCAAAAATAAATTCTATCGCTCTACTGTACACTCTGAGAAGTAGCATTTTTAGGTTTTTCTGGAAACAATATAGGACAATATGGAATTGCGCCAATATAACTTACCAAGTAGCTCGGCTCTTTCTGTTTTCCCACAGAAATGATTGAAGACATGAAGGACCTCTGAAATAGTTAATGTTTTAGTACAAAATGCCATTCATGTGATCATTGCAGAGGGCTACCAGGTGGTGGGTGGAGGAGAATGCAGTATAAACCATAGGTCTGTCTTACAGGCTGTTTTGTTTCTAACTGAACAGCCCGCAGCACAGCCCTATAAACCTGTGGTGAGATGCAAAATAAAGCGCTAGGCGTTCAAAAAGAATATGACATTTTTTTCTGGAATTAATGATTTTGAATGTGTAAATTTAGCTGTGATGAATGGTCTGTGAGGATATGACCTGCAGTTTTATAAGCCTTGCTATCTTTGAAGAATGCAGCAACGAGCATGAGCAATCACATTCCCATCACGCGAGCCAGCTGCCCACATGAATAAGCCAAAGTGATAAACAAATGAAGGTGATGGAGTTTAAATGTGGCCCTTCTTCATGTGGTCTCGGTGGCCGTACATGGGACTTTTCTCTTCTATCCTTTTGCAATCACTGAAACACTCTCAGCATGGGCTTTTTTATTAGATCACATAAAGTAAACAGTCCCAGTGAGTGTTTTTGATAAATGCAATTTGCTGCTATGCTCCTTTCCAAGCAGCATCTTGTGTTCAGCCTGTTGTAAGTTAATTTACCAGATCAACTGAAAAAACAGAGAAATCTAATGGAAAACACTGCCCTGGCATCCAAACTGCATACCAGTGGTTGTCTAAAGAATGGGAGCTCTTTAATGTGGTGATTGCATGGATTCAGTTGGAAATTTAGTTTCCGTAAAAAGAACTCACTTTTCCGTTGTGTTTTTTCCCTGATTTTATCCCTATTTCCTTTCATTTGTTGCTTTCATTATCAGCTTTGTGTTTTTAACAAGGTAGTTAGGCAAAATCATCACTTAAGATATGACCTCTTCCTCAACTTACCCATTCAAATTTTGTGATGGGGAAAGTATTGCAGTCTTTTAGTGAAATCCTTTGTGCTTCGTAACTGGGTTTGAAACTACTGCTTTGCTAATATGCCTCCCATGCATCCTTCTACACAGGGCACTATACCTCAAGCTTGCTCTCAAAATGGAATGTTTTCTCCATCCAAAAATATGTGCAACATATTGGATGGTTTCTCACCTTCATTGGAAATCTCAGTTTGTTATTGCAGAGATCACTATAATTTACAGTTTTGGCTCCTGGTCTTCTGCAGGCCTTCATCTCCAGTAGGGTTTTCTGTAACAGAGAAAAAAACATGCAAAAGTCAGCCAAGCAATATTGCAGTCTTCATACAAAGCCACAAAGTAAAAGCAAATTATGTTGATACATCATAAAGCATCAGTATAGAACCAATAATACAAAAGCAACGTACAAAACAAGGAAGTTGGAATTATCCTGAATCTTGTGTCATCCTGACTTACAAAAAGCAACAACTGGAGCATTTAATTCAGACTGAGCTCAGCCTCCATTGCCTTTCTTAATATAACCATCAAATGCCCCTAATAATCATAAAACCAAAATCACAAGTTGTCACTTTGAGGCATTGAGGTACTGCTGAGCATTTGAGTTATTATGTGCAATGAAAAGAAATGAATCCTTTTATTATATTTTCTTTGCCTTGTATTAAAATACATATTCTTCTGTTAGCAGAGCACACACAAGCACGCGCAGGCACACACATGAAACACTACATTTAATTATAATCACCACTCCTTTTCCAATTGACATGGACACAGAGAGTAATCTCTCCTGTTTTCTCTGGCGCAAGACGAAGGCTTGTGGTGTATGGCCTAAACGTGGGTTATTGTTATTCAAGAATACGTGCTGGAATATTGGGAGTATCGATTGCTTTTCACCCCAGGACATTTTGGCGGTGAAACAAAAGTTTCTTGCTGCAAGCTGCCAATAGGTCCATTTCTGCTACACTTAAGGTAAGTGCACACTTTAATACAAGTATTACATGACTTTGGTATCTCAAGGTCTCCAAGGGGAGGAAATAGCAGATTCAATGTAAACAAGATTAGCTTTTCGCGGCACAGGCAGTTGCTGCTTCCATACTTGGCCATAAATCTTCGGCAATCACCACTGCATAGACATTTCTGCTGGAAAGAAATATGTAAAATCTGACTTTGACACTGTCTGGTGGGATGTTAGGATGAGCTGCAAACCATTTTTGCAATATCACTCATTTTTAAAATAATTATGGTCCCTGTCTCTATCTATTTTGCTTGTAGTTCGTATCTTTTGTTTTACCTCTGTCAAGTGGTCCAGGAGTCCACTGATGTAGACCTTGGTTTCTTTTGCTCTCTCTGCCATCAAAAACTAAATATAGAAGATTTGTTGCTCTTTCAGAATACACACCACCTGCCAAAATACACAGACCCTGCTTTCTTAACCTTGCACAATGATCTGTGTATTTGGAATGTAAATGCAGTGAGAGGAGAGGCCGTGATGCTCAATGCGGCTGGCTTGAAGGCAGGGTAATGACACTGTTTGCTCATGTTTTTGGAAGCTGTCAAACCACAGCAGGGATTCCATCCTATTACTCAGAATGATGTTGATATTGATTGCTGTTGGAATACCAAGCCTATATCCCACACTTTACATGTGTCATGGCATATCACATATGCTTTTGTGTCTTGGCTGTGATGGAAGCTTCTGGTTTTGCTCAATTTAAGACGAATTACCAAAGAAATATTTTGTTTTTCAAACTTAACATCAGTGACATTTAAGCTGTATAGTTCATTTAGCTCACACCCATTTACCCTAATTTTTCTTTAAACCTGTCCTCATATATTCCATATATCACAATATGAACTATGAAGTCATGTATAAGAGGGGGCTAAAGGTTCATTTTCATTCATTTTATTTAGTAGAGCCTGTCTCTTCAAAAATATTTCTGCACATTGATACATGGAAATTGGTTCTCATAGGAAATGTCATTAGTTGTGGATAAAATGATTTAATCTGTTACATTTTTTTCATAAATTCTGATTTGACAGCGAGTAATGTAGTTCATGATATCTGACAACATTAGTTCCTTGGATCAGGCTACAATTACATAAGAATGCTTAATAGAACTTAGCTTATATCTTTCAGGAAAAGATTGTGTTGGTCCATTTCAGATGAAAAAATGTCTTCTGAGAACTGTAATCAACCATCAGAAGTATTTTTGTGTTATGTGTCAGCAGTATAGTGAGGTTCATTGATGTAGTTATGTGGGTAACTCTTCAAGGATCTGAGAAAGTAAGACTTTAGCTTTTACTTTATGATGACTGCATAATGTTATTGTGACATCCTCTGTTAATTTCTATTTTGACTCCATTTGTTAATTTCTTCTTAACAAATGAACTTGGGTGGGAACAAATTGTCCAGTGAGTTGAGATTGTCGTGTGAGAAAACATCCATCCATTTTAAAAATTTCCAATGGGGACACGGGGGGTTGGAGCTGACAACAGGCGAGAGGCAGGGAACACAGATACAAACAACCACACACACTCACATTCACTTTTAGGTGCAATTTGGATCATCAAATTAACCGAAAATGCATGTTTTTGGACGGTGGGAGGAAGCCAGAATACCCAGAGAGAAACCATGCAGACAAAGGGGGATCATGCAAACTTCAAACAGAAAGGTCCTGTTCCCCAATCATGTGAGATTAGTTTGACTTATTATCTTTCAATTCAATTCAGTCGTATACTTAAATTATTTTAGCCACACAGTCACAGAGGAAACATGTTGACTATATAAAAAGTATATTGATTATACTTTATTTCACTACGAACACCTCTTGATATATCTTGTATAGATGTTTCGTAGCAGTAGACATGATATATTAATGTTTTCAAGAAAATGCCTCAACAGGTCATACACAATTTTTCAATTAGAAAACAAATCTGTATCTGCTTGTTGGAAAGTTTTTCTGGGACTTCATTTGGGGGAGCTGGGTTTGCCATAGGATACCCTGCATCATCCTTACATAATGTCATCACTCAACGTGACATCACTATGTGATGGTTTTTGTGTTTCAATGGGTTAATTTGATGTCAACCAAGGAGATCATTATATATTTCATGGTTTCAATATAAGTACATAGGGAGTTGTTTTAGTTGCATTGGTCCAGATGGCAACCAGTATAGCAGCCAGTCCACCTATAGACCCACTCCCACATTAGTTTTGCAATATTAGGAATTTTATATATTGCAAAAGGTTGAAAAGCAGAGGTCATTTGGTGAGTATTTAATCTTTTCTGCTGGAACATCTTGATATTGGTCTGTTTTTCATACTCTGCTGCAATACTGCCATGCTCACATGATATTAAGATGTAAATTGGGCAGATCAAATCCATAATCTGACATGAATGCGGTATGACATCAAACATAACATACGATACATTTTTAATTTCCATAACATGGTCTGCATGTCAACAATCAGTTTGATAACATCTGAGGTTTGGGATGGTGCTGCTTTTCATTCTAACCCGCTGATTTTGATTATTGCTGTCTTTTTAGAAAAATCTTTTCTTTAATCAGAGAATTCAACTGATAAGCCAATGCCTGGAATTGATATTTTCATGGCAATCTGTATGGCACTTTATTGGCTCCCATTCCTCTTAGCTATATAAACATTTACAGTGTTAGTTATTTTTACAGTCATTTTCTAAATTAGCTGAGTCATGCACTAAAACTCTGTGTCATAAGGGGAATATTAAGTCATTATTTACATCTATGAATTCTGATCTATTTGAAAATGATGATAATAAATGATAAGCTTATTCATGCCACTGTTATCATTTAGAGAAATCAGAGTTGATTCAGGTTAATAACTGAACTCATAGTGGAAATGGAAACAAGTAATGACCAGTACCCTCCCCCCTTTCAACCCCTCTCCCTGGTGTCTCTCCCTCTAGTCACCTTCTCTCATTCCCAGGGTCTGAATGTGGGTGTCCCACTGGGAATTCAAGTAGCACATTGGGTCAGCCACTCAATACCCCCCTGTTTAAAAGGATTCATTGCAGACTAATTGGGATAACATGGCTGGAAATGTTGACCTTGGTATTTCTAAACAAGGTTTCCATTAACTTGTAATAAGGGCAAGCAGCCTGGGCCTAGACAGATCTTCCACCAAGCAGGAGGAAATACAAAACATGCCTCAATAGGTTTTTCTTAACTTTGATTAATCACTGAGAGAGACTGGTAAAATATTAATAAGGAGAAAACCCTGTTCTTTTTACAGTTGCGTTGAGGACAAAGATAAAATACAATTTTGTGGTCTGTGAGGACAACAAAAGGGTTTCGTATTTTATTTTAGAATTTTGCAGAGGATCTCTCTCCCCTGAAGATCGCTTTTTGAAACCGCTGGTCTCTTAGCATCGCAGAATGTAATGTTTCATTTACTTTATGTGATGTAATCAAAGAAACTATAACTGGTGCCTCTAACAAAGTGCAGTCCAATTACATAGAACAGCAGATATGTTTGATCTGCTTTTGATAATGACATATCTCTAACAATCTGCCATTAATTTGAAAAACAAAGGCCTTCCTAAACCACATGCAAAACTGGCACTGGTACTTGGGGAACTGATACTTTTAGGAAGTTTATTATTTCACATTATATTGTGTACAGGCTCTCAGATCTCAGTGCCAGTAGTCCTGATCCAGCAGGCCTTGAAACACACTGCCAGAGTTTTAGATTTGGTACAGGAACTGAACTGAGCCACCTGATGAGAGACAGAGAGAAGCTCTGGCTAAGAAAGGGGCCTCTCTTTCTGCTGAGTCAACACATTTACTTTTTCTATCAGGTCATTCGGATCCACAGGGCATCAACTGACCTGTGTTGAATTATCATTCATTTGAAATACAACAGTTGAGAGAGCACTGTATGCGAAGGCTGCTTCATTCACCGGAAGAAACGAGGATGATGGAATGAGGAGACAGACTCAGTAGATTAAAGTGAAATTCATTGAAATTTTCCCTCCCTTTCATGTTGCTGTGGTATCATCAGGTTGACAGTTTTGTGTGTTTGGCCTCTTCCTCTTTTTTGCCTTCCTCCTCCTCAACTTCCTCCCTAATTCTTCTTTCCCGCTATTTCGAATGATCATGATTCCAAAGAATGTCTCTCTGCAAGTGTTTAACACACAAGTCTTTGAAGCGCAGTCCAAGTGGCTGCGTTCGTCTGTGCTTTGTTTTTCTAAATGCTAGTTGTATTAAATCACCTCCCAGTCTCCAGCCTGTGTGCTTCATCTTCTCCATTTACTCTCCAAGAGGAAGTACTGTTCTACACTTCTGAAGTCGTCGAGAGATTTGGCACTTTTATATAGGTTTTTAATGCATGCCTTTTAGAAGTTTGACACTTTAAATACAGTTTTTGTTGATTTTGGAACATTTTTCTCTTCGCAAATATATCATCACAACGGACACAGTAGCTGACTGAATAAGAGTAGCTTGTTTCTATGTCGCTTCCAATAACTGGTACCCGATAACTTGTATTCTTTGGTTTGCCCTGTTTATTTTAGGTCTAAACACATATTGCAAAGTTTAAGATGATAGGAGAGCTTTGATGAATTGCTTCAAGATAATCAGGTTAAATTAATAGCTTTTGTGCACGAATCTAATGTGACTGTTCAGGGTTAAAAAAAAAGATCTAATTCAACCCCAACACACAGAACAGGCCCATGCTATAAGGAAATTAAGACATGTCATACGGGCTAATGTGTCATACACAAATCTTTTGCTCATACCTCAGTTTTACAGCACAATTAACTTTGAACAAATGGAAAGAACAGGCGACATTTGATGTTTGCCTTTCATTTTTTATACATTTAAATTTGATGGTATTCTTTTACAAACATTTTATAAAAGCATTTGAATCGATCGAAGGACTACAGAGGACATGCTATAAACCTGCAAGAAGAAAACACACCTTTCTTTTATAACCAGAACATAAACAGTAGTTTATGATTGGCGATTTACTGTCATGTTGCATAAGGAGGCGGGTCTGATTCTAAAAAAGAGGTTAAGCTTTGAGTGAAGTGGAATACTACTCCTAAACATGAATGAAGCAGTTGTAGGGTAGGGTTGTAGGGAGAATTCATCCCCTTTTGACCCCACTGGCTTTTTCATGTTACATTTTTAATGGCTAACACAACAAATGACATTATATATAATAATTCCAACCATACCTTTAAATTATTCTTTCTTTTTATTGACATGCTTTCATGGCTGCTAATTAAAAAAGGCTAGATTAGGTACTGGTTTTCAAATCCATATGGTGTATTTTGTTCTTGACCAGTAGGGAAAAAGAGAGCTGCAGCAAGTAAGCAAGATTTCAAAGACAGCTCCTTTTCAACTGCCAGTGGTCCGAGGAAAGATGCGCCGGCTTATCAGCTCCCCCAATGCACAACCTTCACCTCTGCCTTATAAATACTGGTATCTACCTTTTGTCAAATAGCTACCCTTATTTTATGGCTTTACCACCCTTTGTGTGCGTCTCTTCACCTGTGATAGTGTTCAAAGGTGCATCCACCCAAAGATAACAGTTTACAGTAGTTAATTGGTGATTAAATGACAAGATGTCCTTGTAAAATCCTGCTACCTGTGTTGTATTGGTAACAAAAAGAGTTTCCAAGATATAAAGAATTTCATTGGGTGTTAAAGTGAAATTTTGTTTGTTTTAAAGATGTTTACAGGCTTACTGGCATAACACAGAGACTTGTAAAAAAAAAAAAAGATTACGTAATATGATGTACCAGATTTTTTTTATTATTGGAATTATCAATAAACACAAGGACATTACCTAACCCCTGAGTGAAATGCCCACTGGTAAAAATCTTGATAAAAAATTTTTTTCTTCAAATATGAATGGAAATGGAATTCTATTCTGTCTTGCAGGAGCATAGATTTAGCAGATGGCAAGCTGAAGTCACATCAAACATATAAAAGGAAATTGTAACGTCTACCTTAATTTTTATCCAGGCATAGTAAAAGGTGCCCACGATTTCTCTTTTGTGAAAATGAAACTTTATTCCATACTCTTTCCAGCAGTATTCTAGTATTGATCTCCTCATCCACACACCTCTACTGCTGCCATTTCATTCAGCAGTAAGACACTGCCCTTGGAACCAGTCTGTCAACATGAGATCTGCAGCCACCCCAGCCCAAGAGCTCTAAACCCATGTAATTACATTTTAAGCGGCATTGGCTAGTTGAAATATCTTCAGTAATTAGTTTTGTTTTTCCACTCTTCCTATAATCTTCCCCATTTGTGAGAGGGGTTTGGACCATTTGCTGGAGAGTGAAACACAACAAGTCAGTTGGCAATGTGGAATAAATTAAAGAAAAACCTGACGTAGTTGCATGTAAGAATAGAATGACCCCCTCTACCTTTCTTCCATCCATCCACCCACACACACATTCCCTTGGACCACCTGAAATGTGTTGTGGCGGTTGTTTCCTTTGATTAAGAGGTTATGGGAGTGCTGTATAAATATAAAAGCTGTCCAGACTGTTTTCAAGTGTTTATTTGTGTTACCACCTGTGTTTCCATACAGAAGAAAATAAGCTAGTGATTATGATGAGGAACACTGAGTGTAAAGGAAGTACAGTTTGTGCTGTGCTAAAAGTTTGACTGGTCGGCCAAGGGGTGGTGAAGGCATGCCCATAAAGTGCATCTTAATCTGCTCCTGCTTTAGAGAGACCAGTAAATCCTTAGCTCTGAATGGCATTTTAATATGTTGAAAATCTCCAAGGCGCTGTCATTAGACTTTCAGGAAGACCCCAAAACACCCCCGTAGCCTGTCAGGCTCACTACCCCTAAGGCCCTGTTCGTCCTCCCTCTTTCCTCTCTTCATCTCTTACTTTTCTGTCAAATATTTATAGCTGATGGCAGATAAGATTATTTCAGCATTGGACCTCTCAGTGCCAGCTGCTACAGACCTTTGCTCATAATAAACACTAAGATGCGTTGTGGTTAAAAGAACGTTTTTTTGTATTTGGAGCTCATCCTACGTTTTGATTGATAAGCGATTTCATTCATTTTCTTGGCTCTGGGCATCATCAACAACTCTTATCTGGAAACTGTTGGGAATTTATTGTTTCAACTTGAAGGTTTTTAACCGTGTGAAAGGGCATTGACTGTGGGTTTTGACCCCAAGGAGATTCTATTTCCCAGGTGAAATTTATTGAACTTTGTTTCATGTTACAAAAATGTGTGTATGGCCAGTTCTCATCTGTCTACCAATTGAAGAATCTAGTACGTTTTAGAAGTCCATCCATATATTATCTATAAAACTTATTCTTATCCCAGCTGACATTGGACAGGAGATGGGGTGCACACTGGACACATTGCCAGTCCATCACAGGGCCACACAGTCAGATAATTTGTCATTTGTGAATTTTTATTTCAGTAGAACTCTGAAGGAACACATTGAATTCTTAAAAGTATTCTCTGGTGAAAACTACTCCTCAAGCAGAAAAGGAGAAACAGACAGTGTGAAAACCAGCCTGCTCTGCAGGAGATCAGCTTGAATATTGTCTTGTTCTATGAAGTCCTGTCAGTAACAGTAACAGCACTGTCTTGACAGTAAAAAATAAGCTATGTATCTATACATCATATTTAATCTTTAATACCAAAAGGGTTTATGTAAAGTCCTAAAAGATTATCACAGTATAATTTGTGCCTTTTGAACATATTTTTCAAGTAATGTCATTAATAATTTACCATGGTTTGTAAAAAAGTACCTCCTATTGTATTTTCTTGTTTCATAAAACTATAAATCTTGTAATGGACTGAAAACTTTCGGATTACAAAAACAAATTACATTTCATACATGGACACATGTCACAATGAATCCATGTCAGTGTATCTACATGCAAGACATAAATCAATGTGGAAAATGCCAATGCTAATTCAAGCCAACACACAGCAACCTGTCATGGTTGGACCATAACAGCTTCTTAGCCCATCAGTGAACAATTAATCTTGTTGCATAAGATCAAACGGCATCTTGACTTTGCAGTCGAAATTATTACAGTATGTGTAGAAGTCTTTCAAAAAAAGTTTTATTGACCTAAGGCAGCACTCACATTTTTGTGGCTTAACAAACAGTTAAGAGGCACATGCTGCAGCAGATGTACAGAAACACATATGATCAAGATGAATTTCAGCTGCAAGCAAATCTTACATAGCATGTAAAAAATCGTGTACACTCTCCGGGTTGTACAGAATTGTCAGCATTGAAGTTTCTAGTCATATCTCACAATTTTATCGCATCTTGTTTAACTGCCCTCAAGCAGAGTTCATGTTGATAATAACTGTTTGCATCTGCAAGTTCAGAAGCAATATGAAGCAATGTAAGGGTGTCACTGTTGTCAGTCTAATCTGTTGTGTACGGAACTGTCTCATCAACTGAAGAGCACATAGATGCCCACAAAAACATTCTGTTGAACGAACAAGATTAAATTGACAGATTTATTAGGTAAACTTAGTCAAGATTTTTTGATATTATCTATTTTGAAATGGAAAACAACACCAGTGGTGCCCTCTAATGGCAGTTGAGACAAAAAACACATATGTGAAGTAGTGAGTAATGGAGCTACTGTCTATTGATTTCTCAGAGTGACTTTGAACCTCTTTTGCACTTTTGTTTCCTGATTGACAGACTCTATCCATATAATCAAAATAAAAACCGCTTATTTTGGCACTCAGTAAGAGTGACCTACTACTTATGCCATTCATCAACCTAATATGATGAGTAGTATTTTTCTGGATTAGAGGAATGTTTACACACATTAAGACATGTTTGGTTTCTTATTCTTTTGGTTTTGCATAATCATTCTCTTTTACTGCAATTTATGTTTATTCCAAAACGAATGTATTTATCCATCAAACAACTGCAGTATGAGGTGGGTTTTTAAGTACATTCATGTCTCTTTTTAATCAGACACAAATTCTATCCTAAAGTCTTAAAAAATATGAAAACTTAAGATAATTTTGTAGTAAAATCTCATAGATTCTGTTGTATCTTTTTACATTTTACTTCACTAAATGATGATATTTGTACTGGCTCATTAAATACTTAGCAAAATGTTGTCAACTTCCTGCATGTGAACTCTTTTATGTACATACTCTCATGTTGGTGGAGTTTACAACTTCCAAAAAGCCACTGTGGGCCACCGGTTTACCTTTACTGTCTGCAATCTGTTGTCTTCTCTGTTCCCTCCGTTTCTCACAAAAGATGTCTATGCGAGACAGAGAGAGAGAGATAGAACATTTATGTACCAGTGTTTGTATTGTTCATGTGCTTGTAAGCAGGTGATGTTTGCACACGCGTGTGCGTTTCTACTGAGTGTGTGTGTGTCTCAGTTAGGGGTGGATGTGTGTGTTTCCCTTTAGACGATTGAACAATGACCTCATGGTATGATGGCTGTCATTACGGCCTTTCAGAGGACGCCATTGGGAGCATAAAAAAAGCTGATTGTCAGCAGAGCAGGGCTGCAGATCATCTGCAGCAGATGCCAGTGATAAGATAATGATAAGGTTGCTATCTGGCCTCCACATCGACCTCCAAAGCACTGATACACCGTGGCATATCAGCTGCCATCTAGTATGCATGCTCTGTGACCAATGGTCCGATACTGATGGCAGAACATCT
Source organism: Menidia menidia (assembly GCA_907169785.1). Classification (NCBI taxonomy): domain Eukaryota; kingdom Metazoa; phylum Chordata; class Actinopteri; order Atheriniformes; family Atherinopsidae; genus Menidia; species Menidia menidia. The sequence goes on along the minus strand of CAJRST010038888.1, from coordinate 18,136,637 downwards.
GACAGTTGCATTAGAGCAATGAGGCCTGCACGTACAGTAAGCGGTGGATAAAGAGGGTTCTGAATATAAAGTGCATCTGTTTAATTACTCTGGGATGTGGCTGAGGCTATATAATATTGATTGTTATGTGATAAGGATGGGTTGTTGTGTCAATAAACAGTCAGTTTTTCATTACTGTATGTTAACGTCCAAAGGTAGATTTCCGATTTTCCTACGCAATCCGCATTTGTTTTACTCAAAATTTCGAAAGATTTTCTATTTTATTATCATTTCTTTTTTTTTTAAGTTTTACATTGTGAATCACATTATCTGTGTAAGCTCAGAGTAAACTGACAGGAGAGGCCCAAAATAAGGAAGAGCTTGCTAACTGTGTCATAAAAAAAGGCGTTAGTTCTGGTAGTTTCTTTATTTCTATCCTGTCGTCTTTATAGTTAACTGCAGCATAGTTTGGAAATCTGTTATTGTCTTTTGTGATAAGGAAACAAGCTCTATGGGGTTCAAAGGGTAGAAGAAATTGGTAATTGAATGTCATTAAAAAATCTCATTACCATGTGTCAAGATGTTGTTTTTCTGCTTTAACTGTTGCACAATTAATCTAAAGCACTTAAAACGTTTTAACATTGGTAGTGGGATTTTATATATTTAAAAAAGTTTTCAAATGTATTTAACATAATATTTATACATACACATATATATATATACTGTATATATATAAAAATACATTAAAAAAATGTATATCTTAATTATGCACCTCAGTGTTTTCCTAGCAGTTGGCCTTTGTTGACTTTGCAGCTGACACAGTATGGCACTAAGTATGGAACTGAGTCTGCTCTATTATCTTAACAACAACCATTCTATAACTTTAGTGAGACTTTACTTAGACACCATGGAGCTTTGACTTTAAACACAATGGGCAAAATCGCTCACAGTGGCAATGCAGCAGGAGCAAGTTAGAATGGAAATATTTTCCAACTAGCACTACACATAAAATACAGTCTGATCATTCTGCTAGAAGGTCATAAACAAAAGTAATGCAGAAATTAAATGTGTCACTATGTGATGGCACCAGATGAAAGTCACTGGATCGGCAAAGAGATTAAAAACCTCCCTGGGGAGAAGTGAATGATTGTATCAGATAACACAGAAATCCATCCAGTAGTTGTTGAGACAATTCACTGAAAACCACAAAGGCAAACTTCATGGTGGCATGAGAGTAAGGCTACCATGAGCATCTGTGCCAGATTTCATAGCAATCCATCCAATACTTTGTGGGATGTGTCTTCTCTAAAACTCGAAAAGTAAGCCTGCTGTTGGTACCTAAAGAAAAGTAAGGGATGGGGTAAGCCCAGTAAACGGATTCTTCTCTGTCTGATTTCATGAAAATAAAGCACTAATCTAATTTGACTTGCAGATGTGCTTTTCGGATACTTGAGTAAAAGCAAAATAACTTCTTGAAACTGTTATATTTTTTGCATCAACATTTGAAAAAGTGATAAACCCTCTGAGTCACTTAGAGGCTCACAATGACTAGCATGTTACAGTGACATTGCTTATTAAGTTCTACAGAAAACTCACAGCATGAATTATATTTTTTTATCAAACAACATTTTCAACAGCCATAACTAAACTCTTTATGAGCTTGAGGCTGACTTGTGCCCACACGGCAGAGTGTCAGCTCACCCTAAGCCTTTACTGAGCCTCTGTTTGTGTTTTGGCGAGACATTGTCTATAATAATCTCTGATTAGTTAACTTGTTTAAATGCCTCTGCTATTTCAGTCCCTGATGCTCATCCATCCATCCATCCATCCAACAAAGCCCAACCTTGCTGCCCCTCTGCTACCATTCCAAATCGGTGACATTCAAGTGAGACGTCTGAGCTCGAGGTGGAGCGTACCGCAAGGTGTATCGCACAATTAAGTTTTAGTTTAATGTTTTAATGTTTATATTAATATCTTTTCAGAAACATTTGCAAATTAACCTATGTGTACCTAATCAGAGCTATTTTTTCTTATAATGTTTGTCACAATCTTTCCATTTTCTATCCATCTCTTTTTTGCTTATAACTATCCACAGATGTTAACGAGTGGTGGTGTTTGGTGCTCTGCAGTCGTAGCTTTGGCTGGACCTCCTACAGCCACCTACAACAACTGGACCTCACCCTCTGCCTGTTTTTCTTTCCACCAGGGAGGTGAATAAATTTGAGAAGGGCCGGGAAGAGGGCTTGTCATGGCCCCTTCAGTCTGGGTCTGTGATCCTGAGTGGTGTTTATTTGTCATTGCTCACCCAGTCTTTCCCCTTTAACACAGTCAAATAAAAAATGTCAGCAACAAAGTGGGTTTTGGTGTGTGACTGGGCTCCTCAATTCAATGAGATGAAAATCTATTTTTGAAATGAGTTAAGGGCAATTCATCCAGAACTTGAGAAATGGTTCATGCTCAGGCTGTCTGGTCTGAAGTCGAGGTTGTGACCCTCAAGCAAACTCCCCCTTATTTTTCAAACCAGTCTACACATGCTTCCCTTGGCCTTGTATAGTGTGTAATATCATCCTCAAGGTTTCCACAATTTACAGGCATGAGTACTAAATCCAATATACAGCAATCTCAGATAAAATTTTCTGCATGACAACAAGTAGCAAAGAGCCTTATCTTCCCACTTTGTCAAAGGTCAAGTTGTTGAAAAGTTGATCTTTAGAGCAGGAAAGGGTTCTTTTCCATGAATGTGCATGCATTTATGTGTGAGCGCTCGCCTTCCAGTGTGTTATCTTACACGTGGTGCTCTGGCCGAGGCTGATGTTTGTGCACAGCGTAAATAGATTTTTATCTGATGGATTGAGATATGTGTTGGCTAATGCAGCAAGGTGGAGGTGGGGGCCCTCCCCCAGAGAGGCTTTGAGCAGACCAAAGATAAAGACTCAGAAGTGATGGGCTCTCTGTGATGCCCTTATGTGGGAGGAAATTTAATGGAAGTGGCTACATTGGTAGCAGATGGAGCAGTTTCCTGAATCTCAGTCACGGTAGAAATATTAGACATACAAACACACATGCACCACAACATGCTGCTGCTTAACTCTCGCCCTTTAAATTTTTTCACTGCATTTACTGTATGATGGAGGCAGAGGGATCGAACAGGGGAAGTGTTTATTTGCTGAGGACCACAGGCACCAAGAGTTCATGTTTTTCTTTGCTTTTTTCTGTCTTCTCCTTGTCTCTTTCCCAGTTTCATTAACTCATGTATAGGTCTCCTATGTCCTTGTGTCTTGGCTATTTTTCTTTTTTGGCAGGCACACGATTCCCACAGTCCCTTGGTGGGTCCTGATGTTGCTGAGCTCCGGGCTGACAGATATGGTGTAAAGTTGTTGAAGAAAGGTTTTAAAAAAAGAACAAACTGATGTTCAGCTTTTTGCAAGATCAAATGTGTGTGTGTTTGTGTGTGCGTGCTTGTGTTGGAGCGTGCGTGTGTGTACGTGAGTGGGAGCTGGCTCCGCGTGGGTGGTTCAGCTGAGGGTTGGATGGCTGAGTGAGATGACAGTAATAAATTCATTCACTTTAGGACCTGATGATAACATCATCAATCACGTTCATTGATGATGTGTTTGGCTGACATTCCTCAGAGTCCCTGTTCTTGTAACACAGACAAATCCTGCATAGTTACGACTAACCAAAGAGTGAACACTGGGATATATTTGGCCACATATAGACAACAAATATCACATTTAGATATCGATTACCCCCCTGGGATGGATTGATTCTCAAACTGAATGAGGTCTAGGGTCTCAACAGGAGAGTCGACATGTACAGCTCACCTAAAACTATGTAATTCCCATCCATTCATCTATTTTCTATACCGCTTATTCCCAACGGGGTTGCGGGGGGACTGGAGCCTATCCCGGCTATCAACGGGTGAGAGGTACACACAGAGATAAAAAAAAAACACACATGCTCACATTCACTCCTAGGGGCAATTTGGAGTATCCAATTAACCTAACATGCATGTTTTAAGATGGTTGGAGAAAGCTGGAGTACCTGGGGAGAACCCATACAAAGGCACGGAGAACATGGTCCCTCCACGGACTTGAACCAGGAATACTCTAGCTGCAAGGCGAGGCGACAGTTAAAATAAAGTTAGTTCTGTCACTAAAAAAGTCTAATGCATCCAATTTTTTTAGATTACATACAGCATTAGTATGATGAAAAAATAACTATGGTGTTTGTGTAAGTTTGTGTGTGCACTTTCCCTCACAGCAGTGGACCTGTGCTTATACTATTGGTATTCACTCTCATAATCCAGTTTTTGTTGATGAAGATGATGAATATAAAGTACTTATTCTTAGTGTTGTAGATGAATATGAAAGAACGGAAAAAGACCAAACAAAGAACTAAAGTGGTGATTCGCTCTGACAGTTTGTATGACGTTTTGTTGATATTTGAAGTTTTTTACTCCAATCAAGAAAGTGAATTCCAGTGTGAGCAGAAAAGAAATGTTGTGTAGCCCCAGATGATTTCCACTTAATTAAGCCAGATGGCATGTTTTGATATAAGTCAGTGATTAGAGTGCTTTGATGGCTCTGAAACCAAAGCCAAACAGTTGTGCTTCTGCTCCTTCTGTAGGTATGTGTTGAATATGTATGCCCTTCGCAGAATAATGATTCTCTTTGTAGTTTGCAAGCACCAATAAGTTTTCCTTTATTTTTTAATTGTTCCATCGTTTTTTCATGTTTTGTATTTGTCCAAGTTTGAGTATGATTATTCCGCATTGGATAGAGTAATAAATGGTCTGTGGTATTAACTTTATCAAGCTTAATTAGAACATTTACAAAGAATAAATAAACTCAGTTCAAAATTCAAACCAGAAATAGACTTCTTTCATCAAAGATCAAAACATAGTAGTTACAGCTGGGTTAGTGTTGTTGTCTATTGCATACACTTAAGGCAATTTCTTATCATGTTTTTGAGGTGGGCCTCCATTTTATTGACTTCTGCTTTCAGGCATTTGACCTACAGCAATCAACATTTCTCCCCCACTTCTTATCTCTCCCTCTACCTCATTTTCCCTCACTGCCTTACCTACTATTTGCTCCCACTCTTTCTTTGTATGACCCCTTTTCTCATTCCTTTAACTTCCTTGTGGTTGGGAATGCTAAACGTGTACCCTGTTGATGACCTCTTAAGCAGGTCATAAATTTAACATTGAGAGATAGTAGGAGCAACACAGACAGAGAAATAAGAGGATGGTAACTTGGTGATCCATCAAGTCCTTGCTTTTGTAAACACTTCCAACTGCCAGTCCCATTAAAAACCCACTTCAGTCTCTAATCTGACAAAGCCAGAAACCCATACAGGTTTAAATCTGAAAATACTTGATCTGTAATTTTTCCCCCTTTTGCAGTCTAAGAAAAAATGTTACCGTTGCTGTATTCTTGATGGACTTTCACACACCAAATAAAACTGACTGTGTTAACTGATGTAATAGGAAGGGCACCTTCAAATCTTATGAGCCTGTCGAAGTCTTCTCCACAAATACAGATGGATCTATTAGTGTATTCAAAAGATCAACTGTCTGTGCCAGCCCTGTATTATGAATGATTTGACTGTCTGTGATATGTTAAAGAATGCTGATATATTTGGACAGTGTGAAAGTCTGGAAATGCAGACAGGCCTATACGTAACACAGTGGCCAATCCCTCAGCCAAACCTTTGTAGCCCCTATTCATCACAACCCAGTGTGTTCCCTGTTTGCGCCCAGATTATGCTATCAGAGCTGATAATATCCCCGACCCCCTCTTCACTTTGACCCCCTGGCATCCCCCACATACTGAGCCACTGGTATTTAGTGGGTTGAAGAGAACGAGATAACTTCCATCAGCCATCCACCTCCAAAGCCCCGCCCTTCTCTTACTCCTGCTCATCTTTCCATTTGATCCCCTGTCCCATCCCTTAGCCCCATGTCTGTGTGGGCTGGCCAGACAGCAGCATAGATAGACCACAACATTAGAACTCATCACCACCGCACCCAGATTCAGTCAGCCACTGTCGGCCATCCAGATCCGCATTACACCCTCCACGTCCCCCCCTCCCCAGCTTGTTCTTGTTTTGATAGCTGCTGAAGTCATTCCGCACATTTCTTCACATATTCAAGGGACTGAAATTATGGGGCCACATCACTTCACTTTGCCTTGCCCTATTCTACCATCCCACAGGGAGCTCAGTCCCTGATATCAAAGTTTGACTGTTGACTTTAGCATTATGGAATATGGTGGCCTCTGTCCGAACCCATCTACAACCCCTCCCAGCTGGTACGAAGTGACAGAAAGTTGAGACAAGACTTCAGCCGCTATAATCAGTGCTAGTGTGGGGGCTGTGTAGTTACAAATCACCAAATGATTGAAAAGAGTTTTTGAGAGGGTGAGTTGAGGGCAAGAAAGTCTCAGGGATGTCAGCTGTGTCTGAAAGTTTTTTTTTTGTTTTTTTTATTCTGGGGAGAGAGGTATAATGATGAGGCCTGATAAGATTACACCTGGTCTTTGGTAGTTGTAGTAGGTAGTAGTGGTGGGAGTGAAAATGAGCAAGGAGCAAGAATGGTGACTAGTGGGAGCAGTTGAAACCTTGATATTTGTCATGGAGGAAAGCCCTTGGTTGCTTGGAAACCAGTGGGAAACACATGTAAACATAGCTGCCCTGTATTCTAGATCTTGTTGCTGATAGCAGCCTGTTAATGTGAATGGCATTTCATTTAGTCTAGCACAAACCTTAACCACGTGGCTGTAAGATGTGGAGACAGAGATCAATAAAAAGTGCCAGATGTGAGACTGAATATTTAATTTGAAATGGGTTTGATAACACATACTTTTTTGCTTATTATTTCAATCAACTGTCAGAAATGTCCCACAGTAACAAATAGCTTTCAAAGAGAAGCCCAGTGCACAGATGCAGACATACTTGTTAGGAAGACCCAAGGCTCCTTGGTCCCCTGAAAGCCTGTAATTGCACTCATCTTCAATATTGACTTTGTCATTTTTACAGCTCCTCTAGATGGTTCTCATGAACACTCTGCCAAGAGAGCCTCATTGTAGGCAATGCAGTTAATGTTTTGAGACATTTACTCTTGGTGCCCTGCCACAATGTCAATGCCAGAACTGCCTGTGTGTATTGTGAGCCTCCCTATGTGTGCGTGTGTATATGTTGGACATGGCAGCCTCAGTTATTATCAGGGTAATCCTGAAATTGGAGACAGTATTAGAGTTGGGCATGTCATTCAAGGGCGGGATCCTGCCTATGTATTGACTACCATCTCTTCCAATTAGACAAAACATTTTCTCAAAGCTGTGCAGATCTTGTGGACAAGACAAACACCCTGTTACTTGCTAAATTAGATCTCTAGATAATTCCAAGAATACAGCCTTGCCCTTTTTAACCTCTGTTCTTCTCCTTTCCTCATCTTCCCATTTGTACCTTTGGCCTTTACTGTTTTCCCACGAATCCTCATGTAATAGGTGTGGATATAAGCATGGTTAGACCAGTGTCGGGTGACAGTGTGCTCAGCTATGGACCGTACCAGACTCCAGACCTGTCACTGCAGCTCTTGTAGACGCAGCTGATGGAGTCATTTGTTTTTATACGTTAATTCAATTCTGTCCCCGACCCAGAGTCTGACACCTGCTTTCCATTGGGGTGGAACGGTGGGGGGAGAGCAGAGGGGATGGGGCAAGCTCGGCCACCTGCCGTTGTTATTACAGTAGAGCTGCGATCGCACACATGCACCAGTGCATGCTCTTAATATTTTTTGACAGTTGCTTATGTGCTTGTTTCTTATGCTTGTAATAAATTATAGATAAAGCCTGAGATTAAAGTCAATCAATTTAAGAAATTCATTAAGGTCTATGAGATGACTTGCTTTTCTTAACAGACTGCTCAGGCTCAATTGGTTAACTCGTAATGTTTCATTCACAGTTGTAACTTTGTGAAGTGGATGTATTTTACTGTTACTGTGTGGTGAGGCCACCTCACTCAGCACATTGCCAGTTGTAGAAATTCCACCAGTGATTTCCGCTGGTGGAGGTGAGGAGAGCTTTGGCTCTAACACTGCAACAGTCAGTCTATTGTTGGACCTACTAACCCACGTGGAGCTTGATGGGCTGTGTGGGTCTCTTCAGTGCTACAGTACACTGCCCCCCAGTGCTCAACACCTTTCTATGCCAGTAAAACTGAACTTAAATCGCAAGCCTGGTCACCTACTATTTACTGATTCACCCATGATCATCAGCGAGGCCCCGGATACACACATATACACCAAACCAATTATGGAATACTGAGGCGAGTAAATCCCAGCTCTCGTGAAGAGGCCAGTCTATGAATTTATGTAAACTAAACATGTACAAAGGAGGTTAGAAAGACAAGCATGCACACAAACACACACACACACACACACACACTGGGGAGTCCAAAAGGGATTGCACATTAGCATCTATTAGATATGGATCTGATCATCACATGTTTCCTGCAGCTAGAAATCCAATAGTCATTTGATTGAAATCTGGTAGTACTTATCAGCTAACCTCAAAATGCAGAACAGAGTGCATGCCAGCACATTTGAACATGTTCTACAGTGGAGAAAAAATACAAATATGCTGAATATCACATGAGAGTTATTATATTGATGATAAACAAAGTACATTCCTAATCAGCTTTTTTTAGTCAGACAATCCACAGGTAAAGTGAAGGAAACTTTTGGATTTTATTCAAAGAGTAATTGTTCACACTCATGACATGCTATGTGGGATGAAAGTATTTCCAGGTTTTTCCTTCGCAGTTTAGATATAAGGGGAATTCAATTTATGGAGACTTGTTGTATATGACTGCAATCAACGGATAGTTTGATAGACGTGCAAAATGTGGCATTAAAAAAGTTATACATATTGTTGTTTTTTTTTAAATACTTCATTATGAAGATTGATTTAGTCCAGATTTTACGTCAAGGGGCCCAAAAACTATAATCAATAGCATCAGTGAATTATGCAGTTTCACAGTCGAAGACACTGTAATTGAAATCCAGTCAAGCTCACTCCCTCCCCATTCACTTTGAAGCTCTTACAGTGTATACCTTTCTCCTTTCACGTAAGGTAAATAGGAAACTAAAATCTGATATAACATGTTGCCTTCTCTGCAATCACCCCACTTACTTCTGAGGCAGATCCAATCAGTGCCTGCCTGCTGACCAGCCTGTTGCCCAGATGTAGTCTCTGTTTTAAACCTCTGCTTTTTCAAGAAAGCCCTGTCCTGGTAGTAGATTTCGCAAACCAAAGCTTCCTCTAGAAATGGCCAATTAGTGAGTAATATGGACCTGGTTTCCTCTGTGCCAGTTAGAATCGGTGTGCTGGCGCTATAATGCGATAGGATCTGAGAGATACATGAATGGAAGTGGTTTGGAATAGCATGAAATGGCTCTCCTGGTCTTTTTCCCTCTCCTGCCTTAAACCCCTTTCTCTTTCACTATCCACCCTCCAGGAGTAAATTGGAGTACATAATTACTGCAATACCATGTGAGCCTAATTGATTACTGCTCCCCCTTGGCCATTGGCAGTGGATTGCATGCGTCTGAACAAATCTTTAGTGACCACACATACAGTTTAGACTGTACTAATCTGTCTTGGATGTAATTTGAGTACCACTTTTTCGTTCTTCCTTTTTTAATTCGGTACAGCAGATGCTTTGACCTGTTGTTCAAATAAAGTTAAGGTAAAATACATAGTACTTTCATTTCATCACTAATGATATAGAAGTCTGATAATATGGTTTCAGTGACAAATCTTATGATTATTCATACATTGGTACAGTGCACTACAGAATGTCAGCTTCTATACTCACTGAGTTTGAATGAACTCAGATGTCTGCATCTGCATGTGTGTCTGTGTACATTGGGAAACTGGGGTGACAGGATAAACTAGGTTTCATTCCTTACAAATGGTTCTCATTAATGTGTCAGCCATCTGTTCTGAATGCTGTACAGTCAGGACCCTGGCTTTTAGGCCCCAGCAACCCCCCCCCCCCCCCCCTCTCTTCTTGGGCTTACCATTGGGCAAAGCGGGCTAGTGGTGCAAGCAATGAGGCGGATCTCCCTCCTCCAGATCTCTTATACTTACACACACAGTCATGACATTCACAAAGATGCATGGAAGAGTTCACTCATGAGCAAATCCTTGCGCTCTGTACAATCATAGACACATGCACTTTTATATGCACGCAGAGCCGACAGCGCAATGTTTTATAGGGATGAGTGGAGGGTGGGGGACCTGCAAGGTGTGGGCTTTTATCATAATAAAGAAGGGGTTTTGATGGATAGCCACAGTTTCCTGTAACTTGTACAGTAAGCCTTGAACATGGACTTCTGTTACCGTGATGATGACACCATCGAGCCTGTTCTGTGAACCCTAAAGAAGATGTGAAAAAAGCTATACTTTGTGAATCTCATTGAAGCAGCTTGGAGTTAACATAGTGTTTTATCCTTTAACCAAAATAAAATAAAAATTATATCACCTTAGATCATTCTGAGCATTTTCATATAAAGCATTTTTCCCAACGGAGCATAATTTTTGGCAGATTATATCAGATACAGTTTGATCGGCCCAGAACATACGCAGCCAGCTAAACTCCTTCTCTAAACCAAGAAAGGCCCACTCTTTAACTGAACTCAACCTTAAAGACAAACACAACAATTTCCCACCACTTGGTTCAACCACAAATTATGTTTACGAGGGCAATCCTCACAACCCCACTGACTTTTACAGCTCATCACTCTGAAATAGAAACTGACTCAGTGAATACTATGACCTCCTGTTTTCACACCCTGATTAAGTTTCCATTAGAAGTTAGATCCAAGCCGCCTAATGTCCTTTAAATGTTTTTTCCTAAACACTGCCACAGTAGTCCTCGCCTCTGAGAAAATTGAAACAGCTGTCAGGAGAAACTTACTGTTCCATGTGGAGCACAACTTTTGCTGCTGAGTGATGACATCTTGATCAAAACTCTGCTGCTACTGTATGAGATAGGGGAGTAAACTTTCATGTAATCATAGATGGTCAACGATGCTTATGTCAGAACTTAATCTGGACATATGGTATCTGTCCCAAATACCGTTCTTGTAGTGTAAGCAAAGTTGTATGATGCTGAATGTGAGAAATGACCCTGGATTCTTGCTGTATGAATAAGAGACCTACCAAACCATGCTGCATAGAAACCAAGATAACAAACCACAGAAAGAATGGATGAAACTGTACCATGGCAGACAAGATAATTTGTTTTTACTTGAAAAAGAAGCAGTTAAAACAATACAACAGTGGTTGAGGATAATGACTTAAAGGAAAACTCAAGCTAAGATCTTTATTATTAAACATCTATATGTTGAGGGAGCTGCTTTATTATAAACCTATTCTGGAACATCTTCAACAACAAAGAAAAGCAAGGAGTCACCAGGAGTCAGGACAAATTCATTGTAAACTGTGGCCTTCCCAAAGCCTATTGGATCCAACTATACATTATCCTAAACAGCTGCTCTATTGCTGTGAACGTTATCATCTTTATATGGACGGATAAACACTTCTGCCAGCTCAGGGGGACAACTTGTTAGATGGGGTAATTTCTTGCCCATCTTTCATAATTGCCTTAGTAGAGATAGTACTCTCAAGGATTATACAGTTGCACTAGAGCTGTCTGCCACTAGATGTAAGTATTGCTTCAGCTGTTTCACTCATTTCCCCTCTGTGGATTCCTCTGACTCTGGACTTGAGTCGGGGAGAGTGATTTCCTTTATTGCTTGAAGATTGCTGCTAATGGATGAGTCAGACAAAGCAGACGTCAGGAATGTTGCGATGAATGGTAGCAACACAGCTTGAGTCAACAGTAGCTGTAGATTGTAAGAAGGATTTAGGAAAAGAAACCATCTATATAGAATTGTAGTTACAACTACAGTAGCAATGAGTCAAAAACAGAGGAGGGTGCATACAAGTGGGAAAGATGATTGAGTGCAAATCATTGAGTTTAATTTTTTTTATTCTTGTATTTTAGCCTGCATTACAGTGATACTGTAGGTGCTCCTGAACTGTCAAAATGTGAGTTAAAAGTTTAATTTACAAAAAATTCTGAAAGTGATGCAAACAGCTAATTGAAGATGCTATGGAGTGATAAAGGTTGAATGACTAAAGAAACAGGACTACCTCACATGCCATTGCTAATTAAAAAGAGCAGAAGTTACCTAATCTTTCATCAGTGCCTTCCATATCCACACTGTCAAATACGCCGACCCTCAATGTGGCAGAAATTAGTTTACATCTTCACTTTGTTTAAAGAAAGAACTATATGAAAGTAAGAACCAATGTCTTTTGTCTACAAGACTTGCATGAAGGCTTCCAGTGTGTTTAGGTCCCTTCAAAAGAGCTCAGATGAGTTTTCAGATAAGATCTTTCCTCTGGACATCAGCTCAAACACTGTTAGGGGGCACTGACGTCAGTAGTGTCTAATTGCTACATACAGTAGCCTCTACAATAGCTTTGTCATGGCTCTGGACTTGTTGGTGAGATTAACAATAAAAAAACAACCAATGTGATTCTAACTTAACAAGATTAGGGTTTTAGACTGATTCATGAAGATCTGTAATACTTTTAAATACCGATAATTGATAATTCTGGTAGTGATAACGTAATCATGTCCTGACACGTGCTATCTTTGAATGAGGATGCACTGTCTTATACACTTTGCTGTTCTTTTAGCTAAGTAATCTTAAGGATAAATCATGGCTGAACGTGTTGTAAAATGAGATGTTTGGGTTATTTTCACTATTGGCAGTAATTTAAAAGATTTATGGGATCACCAATTTTTTTTACATGTTCTATAGATGCCAATGTTGGCCAAAAATGTATTGTAAAAACTCAGTCTCAAATTATTCAGGTTGACTTCAGGTTTTTATTTGTAAATATGGTAGAGGTGAATCACATTTAGAAATTATTTAACTTCTATCAAAGGGAGCCTCTGAAAGAGAGGAACAAGGAGTGTATCTTTCACATCACATTAAACCAGCATACCTGCTGTGTGCCATAGTCACTTTAGTAAGGTTCATCTGTCCAGCACATGTCAGCCTAAATCTGCCCTGCCTAGGTCTTTCCTTCGAGAGAGGAGGGAGGTTCTGTAACTGGAGGCCCACTCTCAGGCCTTCATACGCATCCAAGGACCTGTTAAAGCCACTCAGCTTTACACTGTGCTGACAAAGACTGAAATCCTAAGGCCTCTGAATGAATTGCCAGCTGGACTGTTTACAGTCTCAGGCCTTTTACACACACAAGCAGCAAAGAGGAAAAAAAAATTCTGCCGTCCTGCAGATTGTGGAGCTGTTTCAATCCTTTTGCGTAGTTTTGTAATTCACTTCACGTTTCTCTGTTTATACTCCAACAATGTGAAATGCATTTTGAGTATGGTTTGCTATTTAAATAAATAGAGGTTGATTTGGCCAAGGTAAAAATAGAATACACCGATGGAAATAAAAACTTCTATTCCGTACTGTGTGTGGATAAGGCAGCAATCTATAGATTCACACCCTGTCTATAAATTTGTTTTGTTATGTACAGTTTATTTTTATTGGCCATATGTGTGAGAAAGTGGCTGCATTCTGAAGCATCATTAGCTCTGTGGTTGCTCTGCCCTTGAGGATCTGAGTCATTGTTTGAAGAACCCATTTGAAACAGCTGAGGAAATAATGTCAGTGTTTCTCCCAGACTGATTTGGTGGCCTGCCTAACAACACCTTCTTTACAAATCTGATACTTGGCAATTTCCATACCATAAAAGCTGTCGCTATTTCACAACAATAAGCAGAAACATGTGTGCATGAGCCCACACAAACACAACCACGCACACACACACACACACACACACATCGTAATCAGGGATACAGAAATAGACTCATGATGGGAAAACAAATACAAAGTCAAAGTAAAAATGATCTTGCAATTGTCTTGTAAAGCTTTTCTGTTGTAAATATGACTGTCAGAATTTGAGGGTATTGTTAAAAGAAGGGAAGGATTTAAATCCAAGGCCCCAGAAGGGTAGCACAGGGAGGAACAAAGGGCTTAAGAAAAAAAAGTATTAACAAGAACCAACAAAAAGGGCAGAATAAGCCAGAAACAAAAAAAAGCAAAAAAAACTGGAATAAATCGAGCAAAACAGGGACACAAAACCAGAGCAGACACATGGACAGCTCAAAGAAGTTGTTAATATTGTCAAAGTTTGACTGTAGTTAATACCGAAGGACCAGACAAAAAGTGCCATTATTAAGAAGCTTTTATAGAGTGTGTGATTAGTTGAATGAAAGTAGGTGACTGAAAAATGCAGGTGCAGGGAGTTTAGTGATAATGGGAAAACGAGGGACCTGAGGGAAGGGAAGTAACTGAGAGACACAAGGGGGAAAAGGAAGACAAGACAGACACCAATAATAAAAGCACAGGAACAGAAAACCTAAATAACAAAACCTAAAACATAGAACCTGACTATTTAAGTCATTCACAATTAAAAAGTAGAAAGCAAAATTGATGATTTACACACATCTCATATCAAAATGCGATTTTGTCAACAGTGCTAAAAAAGCTTACAGCAAGTAGTTCATGATTTGCTCTCAAGTACCTATATAAAAATGAGGGTTATAAGCAGCACATGAAAGAACCAATGACAACTGTCTTGGGGCAACATTTTCAAGATGTCGTACTCTGAATGACTCTATTTGAATCAGACAAAAACAACTGGACTCCAAAATTAGGTCAAGCAGTGGGCATGGCGTGGGGCGTGACTGGAGATGGTATTGCTTATCCTATATTTCCTTGAGTTAATCTTAACTGAACTTCAGGAGGAATAGATCTACAGATGTCCGCGGCCATTCTGGCCACTGTGGTGTCATCAGCTAATTTGACGATGACGTTTTCTTTTGGACCTTTGCAGTCATAGGTATAGAGACAGTAGAAGAGAGGGCTCAGCACGCTGCCCTGTGATGAACCGGTGCTCAGTGGACGGGAAAAGTGGGGGCCAAGACTCACCGACTGGAATCTGTTTGTTACGACGTCCTTAATCCAGGTGCCGGCGAAAGGGGGGGAGGACCAGTCGGTGTGTTTAAAGCAGTCTTGCATTGTGCTGAGACCCTACTCAGGCCAGGTGCTTAACAGTTTTTGTGAAGGATCCGGATCTGCTTCTGAGCGGGGTGTATGCAGGGACGAGCAGCTTGAAGACATGGTCTGACTTCCTGAGGTGGGGAAGGGGTATCGTTCTGTAGCTGTGCTTGATGTTGGACTACACATGATCAAGAGTGTTTTTTCTCCTCTTGTTGGTCACTTAACATGTTGGTGAAACTTAGGGAGTACAGTCTATAAATTTGACTTATTTGAGTCTCCAGCTTTGATGTGAACACCATCAGGGTCCGTCCGCTGTTGTAGGTTAATGACGGCACCATGCTAGCTTTGGCATAGGGGCGCAGAGTTGACCACAGTTAGACATTTGTTTGTCGGGTGAACAGTGTCTTTCTAAAATCATTCTATTGTTACACCAGTCTTCATGCACTTCTATACATAGACCACCATCTTTGATTTTACCTGAGTTTTCAGTCTGATCCCACACTAGCATCAGGAATCCTCGGGGTAAGCCAGGTCTCCGTAATGATGAGGATAGATATGTAAAGGGAAGAAATTGTCAAGAATGCTTAGATACAGCCTCCAAGTCCTTTCAGTATGCTGTTCTTTTAAATCTGTGTTTTTATGACCTTGACTTGAGAAGCATGAACTTATCAAATGATATATGGTACCACAGAGGCTCATAATAAATGTTGGGGTCCTCAGAGAAGTGTGAGCCACAGTGCAGATTAAAATGTGACATGAAAATGGTGTGTGAAGCAGACATAACATTGTTTTTCTGTGTCCTGCAACTGAGTGTGAAAGACTTGTTGGCTAAATGTAATTGATATGGCAAAAATAAATCAAGATTTCATTTGTTTTTTTTTGTTTTTTAAAAAGCAAAACATTTTGAGCTAAAAAAAATCAGAATCCATCCTTGTCACAGAGGTATCTCTACTTCTTGCCATGGGTCAAGCTGTGCATTTGCATTGATATTAGCATAAACTAAAGACCATTTATTGTGTTGCTATTGGAGTGAAGCATTAGATTGTAAGAAAATCATCTTTTCATATTTGCCAGTTTCTGCTTTACACTATTTATGTTGGACATATTGGAAATTATATTTTTATTAATTAATTTTCTTCTTAAGTTTATATTTAAAATCAAACCAATGGAGTTCAAATTTTATACTTGCATCATCATTGCACTCAAACAGCGACACTGACAGGTTCACACCGAGCCTTAGGCCATCTTACATAGTAACTTTTTTAAGATAAATACATTTTTAAAGTCTGTTTTAATCCACTAAAGCCAGTGGCCTTTTTAAAGTAGGCTTCCAGTGTTACATAGCTGGATAAACTGATCTCCCTATGCTTGTGTGCACATGATGAACTGTACCTAAAAGTTACATTATGTAATAAGAGTTATATAGAACAGACATTGCTGAAGTTTAAGAGATTCATGTTTCACACAGTTAAAAACTTAATGCGATGTTTGCCATTTCAAGATATTTTTCATGATGCAGTGCTGCGAGTTGTAAGAACTTTGTCATAGCCAGTATTATCATAGTCATTCCAGTCTGAGGGAATGTGTTGGGTACTTATTCGAGGAAAGTTTTCCCTTTTTTTTTGCCACTCTGCAGCTTTTGAGGTCAAAACCCTTCAAAGTTTAAGAGGTTAAGTTATTTCTGGGTCACAGTCCACAGGCCAAACCACTGAAGGATAAGAAATGATACAAAATGAAGGATAAAGACAAGATTAATCCTCATTTTAACTGATTTAACGTCATCCCTCCTAGGACTTCACAACTTCCCTGAACTTTAATTCAATTAACCTCGACAAATGAATGGTCACAGACCTTTTACTATCATGTGTCCATATGCTTACAGCGGGATGGCGACAGCAACTCTACAAGATCAGGATTGAAATCCCAACTGGTGTTAAGGAAAAACTGAAGAACAAAATTATTAAGTGAGATTTCTCCAGCCTGAATAAGATAACAACAAATATATATTACATGAATTTGTAGTTTGCAAGGAAAGGTTTGTGAGTCATACAGAAAGGATGTGAATCCACAGAGTGGGAAAATGAGGCCTGAAGCCCCAGACAGCCATTTATTTGCATAAGCTGCCGGGAAGTGTTCATTGTTAAACTGAGCAAATATCTAATGGCTATAAATAAGAGATAAGTAACCTTCCTAAGATACATATAAAACTTTACCATCACTATTATAAGACAAAGCCAAGGAATAAATGTGTCAGCAATGTCATGAAAGAAACTGCTGCCTATAATTTTTTTAAGAATTTAAGGCCATTTCCAAACTAGGTCTGTACTTTTGATTTGCACACAGCCAGTGGCAAATTTTCAAAAGAATTGAAAGTTTAAGCTTTTTATTGCCGAGGTCAGCCTCTGCAATTCAAAGAAAAACTAAAGGGGAAGAAAGCCAGAAGCAAAATGATCCTTCGACTTGAAGAGTTCATGACAATAAAATTATTTTTAAACAGGTCAAAAACACTTTATATTACCCAGTGTTGCCAAAAGAAAGCTTTTTATGTACGAAAATATTATAAAAACGCCAATTCTTTCAATGAATTTTGGAAATAATGCCCTTTGGAATATTTAAGTTGCCATTACCTTACTGTCACAAACATGTACACAAACGCCTTATCTTGATCAATTATATTATATAGTAGTCATGTAATAGGTACAGAGTAATTCATTATTACTTGAAGTGTTGTGTATCTCTTTTAAGTTGTCCCAGTGACCCTACAAAGAATAAGCATAATGAATGAATGAATGAATGAATGAAAAAGTGTTTACATATATGTATAGTCTATACGTGGGTCCTAATAAGTGCAAAAATAATCCAAACATCAACACAACTCATGAAGTATTCACTATAACTGTGTCCCTTCATTCAGGGCTTTGTGTCCTGAATACTTGCATTTCTACCCTGTTGTTTTTTTTTTGTGAGTGGGCAGAGTGCAGCAGGGAGTGTGTGTGGGTTTTGGTGAGCAATAGTTTTGCTGATTTTCAGTTTTCTGCAGGCAAAATAGAATAACTTACAGTGGCTTAATAAAAAACTAACCATTTCTGTTTCTGAGGCCAAATGCCTATAGAATAAAATAGAATCGAATAGTGGAGTGTAGTTGAGCGATGGAGGCATTGTTCATTACATTTGTAATATGATCCAGGAATAGATAAACTTCGAAGAACATTTACTTTGTTGAAAATACAAAGGAGCTAATTCCAGTACATAGTAGTGAAAATCAGTTAAATGAATGAATGAATAGTTTTAATCCTTTGCATTGATAAAATACAACTTTTAGCAGATATCATGTTTAATTTGATACCATTTGCTTTTCATCATTTTCCTGCAGAGGGAGCTGAAGTTCATCTTCAGCATTATTGGAGACTATATATATAACCATTAAAGTTTGGGGTTTTTAGGAGGTGATGTTGCCATGATGGGGACTTTATTAAGCCAATAACATGTTCTGTTATATGTCTTTAAAGTTGTAAAAAAAATTAAAAAAATAAAATAAAAGAAGAGTAAATGAGGAACTAAATAAAAAAATGTCTTCAGCACTGGATTTATAGTTTTATTTCTCTAGGTCTGATTATCATGGGGATGAGATAGATAAATATTGTTGTTTTAACTGGATTTTAAAAGATGCAAGACTAGTCATCACAAACACAGAGAAACAAAACAAAATCAATAACAACTCACTAAATAATATCCAAGTTCTAACAACAGTTGTATATATATATGTATAGATATATGTTTTATTTGAACATTTAGCAGAGCAAAAACATCACCTGTATATATGACACGTCAGTTTTTCTTCTAGTGTTATTGAAATAAATCTCACGAACTGAAAGGCAGCAAGTGATCCTTTGATCTTTGCAGTGTTTCCCTGGAAACAGAGAGAAAAAATGCATGCCATGAATTAAACAGAATTTGTCATTTATTAGAGTGACTTAATTGTTGATGGACACCATTTGAGAGTCCAATTAAAAATCAGTGCAAGATTATAATGAATTGACTTTAATTATGTAGATCACTTCTTTTCTGACAAATAGTGGAGAAACATGTAGAGTTACTGATGCTAGTGAAAATATTATCCTAACTTATTAATTAATGTATGTCTGTTTTTCCATTTGTCAGAAGATATATGGGTTTAGTAGAACCTAATATGTTTGATAACCAGAATCTGTCATTGTACAGGTAGTTTTTCTTTCTCATATAGGGACAGTGAGTTTATCTTTCTTCTTAAAAGAATATTTATGATTTGTAAATTATTATTTTTAATTTGGTTCTGAAGTTCCAAATTACTTAATTACACAATTTTAATGGCAGAATAAGGGGCATGATTGAAAATGTACAAAAACATTTGGATGACACAGGATGACACATCTTAGACTGTGGGCAATTGGCAAATAAGTCGTCTATTTTTACGAAATACACTTAATCCTCTCCTCTTCCCTCCTCTCCTCTCTTCTCCTCTCCTCAAGAAATACACTTAATCCTCTCCTCTCCACTCCTCTCCTCTCAGGAGTTCAGAGGATTATCACCCAGTCCTCTCATCAACATCTCTTTATTACTGTTGCTTTGGATCAACTGTCAAGAGCACACTGATTTCATCTGCTCACCAAGAGCCTCTTATGAGTTAATTACCAGCACATTTGTTTTATCTGCATGAGAGAGGCCAAAGGAAACAACTGAGAACAGGAGGAGAAGAAGGTTTGAACCTTGAAAAGAAAGCAACAGGGAACACAAACAAGGAGGAGCGACATCATGTAAAAGGATGGCTGAGAAAACCATCTGAGTCTGAGCTGTGCAATAAAAACAAAAGGAATCTGCGGAAGGATGATCTAGAAAAGACATCTCGAGATGCAACCGAGACTTGAATTAATCATTAATTGGTTGTGGTTCTCACTATCTTCTATGTTTGTGTGTCAATATACTGTAATATCATTGTACATCTATTAACTATGCAGGGAAAGATAATTGACAACACATTTACATCTGTTCTAATTTTGATTCATTGAAGCACTTCACTTCTTCTCATGTTAAGCTAACAATTAAAAAGTGCCAATTCTTATCTACAAACAATGTGTGAAAATCTTGTCCAATTAGGAAACTTGGCTTCCATTACAACAATGGGGAACAATGGGGAAAGTTATTGTTCACCAAAATCTGAAAAAATATTGGTTTTATTGCACAAGACCTATAAAACTTGGCGGACATTTAGCTGCATCCACTTCAGTGATACCAGCAACTCTTTTTATAACTAACCCAGGAGAAACGTAACACCTAAGATGTGTCTCTTTCTGCGGAGGAGAACACACAGCAGGCTTCCCAAAAAGGTGTCTGAGAAGTGTGAGTCTGAAATAAGGGTTACTCTATGTATACTTTTAGGTGTTACAAAACAGATCAGTGGGTGAACAAGCAGAGCTAGACTGTACTACATTTATTACCGAGAAGCCTCACGGTGCTTTAGATAGAAATTCAACTGGATTAATCCTCTTTATCCAAGCTCTGCTCTACAAGGTGTCTTTTTCAAGGAAAAATATGATAAAACTACTTTGCACTGGCCTGAAGAAATTTATTTGATTAAGTTATTATAAAATATGATTTTATATTAACATTAATTAAAAAAAAACTTTAGGAAAGTTGTATGTTTATGTTTTAAAGCATTGTGGATATTTTCTTTTTGGCTTTATATTAAGGTGGAATTGGAATTAGTCTAATTTCACTAAACCATATTTTCATACATCCAAAGTTATGCTCACAGTCACTTTTTATGGTAACTAAATAAGTGAGAGAAAGTGAGAGAAACAAATATTTGAATAACCTGCCAAAACTTCTTAGGTCTGATATCATTGGGTTTGAATGGGGTCCAATTTGTTTAATTACATCTCTGCTTTACTTAACCCATGGCATAATGGAAATCAATGCTTTGTAAATTACGTCTTCAGCTGCTAAAGCTAAGGTGGTATTCTCTTGGGTAGAGTTTACTGTGTGATTTTGATTTATTACTCTTACTACAACACCAGGCCACAACATCAAATGTGTTCAGAAAATATTTCAAAATGAAGTCTTGAACACAAAAACAAAGTTTGAGAAGTACACTTACGTAAGTAACAATTGAACAAATTTAGCCTAACGAAAGGTTCCAGTTAAATGAGTCAAGAGCAGCCTCTGCAAATATCCAATAGTAACTAAACAAGTCAATATCACCGAGATTAAAAAGAAACAAAAGGGAAAGAAACAAAACAAGCTTTTATATCAACAACCAGATTCAAAACAGAGCAAAGAGAAAAAGTGGGTCAGTCTCACAAAACTACTCAAAAGTTGCCAAAATAGTCCCAAAGCAATTGCTGACCTCAAAGTGGAGGGTCAGCTATAAAAATGTTTTAAAAAGCTTCCCCCGGGATAGAATGCTTCTTGGAGCATTTTATAGAGAGCAGGTGTGCCTCACCACCGTTTGATCACCGATGGTGATCTTCTCCTGGTCCAACTGGCAGCCAATCAGCTGAGTGTGCTCCCACACTTGAATCTGCATAAAACAAACGCACTTTCCGAGAGATGTGGGTTGGAAACTTCCGATGCCAAGTAGCCCATCAGCAGCTGTCTGCCTGGCAGAATGGCCCCATGGCTGATGAAGATACATCATTTTTCTGCAAATGTTTTTGAGCTTTCCATTGACTTTTTTTCCTTTGACGTTAAACATAAATAGCAGCAAAGCATTCAACGACCACATACAAAACTTTAAGAGTATTTTAGCTTTTGTAGATGATTTCTTTAAGAGCAAAGATCCATCCATTTTCCAAACTGCTTATTCCTAGTAAGAGCATAGACGGGCTGGAAACAGTTCCAGTTGACATAGTGAAAGGCAGTGAACACTCAAGTCGACTCCTCAGATACACTAACATGCATGTTTTTGGGCGGTGAGAAACATGATTTGGCCTTATAATCTGCTGATGTGTGAAAAAAAAGCAAAATTACATAACTGTAACAATTGTGTCTGTAACAAATTATGCTGAAATGATGATCATAAACAGGAAGAAAGGCCTTGGCTTGATGGATTGAAGCTATAGGAAAATATGTCAAAAGAAACATTCATTTATTGTCCATACCACTTTTCAGGGTCACAGGGGTCTGGAGCCTTTCCCAGATGACATTGAGTGGCTGTCCATGTACACCATGGACAAGTCACCAGTCCATCACAGGGTCACACATTGACGAACAACCACACACACACAATCACATTCCGCAATAAAACAATTGCATAAAAACAAATCACAGTCCAATCTTAGTCTGCAAGTCTAATTATTGTTGTCTACTTTATCTGAGTGGTGGGATTTTCTTCGGGCTGCAAACAGTGAATCAGAAAATATAATTCTTATGATTTCACAGGTCTTCGTTCTGGAACATAAATACTGCCACCTACAAGCTGCCACATCATGATAGTATCGTGTACGATTTTTACTTCACAGAAAAAAATGCAACAAAAAAAATCACACAATAAACAGAACATTCACAATCCATGTAGCCACATAAATCAAAAGAAATAATGACAATGTTTTCTACAGTATAGATGTTTAAAAAGTAACAGGAACAGGTTTTTAGAAAAAAAATAACACTGTGTGTTTTTTCTGATACAGCATTATACAATAAACAGCATTTCTAATATTCCTCTTTGCCTGGCACATAACCAGCCTTCTTTTTCAGTTTGCTCATTTTCATCGAGTCACTGGCTCTGAAAGGAAGATTACCTTTTCTGATACCAACTTCTTTTAAAGACCTTTTGCTACAACCTCTTGTGGAAAACAATAAAAGATGTAACCATCCAAGAGACACATTCTGCACTTGCTCTTCTTGCAGACAACCTCAGTGTTATATTTCCAGTTCCTTCTATTTTTCAGGTAAATAAGGAGGTATCTACTGTCCCCATCTCTTAAACCAGTATTTAACTTTTTCCTAGCGTACAAACATTTCCTTTGTCTTTTTGCATTACATAATTATACATTATTTCTACATTCGTGATGTAAAAATATTTCTTAATGTGCTCTCCTTGTTCTTCCACCAGGTGTCACTGATCTTAGTACTTTGGTATTCTCTTGTAATCCGTAAATAAGAATATCGTGATTGTGATTCTGCATAGACCCCAGGAGTGAGTGTTAGCGATCCCCGTGATTTTCTGATCAAGGTATCCAGTTTACTGTCTCCCTGCCAGAGTCAACTGGGATAGTCTCCAGTCTCCTAAACCCCCTGAGATGCTGAATAGATTAAAAAATGAAAGACGGTACAATGCACCTTACTATATAGCGCTGTTGACAACTTTAATTATAATTATCATTTGATCAGTAGCAACAATTCCAAGCTCTGTTCATATACAAAAACAAGCCACTGTGATACACTTCACTGTCTCAGCTCAAAAGATTACAAAGGGACACCCGAACAAACATATTGTTTGACAACCAGCAGGTATGTCAGAGCTAACTTTACACAAAAAGATATTTTGTTATCCACAATTCCATGCAGACTCAGTATGATATGAAAAAGCAATCTTTTAATCTATTTACACATTCTCAAAATCCATTTGAAACATGTTTTTTTTCATTTGGAAACACACTCAGGCATCAAAATCAAATCATGTTCGTACCTGTCCAGAAATACAGAGCATTCATTATGCTTCATCAGCACACCCCAGCCGTCAGTTTGATAACCCATGTACCAAAAGCCCTTAATCCAGACAATAAGAGAGGAGTTTTTATTTTTTTGCTTTAGCTTACTGTTTGTAATTTTTCATTCAATTTGGTTTACTTAAATGTGTTTGTCTGCAGAGGGTTAAAAAACTCTCAATACATTCAGGTCATTCAGCTGCACACAATTATATCTATTCATCCATTTTAGATTCAGTTAAGAGTTGCAGGGGTGGGCAGCAGGGCTGGAGTCTGTCCCTGAAACTTTTAGGCATGAGATGGGGAACACTGTGGAAAGGTTACCAGTTCACCATGGGGTCAGCAAAGAGACAAAAGTTCCGGTGGACGCAATAAGGAATGCAGTCGGCTGGAGGGAAGAGGGATGATGAGTGAGGACTTTACATTGAACTGTGACAGAGCTGGGCAATCACAAACTAAAATGAAAGAGTCAGACAAGCAGGACCAGATATATACAGTGGTAATTCTAGAAAAAGCAAGAGACATGTTGTTTTTATGTTGGAAAAAGCTGAAATACCAGGAAAGAACACAGGCATAGTGAGTTAATTCAAGACTCCAAACAGAAAATACCTAGCTGTTATTTGAACCAGGAACTCTCTTGTTGTGAGATGAGAATGTTAACCATCCAGCAGCCCTTCATCACAATTCCCTCATCAAAAACCTTTTGGTGTGCATAAGGATTCATTTTGTCAACAGTGAGTAACCATTTCATAATAATCATAATATTAGATATGGTGTGAGTGGATTTTTATAATTCTGAGTAACTAGAAAACTAGCTGCATGTAAGTGAATTAATCGACAGGGTTCAGTAATTAATATTGTAAGGGAACATATTCAAATAATTTCTTCTTATATGGAAAAAAGGTTTTTCTGAATACATAGTGAGACCATTATTAACAACATGTTATGTATTCCGTTGGTAAAATGATGCTGATGGAAAGCCATACAGCACATAAGCTTGATTACATGTTATAAAAACTGAATATGTTTCATGTTATTGAGCTGACATACATACATATTTATTTGATTTTTTTGGTCTCTAAACATATCTTCCTTTCTATTCAGAATGTGACATGGCATAAAGCAAAATATATTTCCATGCACATGATATTTATTTTATTTGACAAAACCAAGGCTAAGGCTGAAAAACATAAAAATAATCACTGTAGCCAGCTATGGAGTGGGATGCAGTTTCCTTGGGAACGTGTCAGATTTGAATGACTTTTCTTCTGGCTTATTGTGGGATTGAATGTGTTTCATGTATTCAACAAAAATAATGAACTGACAGTGTCTCATGAATACAACATACACCTTACTTACACTTTAAATTACACTTAAAGAGTGTAATTCCTGGAGGGACAGACATAATAGGGCACGAACACATACTGATAAATAGTCAGTGTTGGGGAAATGGGATGCTGTCACTTATGGTATAATGTATGGTCAATGTATGTATGTTGGCCATTTACCTGTGTTTCCTCTACTAAGGGTCTAGATTTTTATGTTTTTGTATAAGCTACAAAGAAAAAATCACAGCTGAGGCCTTTTCAAACTGTAAAAGTCGGAGTTGGCAGTCTGCGAGAGGAGGCTGAAAAAGTTATTTTAAGTGCAGTCAATACTTTACTGTATTTTTTCAAGCTACCATAGGAAAAAAAAGATTTCTGTTTATTTAAGAATAATGTGGGTCACCCAAGGCAAACAGGTCCTAGGCGAAAGATCAGATGGAGCGCAGCCCAAAGACACCTTATAATGAAAAAGATAAATGGACTAAGTGTGCCCTCGCCCGGACACGGACAACTCCAAAGTTCACACTCTGGAGCCAGGCCTGGAGGTGGGGCACTTTGGCGAGCGCTTGGTGGCCAGGCTTTCACCCATGGAGCCCAGCAGGGCTCAGCCCGAAAAAGGACGCTCTACTACTCTGGAGTTGCCCCCGGTGAGAGGCGCCGAGCAGGACTGCGCATACTTGTTGCCCCCCATATTGGTGCCTGTACGTTGGGGTTCACCCTGGTGAACAAGATGGTAGCCTCCCTTCGCCTATGGTTGGGGGACGGGCGCTTACTCTTGTTGGTGCTTATGCGCCTAACAACAGTACAGAGGGGGTGCTGTAGGGTGCCCCCCCTGGGGACTCCCTTGTTCTAGTGGGTGACTTCAATGCTCATGTGGGTAATGACAGGGAGACCTGGAGGGGTGTGGTTGGGAGGAATGCCCCCCCCAGATTGAGCCCGAGTGGTGTTCTGTTGCTGGACTTCTGTGTTCGGCATGGATTGTCCATAGCAAAATCCACGTAGAGGCATAAGGGTGTTCATATGTGCTCTTAGCACCAGGACACACTAGGCTGCAGCTCAATGATCAACTTTGTTGTCGTTTCAGCTGATCTGCGGCCTCATGTCTTGGAAACTCAGGTGAAGAGGGGGACAGAACTTTCCACTGACCACTACCTGGAGATGAGTTGGCTCCTATGGTGGGGAAGGATGCCGGTGAAGGATGCCGGTGAAGCCAGGCAGGCCCAAACGCCCCATTAGGTAGAGCTTTAACTCCCACCTCCCAGAGAGCTTTGAGGACGTACCGAGGGAGGTTGGGGACATTGAGTCCGAGTGGGCCATGTTCTGCACGTCCATGGTCGAGGCGGCTTCCCGGAGCTGTGGTCACAGGGTTGTCGGTGCCTGTTGTGGCGGTTTTAGCCCGATTCTTTAGTTGGAAACCTGAGAATAAACCAGAGTGGATCAAAAGTATAAAAATTACATTTATAAGGTCACAGGCAAAGTATATCAGAGCTGGGTTTCTTCACAGACAAAACCT
This sequence comes from Menidia menidia, assembly GCA_907169785.1. Taxonomy (NCBI): domain Eukaryota; kingdom Metazoa; phylum Chordata; class Actinopteri; order Atheriniformes; family Atherinopsidae; genus Menidia; species Menidia menidia. The sequence goes on along the minus strand of CAJRST010038888.1, from coordinate 18,109,976 downwards.
CTCTATGGGTCTCAGTAGGCCAAGAGCCCCGAAATCTGGGTGTGATGGGCATTATCTCCTTGGCTAGGTCCGCCTCTTCAAAGGAGGACTGGACACAACCAAGTCCTATTGGCTAGTTACTTCAGGGCATAAACAGGCCGGGTCCTAATTCATGTAGATAACATTGGAATGTGGTAACAAATGGTATGTGTCAATAAGTGTGTATAAGATAGAGTCTTTGGGCACAGCCAGAGACCTCAACACAAAAATATATAGTCCTATAAGGAATACAAAAATCAGTAATTTACATAGATCATGTGATAGCATACAATGCTAAAGTGAGTAATTATAGCCAAATTCTAACAGCGGTCACCCTCGAACCCACTGGTGGACACCAGTGGTGAGGGATGCTGTCAGGCTGAAGAAGGCGTCCTACCAGGACCCTCCTGGCCTGTGGGACTCGATGAGTCGATAAGTATCGACAGTCCAAGCGGCAAACTGCAAAAGTTCAAGTGTCCAATGCAAAGAGCTTTGTAGTGGTTTAGTTACTTGTAAGGAAAAAGCTAATTGATCAATTAAACATAATTGCTTTGGTTTCAGAATCAGAATTACTTTATTGATCCCTTGCGGGAAATTCTTTTTTTTGTAGTGCACCCGTTTATTGAATTAAAGAAATTTAATTTTCTTTCTCTAAGATTTTTGTTTGGTAGAACAACACTGTCTTAATAACCAAGGAGAAGAGCTCCCACTTTAGGACAGTTTTGGGAAAGTGCAAGGGACTCAAAGATTGCACCTGTAAAGTATTAATCGTGTCTTGATCAGCAAGCCGCTTTTTCCCTCTCTACTTCAGTGAATTTTAGGAACTGATTAATCTCTTAGAATTGTGCTGAGATTAATTTTCAGCTCCTGAGAGTTTTGATTAAAGAAAGTAGTGATGAGGTAGTAAAACAGAGAAATATGAAGGGATTAAAAACCAAAAAGTTTATCCCCGCCACATCCACAAGTTCCATTTGAATTTTTTTGTTTTTTAGATTGCCAGAAAAATTGCTACTTCTTGACTTGTTCTTAAGTTAATTAGCCACCAGTAGTCTTCTAACCAATGAGAAATCCAACAGCCTCTTGGAAAAAAATGACTGAAAACCTGTAGCGTACCCTGAAATTCATGATATATTTATTCAGCGTGCCACTGAAGTGTTTAACTCTATGGTTCATGCTGCGTATGGCAATGATTCAATTTGTTTGTCGTATCCAAAGTAATTTAAAACCATGAAAAGAAGCAGTCATGAAACCAGTCACTGGTTTGTAAATTGTAGTGTTGCATGCATCCACTCTAAAGCTCAAAGCCAGAATGCTTGAAAAGGAATCTATGCAGTGTGAAAACTACAGTGTAGTGATAGCTTTTTGTCAGTTTGTTACATAACTAGAAAATTAAAAAGAAAATCTGCCTTCTTTAAAAGCCACCATTTAACGAAGCGTATACAAAGGAAACATTTTAAATAACTCAAAAAATGGTACTTGTTCTCAGAAAGTAGTGCCTTATTAACACCAGAAGTATATGTGCAATAGATTGCAACACCTGTAGGACTCAATCCAAGTCTGAGATGGTTAGAGATTTCCCTACATATCTCTTCACGGTGACTTCCAGTGATCTAAGTTTACATTGTCTTTGCAGAAAGAGTGCCTGACAGCATAGACTAACCCTGTCGCTTCCTGTGTAATTAATCTTTAAACCCTGAATGGCTGATTAAGCAGCCAGCTGAAGCCAACAGATCAATCTCCAAAAGCCTGCTTTGAGGATATCAGAGCAGCCCATTAAAGTCTGCATTCAGACATCCATTCTGCAGCAGACAGCACATCAATAGCATGACGAACTGTGTCGCTTCTAGGTCAATAATCCTTTAATTCTGCATGGACTGCTCCACATTTATTCCTGAGCAAGCCCCTTTACGCAGTGCATGTTATGTGGAAGTGGGACGTAAATTCAAACTACAATGTGGGCACATGCTTTACAGAGTTGGTCCTGTCAGTCATGTCCTCATCAACACACTGCTACGTTTGAAATTAAAACAATTTCTGTCCCATGACCCCATTTTTAAGATACAAAATCCTCCTAAACCCAGCAATTCAACTTGATATGAACATTTGAAAGGCTTTCATGTTCTGTTCCCTGTTTTCAAAGAAATTATTAAATGACGCACTCTACAAATAGCTCAGAGCTACATGTAATCAAATAGCTGTTCCTGTTCTAGAACATTTCAGCTGCCCTGTTTATTTCCCAAAGCAACAAATCACTATGTCCCACGGTTTACCAGCTAATGACACACTTAAGTGGCATGGAGAATAAAATTACATGATTATAGAACAGAGGTGTTTAGATCCTCATAGACAGTTTCTCATTAGATGTAGTTAATAACTCTGCTAGAGATTTCCCTTGAGAGACCTCTGTGATCAGGCTTAAAAGTTTCACAATCATAAAAGTCTTAATCTTAGAAGCTACCCCGCAAAGCCCAAACTTATCTGTCCCTCTCCAGGTATTTAAAGGCTCTAGCTCCCACATCATGTTTGGACACTTTAGCCAATTGATCTATGTCATAAAGTGCATTGTGTCAGGGTTCTGGTGTGTTTCTGGTAGGAGTGGGAGTCCTGTGCTAGAGTGGATCCCCCCTGGAGAGTTCCACAGGCTTTGGGCTACTGCGCCCCTGGAGCATATGATCTCATTAGAGGGCTGGTGATTTTTTAAAGAGATGCACAATCTTCACTCTGGATAATGAGCTATGATGGCGCCCCATGCTTCCTTGAGGTTGCTCTTGTGGTTTTGTTCGGTTGATCTTTCTGTGCTGCTCATATCTAGCATTAATTCACCTTGTCTATTGTATTTCAGGTTAATTACAGTAAATCCTCTGAGTTTCTCCAGACCCAGACTCTCCTTTGTGCTGCCAGCAACTCTGACGTCTCAGGCCCCTCACAGGCCTGCCTGCTTTTCAGTCTCCTGTTCAGTCTAGACAACTCTGGACACCTCCCTTGAATAAAACTCTCTCTGCTTCACACCATGACCTGGTTAACCCCTGACTAACCCAGACATGCAACTGCCTTGTTCTCTGTAAGCTCCCTTCCCTTCCCGTCCTCGATCTATGTGCTGTCACTGAGTTCAGACTAATTATCTTGATTCTTCCCAGACCATCCAGAGAACAACAACACTGCTGTCCTAAATCCCCTGTTACATGTTGAAGTGTATTCAATTAATATACCTTCTGATCTTTACCATTTGTTCCCTGTGTATGACTCTGCACGTTATTATTTTCAAACTCTATTTTGCAAGTCATGCTATTTCCTGCCTTAAGTCACCAGTGCTTTTGATGCAAAATCATCTCAAGATTTTTGGGGTTGTACTTGTACCGTTTTACTGATTTGATATATTATCCAACCTAAAACATCCCTGGATGCTCTGCATAAAGACCCCAAACAATTCCATTCAATTAAAAAATGCTTTATTTATGCCGGAGGGAAATGAATTGTTAATGTTATAGATTGTGATGCTGGGGGCCGGAAAGATCTTCTGTAGGGTTAGTTTACAACTAATCTGAGGAAGCTTCTGACTTGAAGAAACTGTTTTCCAATTGGTCTTGTGAAGAGGTGGTTGGGGTTGTAGATAATGTTCTTGATTTTATGCAAAATCCTTCTTTGGTTCCACAGTTATCCCTAGAACAGAACCAGCCTTCTTGATTAGATTATTTAGCCTCTCTAGGTCCCTGGCTCTGATGCGGCTGACCTTACAATGCTGCCTGCTTTGTCCAGATGACAGTGGGTTTGTTGAAGCAGAGATATGATGGTGTCTTCAACTCCAACTCCACTGTGATAAACAAACTGCAGGGGGTCCTGATATGTGCTGGTTGGCGTACACAGGTGGGCCGACTGGAGTCTCTCCGGGACCTTCATGATGTGGACTGTCAAGGCAACAGGTCAATGGTCATTGATGATTGATAGGTGAGTTGTCTTTGGTACTGGAACAAGACAGGATGTCTTCCATAACATTCTCCTGGGTCAAGCTTAGGTTGAAGAGGTATTGCAGAATTTCACTTTTTCCAGTTCAGTCTCTCAGGGTGCCTCTTCACCTGATTTCTAGAAACGGAAAATTGGGAGGGGTAGGCAAAGGGAACAGCAGCATCTCCTGATATGGTTGAAGACACACAAGTGGAATTAGAGAAAAAGCTTTTTTTTTTTTATTCTAAAGTTCCTTTCTTAAACATACTTAAAACCCCCAGCATAATATAGTTTAGGGGGGATGTTCATCTACCAGGACATTTACAAACTTGAAAGAAAGAACAGTGGGGAAAAAAGGGGCAAAGGAAGAAAACACCAGGCAGCACTTTTGGGTAGTTGGGCTTTTAACATAAAAAACTCTGCTCCATTATTTTACAAAGGAGGGAAAGCTGAAAGTACATGAAAGACACCAAGGCAGATATATCCAGTATTGCCGCACAGATGCATAAGGGATAAAGATGAGAGAAGAGGGAAGGTGCTGGTTTTCAGACCTTTTATGCCCAAGGCATACAAGAAAGGGGAAAGCAAAAATGAGTATTTCTGCAAATGTGTAAGATTTTTACTGTGTAGCAATACTTGCTGCCAGTTTGCCTGTAACTTGCCTCTAATTTGTCATACCATCTTGTGAGACAGTTTCATGCAATTCAACAGTTTTACTTCCTCATTGGCCTGCTTTCAATAAATATTATTCAATATTACCTTAACATCATTTGTTTTCCCATAGCTGTCAGTCTGAGTCCATGATATGTCACATCTACACCACTGAAAACTGGCGAACAGGAACAATTTGTTGGAAAAATTTGTTTAAACATTTTCACAGGAAGAAGGTTTCATGTAAAGTACTCATTCAAATTCAAACCCCTTTTCTATATTATTATTATTATTATTATTATTATTATTATTATTATTATTATTATGTTGGACTAATCAGAACTACTGTTAGGCATTTCAGAAGACAAATGCAAAGAATAAGAGTTAAAAGTCTTTCCCTTTATATATATGTTTAAAATACAAAGTTATTTTTTATAAGGAATTGTCTGAAGATGTTGCTGCTTAAAAGGCAAACAATGAGCAGATCTTGAATTTAGTTTACGTGAGTGTTTAAGTGGTGGTATGTCTACATGTTTTTGAGAATGTGTGGCTGCCATTCTAAAGCAGAACAAAAACATATTTATGAGAAAACAAATGATGGGACAGTCTATGTGATCACCTCGTGTCGAATTATGGTATCTGATGGCATTTGTGGGAATTTCATTAAAACCCACACCATAACCTGTATGGACACTTAAAACGATCTCAGATGCATTTTTGTTCACGAACTAACTCACCAGACCTTTAATAGTAGTATTAGGATAATTTATTCAATATTTGGTACATGGTCATGATGTTATGGTGGCTGTAGTTTTAGTCCTTGGGCATGACATTGTACCCTACATTTCCTACCAATGCACCCATGCATCCATTGGAGTGTGAATGTGTGTAGACCAAAGTGCTGCGTGTATGAATGTAGTATAACTTGCAAATCAACTGACCTCCAGTCTGTTCACCAGTCATGGCTAATCAGTCTTTACAGTGCCAGATTTTAATGTGAAAAAAATGTACGATTTTTCCAAAGATTTTTTTTTTTACGAATGTTGTTTAAGATTCCTTTAGGCTACACAGTAATAGATATTTCCTTTAAATATCCATATCTTTGTGAAATGAGGAAAAACATGACTGTGAATGAAAGTGATTGATAACCAAAATAGGGGAAAAGACACAAATTGTGTTTTCTCAGTATGTGAATGTATGTCTGAATGTCAGAGAGTGCAGCGTTTGAAAAGTCACAATTGTTTTGACAGGGGAATGTCCCCTCTCTCCTTTCTGTCTTTTGCTTTTCTCTGTGAGGTCTGAAGGGGTAGATAAGTCCTTGGCAGAGACTTCACCATATCAGCAGTGACAGAATGTCATTAACTCCACACCCACTCAGATACCATTCTCTTTGTTGTGCTTCAGCTCAGTGGCATCACCAGACAGAATCAATTAGATTTGTGCCTCTGGATAGAACAAATCAGATTTCTGGCTGACTGATAGAGTAAAGCATTTTCCTTTGTGTCCACAACGCAGTGAGCTCTCTGAGAAAATATCAACCATCCATCACCATTTCTCCAACTGTGAGAGGCTAAATTAATGGTGACCTTATGAAGGAAAGAGTGAGAGTCCTCTTTTGTTCTTGGCAAGGGTGAGGTGTGTGTATGTGTATGTTTTGAGGCTGGAGAGGTGTCCATGAAAAAGTAATGAGATCCTCTAAATGAGGCACCAGTCCCCAGCGCCTCTAAAGGTAGAGGGACATTTTTAAGAAACAAATATTAGCTTGACATTTCATTCATTTTCTTCGCATAGCCAGCATTAAATCTACCCTTAGAGGTGCGCATTGGAGTCCTCTGAAGGTTGGTTATGTTGTAGCTCTGTTGTCGTGTCTTTACCACACTGGATTCTGCTAAAGCACAGTCAGGTGCCTATTCTGTGCATCAGTGCACACACAGATGTGGTTGGAATACAGATTTGAGGGTTGAAAAGGGAGGTAGTTAATCCAAAACTGGCACACGCTTTATTCATATTGATTTTACCACATCAGAGCAGAAGCCATTCTCAAATCTTTGTTGAAAAAGTCCTCATAAGAAGGATGCAAGGAAGGGTTAATGAAGCAGCAAGCTGTGTCTTAAGCCATAGGGCTTAAAGTTATATGAGATTTATGAGAGCAATGTATGTTCTGTCAGTAACAATACAACATCATGATATGTCACAGTAATGTTTATGTGAGATGGTCTGGACTTTTTCTGCCACAAAGAACAGTTTGCAGGGGAATTTTTGCAGGGGACCATCTTTCTAAGATATATAAGAAACAGTAAATTACATATAAAGAAATTGAGAATGGCTGATGAAGCTCTTTGATGATGTCACGTCTGGTGTCTCGTCATGTCATGATTACCAATTGTGTGCAC
>CAJRST010038888.1:17951367-18097424 GCA_907169785.1 Menidia menidia | reverse complement strand
AGGTGTGCAGACGGGGTGGAGCCAGCTCCAGTGCCAGGAACGTTACATAAACAGCTTGAACAATATGACTTTAATGTTTTTTTTTATCAGCCTGAAGACCCTGAGATGCCATCAATTCAAGAATAGGTTTACAACCCAAATTTTCATCAACTCGACCCTCACCCCACATTCCAGGGTATTGATAGATTCAGTCTGTGTCGGTCTGATCCCCCATAACAAATTCGGTGGAATATATAGGGTTTTGTTCATTTTGAGATTTTCACATGAACAAGTGTGTGCTAATCTTTACCCCAAACCCTAGTCTGGACAAAATAAGTCATTTCACATATTGAGACTACCAAGTGTGTGTGTTTCTCTCTCATGGTTTAAGAATCATGTAGTACAGGAGTGCTTGAAGGGCTTCTGAGATTTCAGGGTTTTATGCTTACTCAACATAGTAAAACTAAGTATTATAGAATATGCTCTGAGTTTTCAGTTCCCTGAACTCTGTGAAGTCAACTAAATGATAAAGCTTCAGGTGAAAACTCTGGCTTCATTCCTGGTAAAAGAATTACAAAACTGGGTGGGTGAAGAAAAAATCCATTGTTTAAAATAACAGACCGGAATTTAGTTTGGATTTTTTGTCTAGCTCTAATAGTTTTTGTTCAAACAGATTAGAGAAGCTTTTTCAAACACTTTGTACTTATAAGAAAATCTTATAAGAAATCTGAATTTTGCTTTTAGACGTCTTGAAATGAATATATTAGTCATTCCAAAAACCCCTTTTCCATCACTTGACTTAATCTCCATTTAAGGCCGCCATTAAAACAGGACTGAACACAACTATTTGATATAAAAAGTGGTAGATGATTTTCACAGAAGTTATTCTTTTTGTTAAAGTTAGAGTGGATTTGACCTATTTAATCCATTAAGTTTCTTTGTGAACACTTGTATGTATGTCTATATATAAAAATGTAGATATAAGGTATTTGGGTCTGGTAAACAGTATAAAAGCATGCAAGCACACATCTCATTAAGGTTAAGCAATGCACTGACCTTTAACATTTTAATAGTTCTTTCTTTATGTAACAATCTAAAATATATTTTTAAAAATTGAGTGATCACTTGTCTTTTATTCTATTTTTCTTTTTCATAATCTAAAAAAAAACAACAATATTTGAGTATAGTGTTACATCCACTACTTGTTTGCATGATATTTCCATATGACAATAATGTTTGTCATGATCCAGTGGTTCATTCTACCTTTATTTGGGGAGATTTTAACAAGTTGGGAATATGCAGGTAAAGAAAAGAAAAGAGTGAACAAACTGTGGAGATTCTATTTTCTCACCTTGTTTGAAGCTATACGACTATATTATATAATTGAAGAATATGAAATGCGTGCTTTGGAACTCTGGTACTTGAGTTTCTTTTACTTCAGTAGACAATTGATCAAAATATCAATAGATCTATTTGGTTCCACAATTAAGCTCTCTAACAGCATTGATTAACACATGTGAGAAAGAATTCCTGAACTTCTTTTATTCCAATCATGATTTGAGTGGACTCTTTGGTTTCCATAAATACTAATGGAGAACACTTTTTTCCCACCCAGGCTGTCGTCTAATAACCTTAGGCGCTGTCTGCATTGAGCCATGTGCCAGGCAGGCCCCAAGCCCTCCACACATCTATCACCACAGTCAGTAAGTAATGATACATCTGAGCAAAGGGGACTTAGCTTAGGGGCCAGACAGCTCCATCATACTCATCATGGTCATAGTGGCCAACACACACACACACACACACACACACACACACACACAGACAGACAGACTCCCAAAGCAAGACTTTTTCTACTTATGTGACACAAAATATATATATTATTTTTATTTCGATCAATAAAAATGATATTTTCCCATAATAGCTTATTACTTTTTCCTAGCAAAAAAATATAGATAAATGCGATTTTTAGATATACTTTTCTTTATTTGACAAAATATCAATGTACCCACTATCAGATTTTTCCTTGCTAGTCTGGTGAAGTGTGAATTTTCTCCCCAGAGAAAAGTTTTGAAAGGTTTAGGAGTAAACAAGAGGAGGCTGATATAATTGGACTCTAAGGGCAAATACTCTTTCAAATGAGCTCCCCAGAAATGCTCACAAAAGATGCAGGAAAGACATAGAATTCTCATTAGGATTTGACAAGTGAACATGACCTTTTTGCTGAAATGTATTAAACTCCCCCTGTGCTACCCAGTTGTTATCTCACTGTCCCCTGAATTAGTCAGCTCTTAGTCCCCTAATACTGCATTGAAATTCCTTATGTATTTCAGAAATTGTTCCTACGAGATTTTTTTGTATTTGTTTGAAATGCATTATTGTTTTTTGCAAAGATTACAATACACTAATGCAATCCTCGTCTCTTGAGATAATGAGCTCCAAATTATTCATTTATTCACTGTATTATTCAAGTGTGTGAATACCGATTTTTTTTCACAACAAACATAAATAATTACAACATGTTCAAAATTAGCATTGATTTCATTATCATCTTATGATTAAAAAAAGGCTAATAGTGCTGAATTTCCCTACATTTGACATGAGAAAAAAGTTTGTTTGGTTTTAAAGCAAACAAATAAAAATGTTTTTTTTGTGCTAGTTACAGATATCGGCCTTTACCCTTTAAACTGAAATTGATTCTGCTAAGTGAGTGCTTTGTTGAATTTTTACAGCTGCTGCTCCATTTAGGTGTTGAGGCTGACCAGAGGCAAGAGGAGGTGCACAATAACTTTCTCTCCTCAGTGGAATAACAAAATGCAGTCTATCTGGACATCCACAAAAAAGACCACAAAAAAAAAGACGTAACATGTTTGCTGAAACACAAATAAATGAAATATTTGTGTGCTTCTGCAATCATAATGCAGCCTTGAAACAAAATCCCACAGTGTGAAATGTATCTAACATGTCAGTTCTAAATGGTTTTTGCTATGCTTGTCAAACTCTTTCAGACACTATGTCAGTCATTACTATCAATCCTTCTCTCCCTCTTCAGGCATACATTGTGTTGTCTCAATATTGCTGATTGAGATGTGGGAAATGACTTAAACCCAGTTCTGTAAATTACAAAAACAAGAAAAAATTGTGTTCTTTTGTTTGTTTATTTAATAGATTTTGTTTTGACCACACATCTGAAGTATTGTTGCAACACCACATTTACACACCAAGTCCTTTTTAACAGATACAACTGGAGCTACTTGAGGCATATCTGTTCACGACAATATAGCTTTAAGGTGGACATTAGTTACACTGTCTAAGACTGTAAACAACAACAGCTTCGTTCACCTTTTTTATGTGTTGTGGTCACATTTCGGCATGTTTGGTGAGATACCAGATGAGTGTGCAGTGAAACGTCATACTCAGGGTGTCATGTACAATTCCATATTGCCTCACTGTGAAAGACAAAGAAATCAACACTTTATTGCACTGAGCTACAGGGAGGCAAACGGGTCAGTGGAAGGAAGCTGTTTGTTGGACTAGTGGTGTCAGCACCACGAACAGCTCCTCTTGCAGCCAAAATGAATGAACAGCGTCATTCACCAAGGCTAAGTATGGGAAACCAGACTGTTTTAGTGTAATGATTCATTCAGACTCTGTTCACTGGGTGAACTCCGACTCATGTTTGACAAGCTGGCCATGAGAGATTTCACTTTGTGAGCGTAATAGTTCCTTAGATTAACAGAAGGAACCTCTTTTATTCCCTCGTCGAAGTCACAGCTTCTCATCGCAATCTCGAGCTGCTTTTGTCTTTTATAGAAGAGAGAAAACTTGTTGAAGATTAGAGTGATCGGAAGCACAACTACTAAGATTCCGGCCAGGATGCATGCTGAGGCCGTAAGCTTGCCCGCTATGGACACCGGCACCACGTCTCCATACCCGACCGTGGTCATGCTGACGGTGGCCCACCACCAACACGCAGGTATCGTCGAGAGATCCTCGCTGTCTTCTTTTTCCACCGTGTAGGCCATGACGGAGAAAAAGGACACGCCGACAGTCAAGTAGAGAAGCAGCAGTCCCACTTCCTTGTAGCTGTTTCTGAGGGTGGCCCCCAACGAGCGCAGCCCCGTGGAGTGTCGGGCCAGTTTCAGGATACGAAAAATCCTCATCAACCGCAAAACTTGCGCAACTCTTCCCAGGTTGGCGAGCGCCGGACTGCTGTCCACTACCAGGTTTATGAGGAGCGTTAGGTAAAAAGGGAGAACGGACACTAGGTCTATCAGGTTTAAGGGGTGATAGAAGAAATGCATTAGGTCTGGCGCCACCATGAACCTGGCCACTAGCTCCAGAGTGAACCAACCGATCCCAAAGTGCTCTACGATCTCGAAACGCGGGTCCTCTGTGGGTTGACCCTCACCGTCCAACTGGCTGAACTCGCACATGCTGTTCATACACATGGTCGCAATGGAGCCCAGCACCACGAGAATCGAGAGGATGCTGATGATGCGGCTGGCCACCGAGTACCCGGGGTTGTCCAGCATCAACCACACGCGCCTTCGCGCGCTCCCCAGCGGCTGCTTGTCAAACTTGGAGGCGTCGTTGTAGAACTCCAAAAGCTCGTCGAACGAGGAAGTGGTGCTTCCCTCGTCGCTCCGGTCATCCCAGTCGTCTCGGTCCTGGTCCATTTTTCTACAATGGTAGGCGCTGCTGCAACAGGAGTCGATGAAGAACTCGTTGATGCCCCAGTATTCGATCTCCTGACTGAAAGAGAAGATGCAGAGCTCGGCCATGACGTGCAGTCGCCCCGTGTTGTAGAAATTCAACACGTAGGGGAAGAGGGCCGGGTTCCTGTCGAAGTAAAACTCTTTCTCCGTGTCGTCGTAGTCGTCGCACAGCTCCAGAATGGACTCTTTGGACTGGCACTGGAGGAGACGCGCGAGCCTGGTCTCGGGGAAACGGGAGAGAGTGTCTGACAGGAGGCGCTTCTTGAAGCCGCCCACGTTGATGCGGATGGCCGCATTGCCATTCATGTGAGCCCCGCCGCCCGCTTCCCCGGGGACCTGACCTGTCATGTCTGGGAAGAGAGAGACACACGGACGCACAGAGGCAAAGAATGCAAGAGAAGGTGACAGACCAAATCACGTTCACACAAAGAGGAAGATGGATAGAAAGAGGCAGCCAGCACAGATAGGAAAAAATGAAGAGAAGTTATTTAAAGTCAGATGGATTTATTTCCATTTTATGTCACATAAGAAAATACACGAGCCGTTGTTTTTCACGTGTTCTCCATAATTACACACACGGAAGTTGTGATAAACACCTCGCTATTTAAACAAAGAAACGCGAACTCACCTTAAGGCTCGTACAGGTGACAGAATACTCGCTCGAGAAAATTCTACATTTTTATTTTTGCGTCGCTGCAGTTTGTGGGGAACCTCTAGTCCTGTAATAGACGACAAGACCTTTGTCCTCTGGTCTCCAGGCTGACACGGTTCTGACGGGCCAGACTGTTTGGAGCGGAAAGAAAAATATGACTTATTCAGCAAGAGGTCGGCAAGATGTTAAAAAAAAAAAAATCTCAGTATCCATCCAGGCAGTGAATTTGAATGTGTTCATAAATTTAAAAAAAACAAACATCCGATGGAGTTTTGTAGCCTCGGGCTTGGATCCAAAATTCAGCGGGTTTTACAACATCCTCAGCTTCAGAAATCGTCCGTTTTTATTTCAGTAAATTTGGAGCGCCGTTGGAACCGATACGCCCTGACAGCCGCTTTTGTTTGTGCGAGGGAATTCCTCTCCGTGTCTCTGTCCCTCTCTTCTATCTGTTGCTGCGCAGCAACACGTAGCTCTCTCTCCATCTCTCTCTCTCCCTCTCTCTCTCTCTCTCTCTGCGCCGCCCTTCCGAACTGATCTCAGCATCATGATGCTGAGGGGCGAGGCGCAGCTCAGGGCGCAGTGGGAATCACCAACGCACTGAGGCGTGACACATTTCCAAGAAAATAAAAGCAAAGTTATCTAACGACAATCATAAATACTTCATTCGAGAACATCCCTCAGCCCACCTTAACACTAGAGAAGCTATCCAAGATCAAGCAAAAAATATATATATTTAAACACAAAGCTTATTTTAATATCCCCCATTAAAATTGTCAGAGTATATTAGTTCTACATGAAAATCCAATACATTTTTTAGGGGTCATATTGTGCCCTATGCTGTGGCAATGTATTGCCTCAGACTTAACTGACTCACAAGTGACACATTTTTTAAAGTGAATTAATGACTTCTTCTGTGAGTGAGGAAAGGTTTGCCTTAGAAATTCACATAATGTAACCCATTCCTGTTCAGACTGTCCTTCGGGAGTAATTCAATCGCCTTGAAGTGGATTCCCCAAGTTTGTGTGAAGCATTTCAAGCTTTCAAATCACTACATCTTATTCTGTTCCTTTTGCTTGATCCTATGTGAAATGAGTGTGCTTGAGTGTAGTTTTAAAATGGTCTTGGTTTTCTCATTACAATGAAAAGGCTGCTGTTTCCAGTTGTACAAAATATTCTCACAAATGAAAGCCCGTACTGTAAAGATTACAACTGATGGCCAATGTTCACCGTCATCGATCAGCTGGGTTATGATATGAAGTCATGCACTCAAGGTATCTCCACATAAAATTATGTTAGAAATCCATCTGTTCAGAAAATGTCTGAATTATGTTGTTTGGTAAAAAAATATTCTAATTGAATTTTCAAAAGAATGGGGTTCTATCCTCGCACTTTCTTTTATCTCTTCAGTGTAACATCTTTAACAGCTCTATCTGACAGAAGGTAAAGCTATGGCCTTGCATAGCAGCTTCCATTCTACTGATTAAGCTCCACAGGTTTTACCTCCAACATACCAAGGATTCCGAGTGAAGGTGAAAGCATTTTCTGGCATAACTTTCCTCATGGATTCCTTGTGATATTTCTCATTCTCCAGTGGTACAGGGCAGATGGCCACTTAAAAATTCCCTTCAAAAGAGGAGTCCTTTTATTTTTCTGAGCCAAAGTAAAGAATGCCAACTTGGGTAGACTGTGGAGACCACAAGTAGTTCCCCCACATGGAGTTATACAGAAGTCAACTGAAATTGTTCCAGTGGGGCTTTACTTTTTTAAAGCTTTGTTGTGCAGTTTGAACAAAAGCTCGGTGGGCTCATTCAGGTAAATTAGGACTATGCAATTGTGATATTTCTTGAGTATTGCACAGGGTTGTGCAGGCATCCTCTTAAGCATTTTCTTTTTTAGATTAGTCAGTTTTACTCAGGAAAGGGATGTCTGATTTTAAAGTGCCTCTTTGATTGGCTCACCTCTCATGCTAAAGGGTTGTTGATGTATCTTGTCAATGTGTATAGCAATAATGAAGGTAACATTCATGAAACTATATATAGTCTCTGTGTGTGATACATGGGGTGAATTAATTAAATTTGTTAAACCTATCTTCATCTCTGAAACTGTTTATCAAGAAGCCCCAAAGTAGAACAAAGATTACAAATGTTTTTGTCACAAACAGTGTTTGTTTTTTGTCTGAACATCTCTTGTATCTTACAATACTGGCATAATTCCAGTCAAGTTTTGGCACTTTCATCACTACTCATGACCTACCCTTTGTTTATTATGTAAATTAATCAAACCTCCTTGGTAGCAGGTAATTTAGCAAATGTGTAGTTTACCTGCCTCAAACAGAGACACAATGTTCCATTTTTTTTTTACATTTCAAGTTTACCTGCATCAAACATCCATCCATCCATCCATTATCAATACCGCTTATTCCCTGATGGGGTCGCGGGGGGAACTGGAGCCTATCCCAGTGGTCAACGGGCGAGAGGCAGGGTACACCCTGGACAGTCCGCCAGTCCATCGCAGGGCCACACACAGGACATACAAGGACAAACAACCACTCACACTCACATTCACTCCTAAGGGCAATTTCCCCAATCTCCAATCAACCTAACATGCAGGTTTTTGGACTGTGGGAGGAAGCCGGAGAACCCGGAGAGAACCCACGCAGACACAGGGAGAACATCCTGCCTCAAACAGAGACACAATATTCAATTTTTTTTTACATTTCAAGGTGAAATGTAAGCAGTTCTAAAAACCAGTTTTATTTGTAAGTCAGAGATCCTCACTGTACTTGAAGCCAAGAACATACTGTATAGATTTTCAGTTTCATCCTAAAGTGCTTCGGTCTGAAAATTTCAATAGTAAGAATTCAGAAGTAAAAAAACTATCCAGGTCATCCAGGTCTTTATGTCTTAAATACATGTATAAAATGTAACCAAAAAGTGTTGCTTATTAAAGAAATATCCTTGAACGGTTCTGTAGGGCTCGGGTCTATAGTATAAGATAACATTTTAGGGCATGTGAATCATTTGTCCCTGTTCTTTCTTCTTTAGAATTAGAAAGCAAACATGTACGCCAAACCAGTAGCTTAATCAAAATGGGTCTTCGCCGTAATGTTCCTGCAAAACGTTGTCACCGTGGATGCCTTTTTGGGGTTTTATGTAAACTCTAACCATGCTCCTCAAGGACTGATTGTATTATAGATAATCTCAAATACCTTGACAGATCCTCAACACCCTCACACAGCAGCATTGGAGGAAAATTTGAAAGCTTAGCCAGAGCCTTTAAAGGCAGCCCACGCGCTACTCATGTTGTGAAAAATACAGGTTTTTCCTATTAATTCTTGTCTCTTGTGGAACTCAACTGTTTGCAAGGACATGTGCTGATTCAAACCTTATTCAGTATATCGTATTTTGTATCCAGCAGAACTGGGGAGAATTTTTGTCTAGATTGTCTCCTGATCACCAAAACTCCTTGATGAATCTGATGTGATTTATTTATTAATTGATTTATTTATTTATTTATTTATTTATTTATTTATTTATTTATTTATTTATTTATTTATTTGAGTATTTTTCTCACTAAGTAAAACTTACTTTAGGCTCTCTGATATTCAACATTTAAAGATATGGCTGGTGTACACATGATATTTTGGGATCATGTTTGTATTTTACCTCCTGGGAGAGTCACTTTATTGTGGTAGAAATTAGATTTGGGTTGAAAATAATGGGTGTCTTCTTGTTCTTTAAAAACCATCAGTCTTGACTGGTAGCTCTGATCACACATTAACAATCTTCCTCTTATTTCATTAGTGTGGGTGAAGAAGCTTCTTATATTAAAGCCATGATACTGGTCAGGATTACTGTTTTAAGTATTTTTTGCTAAAAGACTATCAACTGCAGATTTATCACTTTCTACCTTTCGTTGACGCTTGCTGTTTTTTTTATTCATTTCTCTCCTACAGGGTTGAATTTATAGTGCCACTTTGTGGAGGAGGAATTATTCCTTACAGCTTTTTCCACAAGTCTCTAGATCAGCTATCTTAACTGTAGTAGCTTTTGCTTTTCAAAGAAAATACTTTCTCATTTTCATTCCATCTCTAAAAAATGCCAATGAGAGCACAGGATAAAGGCATTTTACTAATTCTAAAAATAGCTGTCATTTATATGATATCACGACTGAGATACTGATCCCTCAACACACAAACAGGATTTACAATAAAACTAATTGTGGTGCTAATTACATCCATTTTAAATATTAAAACAGAGCTAAGAGGTAAGGTCCTTTGAAGGCTCACAATATGAATCAGAGTGGTTGTGAAATTAAAGATGAACATAGTTAATATAAAACCATCCCCAAATAACATGTTTCTTTATTTTAAATCAGAATGTTTTCTTTTTCTAAATTTTCTCAGATTATTCCTTATTTGGTAAAATACTTTATACCAAGCCTTGAATATTTTTTAAATCCTGGAATGGCCCATCAGTTAGCCATTCCAGTACCAAAATACCTTGAAGGCAAAACGTGACAAACTTCCAATAAATTCATAATAAATCAAGGTGAACCCACACTATACAAAGAAAAAAGCTAGTTTTGCTCTATGAAGATGTAATTGAAGATGCTTTTTCCCCTTTAAAATTGCATGATAATAAAAAACCACGGTGAAATGGCTGATCAACTAAACATTGATTTTTCCATTAGAAAATTTGTGAAAATGTCATGGCTGATCATTTTGTAAGTAAATTACCTTCCATGCACAATAATACTTGTGCAGCAGGTCACAGGATTGGAGAATGGCCCAAGGAACAGAAGCATTCACTATAATGTAACATCTAAACAGTTCTTTTAACTGGTCTTTTAACTTGCAAAACCTGTCCAAACGAACAGGGTTTGCATGGACTTTTGCCATGCAAAAACCAGATAACAATTTTCAAGGCATGAGGAACATCAAATAGTTTAATATGTCGATAAATGTAACTCTCAGTCAGCCTCAGACATAAATGTGGAGTTGGATTTTCCAACCATGCCTGATGTGAAAACCAAATACAAGGGGGGAAGGAAGTGTAATCAGAGCCCTTTCGTCTCAATGAATGCCTCCTGCATTTTAAATCACTCACTTTTTCATTCTGTGCACCCGTGGCAGGCTTTTATTCACATCTTCTGATTGGAGATCTCTGCAGTCCCCTTCCTAAATGTATTCAGAAAGTAATAAACACCTTTCATCTTGCTTCTCATCCCTGGCAACCAAACAGCAGATAAAGACTAAAAAATGTGCTCAGTACCTATTTAAAATGATAGTTTGAATATCAGACTAGAACATCACATTGAAGGCATAAAACATGGCCCTTGAACTCATCATAAATTCATTTGCCAATAAAAAATAAGGGTTCCCTTGTTGAGTCATAGACAGGAAATGTTCTTGTTTCAAACAGCAGATTAAATCTGAAGGAATTTTTAAGACATGTTTTTTATCGATGTGTGTGTTGATATTGGTAAACAACTAAATTTTACTTTGATAAACTGCTCTGAGTTCAAAGGGGACCAGTCAATTTCAATATTTTTCAATGCAAGTGCAGTCAAGTTTTCATTTAAACATCTCATCTTCATACCCACCAAAACAGCTACTATTCCCTTTAAGAAATGTTTGCTTTAGCCTTTCACTCACTGACTTATTTCTAAGGAAATAGCAGAAAAAGATCACATACAGGACCAAATGAGATAAAAAGAGACAAAGGTATGGATGCTGTTCAATTTCTTCTTTCCTTCAAAGCTTGAGGTGCAGGCTCAAGTGAGAATGTGTAGGAGTTTTTTGTCGCATAATTCTGCTGCTCCCTGATTCTTTTTTTAGGCTTCTTTTATCTTCCGCTCTCCTCTTTCAGCCCTTTTTCCTTCTCCCGCCTTGTTTTTGTCTCTTTTGTATCTATGAAAAAATATACTCCCCCATACCCCACCACCTCCCATTCCTCTTTCCTCACCAGTTTCGTTTAGTCTTCAGTCACATTTCAATCCTTCAACCTATTTCTCCTTTACAGGTCAAAGTTCAGAACTGTGCTAAAGCTTTCCTCGAGTGTGAACGGCAGGATGTCAACTGAAATCTCTCTAGGGCTCAAAATCCATCACAGAAGTTTCTGTTCAAAGTGAATCCCTGTCAACTTTGATGAATAAGCCACCAGGAGAAGAGAAATTTGTAGATATAGCAAAAAAGGGAATCTATTTAGAAGTGGTATTCGTACATGTCAAGTAAAACAGGCTTTCAATCATCTTCCCTCTTCTACTTCGCACCACAATAATCACAGCAAACGAGTCCTGATTATTATGGCAAAGAATAATGGTTGACTCAGGATAGAGTCGGGGAAGGAGAAGGATGAATACAGAAGGAGAGTAGCTTCGCTGCTGTAAGCTGCGAGTGCATTTTAGTACAGCAATCATGCATAAAAGACATGAAAACATTATTATCCCTGAGTTCTTCAAGGTTGAGTTCACCTGCTTGACATTATAACACAATTTAATTTAGGATCAACTGTACATTTATCACTATAACACCAGTATCAGTAACCAGTGAGACAATAAATAAAAAATACAGCTAAAAAAACAGTTAACCAGTGACAGACAAAGATGGAAAATACTTCCACACAGACACACAACTCTACAATTTTTACAATATATGATACTTTCAATGTGACTTTTGAGCACATACGGACACGTATGGTGGTGACGTGAAAAACGTTTGAACTGAATACTTTTTAACAATCATCAGTCCCGCAGTCTTAGGTACAAAGAAGCTTAAATGCACTATAACACTCCAATACAAGTATATTGTATTTATTTGCAGATCAATGTTTTATTTACAACAGAAATGACTAACAACATCATTTGCTGAAAACAAAACATCTTACAATTTCTTTAATCTGAAGGTAGCAACAATTCTGACCAACATTGGAAAAGTAAGGGATTCTCAAATGGATAACTGGAGTTAGATATTTTAGCTAATTTTGTACAGTTACAAAAGCATATTGGTCTGTGAACAGGAAACAGATAAGCTGTTGTCTTTTCTGTGCAGACGCTGAAAGACAATGAGAGGGATTGAAAATATTACATTAAAAAAAAAAATCATGGATGCTGCATCAGAACTATAAGGGGAAGATTTTAGTAGGGTAGAACCTAAAGTTGATATGAACTGAGAGTTGCAATCCAGCTTGTTGTCAACACTCATTATGAAAGCCTGGATCTCTAATGGTACAATGAATGTAGAGTCATGTTTCAAAGCAGTATAATACTGGGAATACCTTGCCAAACCACATTTGTAAGTTTTTGTAACAGCATAGTTTTTGACTTGAAGAAAATGCGCATGCAAGCCTTACTTGCTCGTGGTTAAGATTTTTAACCAACTAAAGCCATTTTTCTCATAATGGAAAACAAAGTTGACAAAAGAAGACAAGACTGAGCATTCAAGCACTCAGCATACTGAAATGGACGAGAATATTTTTCATGATTATCAAAACTTTAGAAATAATTTACTTTGGCCTTAACAGACACAAGATCCCAAGAAAGTTGAACTCTTGTGGGGTTTTTTTGACTGACTCTATATAGCACTATCCCAACCATCGTGAAACACCCAAATGAGATATCATATTTTGAAATGCGTTGTTCCATCCATGCAGCTGAGTTCCAGAGATTTTCCGAATCAATTTCTTGGTACATTGTAGCTGTCGTGGTGGCACATGGTGACCCACTTTATGCTGGTTTCACCCATCTGTAAATACAGAGACAATTTCCATGACAGTAATTGGGAAAAAACACCTTTCATTAAAAAAAAAGTGGAGGTCTGACCACAAAAGAAATGGCCCTAAAATGTATACGGTTGCTGCAAGTAATTTATTTCTGTGCTGTAGCCTCGTAGTTTTGACAGCCAGGTGGGAGTTGATCTGCTGTGTGCTAACATTTCAGACCGTCTTCTTCCCCTGGTGATAAAGGATATCTAATATTTAGACACTGTTGACCTCTCTTTTTTTTTCTCTTCAGACTGAATCAGTCATCTTCCTCATGGTCATCCATTTTCCACAATGTCTCAAACCTGCATACATAAAAATGATGATAATTCATAAGGCCACACAAAATTGCAACTCAAAAATGTCAAAAATCACCACAAAATTAAACAATTGAAGCATATGAAAACTGATGATGGGTACAAAAAAACTGTTTGTTTTGAAGTAGATTCAGAATGCTATGGATTAGTTCTCAGAAATAATGGATTGAAGTATGTGTCAGGACAGAGACATGAGAAATAGCAGCAGCCCCGTATGCAGAATTTGAGTTTTTCCACATCACACAGCAGACACACAAACACACATTCATCATTCTTCTCTTCACAGAGAGGACGCCGGATCAATGAGATCCAATAAAAGACAACACAACAATGCATCTCATCTCATCCCTTTGACCAGGAGGTACTAATAGCTGGATCTATTCTGCATTCTGGATGGAGATCAGATGCTGTTTTGCTCAGCCCTGTGCTCAACCTCATTTGTTATGATTCTTTTTTGGGTGTTTTTTCTTCTTTGCAGCTGCTGATTTTCAAACAGCTATTATGAAGAGTGAGTTTAAATGAATATGCAAATTTCTACACAATGGCACACCTGTTTTCTGTAGGTGAGAGCATTGCCATCTTACTTTGATGGGCAATGTTGTGTTTTTTCCACCAGACACCATATTTGGGATGTCTGCCATTTTAAACGTGACCAGCAGATGGCAACAGTTATAACTTTGAGTAATAATACTTTATCTAACTTCCAACGTAAATTTCTAATCGTTATTTGTTTTTCCAGCCCTGATGCCCGAGTTTAATTAGTGATTAAGGAAAAACTGAAACAGATACCTCAATTTTTTTAAGCTCACACCAGGCAATGAGGTTGAATACTTTTTCCAAACAGAAACATGGAATTCACTTTCCATTTCATCCCCTATTCAACCACCACACAAATATATATATGATGTCAAGCAATCTGGTCGAGTTTGCGGGCTTTCAACTGACTATTTGAATAAAATTATATGAATGAGCGTCACAACCTGTTAGTATCTAACAGATTACTTGTAGTAGTTCAAGTAATTGTTATAAAGTGGTTATTTTGAAGTATCTTCAAGAAAATGTCAACTGTTTGGTAGTGAGGTTCACTTCAACACGCACAATCTAATTCCCTCATTCAAAACAGTCACATAGGATGTTGTCTTCAAATCGAAAATCCATCTTTGTGTTGCTTTCACGCATTCGTTTAACGAGTTTCCAATTTCCCATCGACACTTGAAGCCGTCACAAACGCTTGATCCTGTTCCACAACTTTTCCGCCCGCAGAGCGACCGGGATGTGGGATGAAAATAAAAAGATGTCAACAGCGTTGGAGCTGTAATCCAGGATTACTCCCCGCTTCCATCACTAGTTCCACATGGCGAATTCAAGTTTTCCCCAAACTCCAAGCCCTCCTCAGGCTCACCGGGCAGAAATCATGGAAAACCCCCTCCAGGTGAGTTTGTTGAACTTTCAGCGTGGCATGCGAGACAAGATGTTTCAGGATGCTAAAAAATACATGCTTATTGAAATAACAAAATAATAAATGTGTTCATTTTTCGTGTCATCGTCCATTTTCTTTATAATAAATGATAAAGCAAGACAGTAGGTCGTACAGTTCCTCAGCCTTTTCTGGGATATTTCTCTGTTTTACATCAAAGCTGTCAGCTCAAAATAAGTTCTTTACACACGTCATAGGTTTACATATTACATTTAGACATTTTTGTATAATAATACAATGAAACACTGTTGTTGAACTAGATTGCTTCCCATAAATAGCAGAATGAAAAACGTGTATAAGCAAAAAAAAAAGCCAAATATTGTTAACATGTTAAAGTTGCTTGGTTTGTCTGGACCTGTAAGATTAAAGATTCCCTTTTTTTCAGGAACTTCTTTGTCAGAAGGAAGTCACACTTTAATACAGAAGGATATGAAGTTATCCATAAAAGAAAAAATCCAGTCAAAACGGCTTCTTTTTTGTATGTGATGAAAAAGGAAAAGGAAGCTTGACAGTGCATAGATCTGGCACCTGTATGAGTCATTTTCTAAAGTGGTCATGAATAAATATTGTGTTGAAAAGCTTATTGTCCTATGTTTGAAACTTTCCAAATTGCCTCTACTAATCAGTCTGATAAATCAGAGATTGAGAGTGTGTCTCTGATCATTTGGGTTTGTAAAGCTCTTGCTGTGCCTTTGCAGGTCCTCTTGACCTCCTACTTTTTTCCAAAGACACATTTTCCTTGTGTACTAATGACTCCGTAGTGTCTTCTTTTGCCACATTTCCTCTGTTTGACATTACCGATGAGAGGCAGGGAGAGAAACAGAAGAGTAGCAAAGGAGGGATGAGAGGCGTGAGTAATGGCCCATGGGTGGGTTGTAAGAGAATAGACCTACTGTAACACGTCCGAAGCAGCTGGCTAATGGTCCCCACAACCCACCATCCCAAGGGAGAATCTCAGCAGCCATGGGACAATATGTGTCTGTCTCACTCTTAGACAGCTTTGCAAAGTTATGAAACGCAGTACTGTAAGTGTTGATGTCACTAAATAAAGCCTGCCTTTTAAGAGGTTGTCTTTATGGTTGCTCTGTACAGATGTTTTCATGACTTAATAACACAGTTAAACAAACACTTAACAAAATGTTAATAACGTGTGTACGTGCCATAAATGGTGAAGTATGAGAGTGAAAGGACACTGGTTAGTTGAGAAGACCCCAAATGAGATATATATTTGAAATGTTTCACCTAGAGGAAAGAATTGGGTTTAATTATTTAATTGCCCTATCTTTGTGTGGCTTCGATGTATGTAAAGTTCTAAGAATAACCCAATGTGTTGTTTATCCTTCTGGCTATGTTTTTTTGCTTCATGTTATTAGTTCAGTGCCTTGATCGTGGTTGCTGCCTTACTTTTTAAACATGCTGTTTAAAGTTGAAAAGTGTCCCGTTCTCAGTGGAACTCATTATGGGCAAATAATAGTTTCTAGGCTATATATTTTCACCACTGCAACACACTTAGTTTCCAGCAGTTCGGCTAATTAC
Source organism: Menidia menidia (assembly GCA_907169785.1). NCBI lineage: Eukaryota > Metazoa > Chordata > Actinopteri > Atheriniformes > Atherinopsidae > Menidia > Menidia menidia. The sequence continues at coordinate 18,080,985 of CAJRST010038888.1, read as the reverse complement.
ATAAAAATGTATGTCTTTCCTTCTGATTTGCCACCTTTATTGCCCATCCCTCTTCTGACTTCACTGTCACTGAAAAGATCAGCCCATCCAAGAGGGGAACAAATCCCTATTGTTAGTTCGCACAATGGACTATGCTGTTTGTTTGTATGTATGTTAGTCCAAATGATAGTTGGTCAGTGTCCTAGAGAAGAGAAGGATTAATGCCCATCGTTCCCCAAATCAGCCATCAAGCTCATTCAGCTTCAAATTTAGGCTTTTTGGTGAGAAATGTAGTTTTTAAATTGGAACTAGTTCTTGTGTTCTATTCTGATTCCACTGTACTTTGTTCATGTTGGTTAAAAAAAAAAGAAAAAAGGTACGTGCGAAGAAAGTGTAAATTTTGCCTTTATGAGGAAGGTAAAAATCCTTTTCTAGGACAGATGTTGGGTGTTGCTCAAGTTACAAACAGTGCACAAGGTCAAATAAAAAGCCTTCATGAACACAGAAATAATGTGTTTGCATTTATGTTGGATTTGTATTTACTCATTCACTTCCGTTTAAACACTGTTCACATTTCACTTAGATGGCCAATAGACTGAATATTGACACTGGGCGAAGATTGTCTTGTGACAATGATATATTTTTTTTAAATCTTGCTATTAAAACTTTATTGACTGTTGCAGAAGTGTCTTCTGATTAACTTTGTGTCATTGTGACTTTGAGGATCTCCATTAAAACAACACCAGGATGTCTTTCATATGTTTTCAGTTATACTGGTAGCAGGGCTCACATCTTGAACGTAATGAATAGAATATTGGTTTAACTTATTTAGTTATTCACAGTGTTTGGTTTCGGATTTCCTGAAGTATAGCTAACAATCACACATGTAGCCACGAATCAGGCTTTTAAATGGGTAAGCTAGTACCTAAAAAAGTTGCAGTATCTCAAAATCAATCTTGAAAATCTTACTTAAATGAATAAAATGACTTACTTTCCATCATTATGGACAAAAATATGGCCTACCTTTAAATGTTTACCTGTATTAACAGAACATGCCCTCAATGATTTTTGTGGTGTGCTGTCTTTTTCTCTCTGCAGGATATGTGTGTAATATTTGCTAAGTAATCCGGCAAGCAAAAGGCACTCCCAGCCAGGGCTGCTTTGTTTGTTCTTCCTGTCACAGGAAAACTCTCGCTCTTCGTCTGTCTCTACTACTTCCTTTCTCTTTCCTATACTCTCCTGTGACTTTGTCTTCCTCGGTTTGTGGAGAATTTAAATTATCTTGTCTAAGTTTGTGGAGAATCCAGTTTCTCTTGTCTAAGTAGGTTGCTTTATTCCTGCCATGACCTTCTGGACTTCCAAAATCAGTTTTTACCAACACAGACAAAAATCAAATGTAGAAAATAATAATTCATTGTAACTGGTTTGAATTCACGGGCTTTGTAAACCTGATATGTCGTAAATAAAACCAATAGAGGGTGGGATTAATCCCAGTTCACACTTGAAACTGCTGTTTTCGGTGTTAAGTCTGCAGAATGAATGATCCTCAAGCAGTACACCACCATAACACACAGTTTCTTACACACTCACACAGTCAAACACCTTATCATGCCCTCTGTTGGTATTACCAGAGGCCTCCTTATGGCTCAATATCAACAGAGCAGAGGTGCCACTCACACCCTTTCCTGGAAGGCTCAACAAGGTTATTGATCTTGATTTAGTGAACAGAGAACATATGATGGATTTTGCCGTCTGTTGGATGATAAACGGAGCTGAGTCCAAGCCACCCCAGCCCCGTCTGTGTGTCTGCTTCAACATTTGAGCCTGTCACTGTACACACAAACGCGTATACTTTACTTTGATGTGATATCAGTCCCCCTAGGAATCTCATCAGCAGTCTACTCATCTTCTTCCTCCCAACTCTTGTTTACCTCTCACACACCACAATCATCAAACAGATATGCAAACACACCAATCGAAGTCTAGATCCAGCTGGTTCTGGTTCTGTATAATTATTTCTAAGGTACGTTTCAGGTCAGTGGGCATAGACTTGGTATTAGACCGGGAGCTAAAGTGAAAGTGGAGGAGAAGGATAAAGGAAGATAAAGGGAAAGGAGAATAATAAATCTAATGTGGCAGCTTTTAATCTGAATTTTATCCACCAGGCTTAACATTTTTACAAGGACGGTGAAGAGATAAGACATATTATGCTATAAATATTGATTTTGATTTCATAAAGTTGTATGTTGGATAGAGTTATGTTGTGATGAAGAAGTACGTCAGAAAATATTCGCAATGAGTTTGGGGGTTTTAGGGAAAATGCAAACAAAGCTTCTCCTTATCTCTTCATTTCTACTATGAGACATGCAATCATTTCTTTTATTTATGTTGTTTCATTTTTCTTTTAGTTGATTCAACACCTAGAGAATGTCTTAAGTATTGATTTAAGATTATTTCTTATCAAAACTGAAGTCATTTTCATTTGAACAGAGGGGTTACATAGAAAATATCAGCTAGCTCACTTGCTAAAAGAAAGCTGTTGAAAGAGATTAAAAGGATTTTATTCATCTTTCATTCAAACTAGTTTCCTCTGACAGCATAGCTGTTGTCAAGAGTGTAATGTGTTCAACCCCCCCCCCAAAATGCCTTGTTTGCTAAAATGAATAACTGACCTTTAAGATTCATACACTAACATGTCTTTCGGTTTTTATTCTTGTGCAACTGTGCCTGACCTGGTAAAGTGTCACCTTACTGAAAACTGTTCCGTGTTACTTCTTCTCCTCTGTATTCCCTCTCTTGACAGGTCTCTTGCCCTTTTTGTGTTCCCCCAGTATTTCCCCTGCAACCTCCCCCATAATGCTCTTTCAAGACATACAGTTATGGTTTATTCCTGTGTCGACTCCTCCAGTGTTCTCATCGCTATATTTTCATCCGTCACATTCCACCCCCAGCTGTGTTTTTTGATTCCTTCATAAAGTTTGTCCACCCACAGGCACAAGTGTGTTTATGACCTGAAATTAAATTTAATCTTCGTGGTAATAAGTCTCGGGTATAGGGAAAGAAAAAGTTTGTTCTCCTTAGATCACATAAAAATGGTTAACCCACCCTTAAAGTTGGCTAAATAAAGATGTAAGTAATGTCTGAACATATTGTTCAAGTATTTAGAGATAATTTGTTTACTTGTGTTAGGGAAATATTCCATTTTTTTATAACTCTAACCACAAGCATAAACTGGATTAAACGGGCATAGAAAATGGATGGCCAGATAGTCTAACTACAGAAAAAACTGCTCTATTGCTTTTAGGATGTCTAATTTTTACTTAAAAGTAAGATTTTCAGATTAGTTAATGCCCTAGAGAAGTTTTTAATAACTAACATGGACAGAGGAGTATCCGATGTGGCTACCATGCTCAGAAACAGCGATAACAGCTGAAGTAATAAACTCTTCATGCCACTCTTGGTACTTTGTGTCTCGGTGAGTCATATGAAATATAAGCTAATCTGTGAGCTCACAATACGCAAATTCTACTCAATTTACTACTTTTACAACAGAATTCAGTTCAAATGATATATTGTAAGATGTTTTAATGGATATCAGGTGAAACTCTGCACAATTCTATTTAAAAAAATCAAACTTCGTCTCATATATAAAAAACCCATTCACGTTGTCACATAGTTCTCTATGTTAACACTGAAGGCATTATCATTGATTCATAAAATGTTTTTCACTTAAATGTTTGTCTCATTTTGCATCATTCATTAAAACATTAGTAGTTGTTGACCAGTAGGAAAGTTATCTTATGAGAGATTAGGCTAAAACTATACATGGTTTTAAGTCAAGCCAAAAATATTGTTTTATTTTTAATCCTGTTTAACCTATACATATCTTTTCTGATTAATTATTTTCTTAGAGAATTAGAAATTGCATTTTAAATTCCCATTATACTAAATAAATGTTGAAATAAATAAAAAATTTAATTAAACATGAATTCGTTTTATGAAAATAAAAACATGTGTCTTATAGCCAGATAGCTATACATTTAGCAAATCTTTATATTGTCAGTAAGTGTATTTTTACTCAGGACATAATATAATGTATAATTGTGTTTACTTACCTGCATCTCAAGTCACAAATGTCATGGGAGAATTATTACAGAGTGTTTATTTTTTCTGTGTATCACATGTCTATATTTTTCAGCGGTGTTTTGAGTAGATGAGTGTAAGGGTATGATTTGTAAATACACCCGAACGTCAGAACAAAACACCAATGAAACATTCTTCTCTTTCTCTCTGTAGTTGTCATGCAAATGACAGATGTGACAGCTGGAGGCAAGGAAGGCCAGAGAGTATGAGGATTGCTTGGAGTTGTTTGACAAGCAGAATCTCATCTAATCGTCTTCTTGTTTGTTGTACATTTGCACAGACTTATCTTCTGGGGATCATAACATCCATATGTGGGAATGTCCTCATCAGCGTTTCTCTCAACATACAGGTACAAATGTAGCCGTACAGTTCTCAGCACAGTTCTATTTATTTTTTCCTTATTGTTTTCTCTTTCTTACAAACAAAATATCTGAACTTACCGTTTTTCAGATAGCTCTGTGAGGTACAAAAACTTTTTGAAATAGCTCAAACCCTGTATAATTATAAGTTAACCCAACTTGTTTGATTAGTAAAAAAAAAAAGTACAAATGGAGCACATACAAAGTTTGTATTATTAAGTTTGGGGCTTAATGTGTGTAAAGTTTACAGTTACCTAAAAGCCCAGGTTTTACAGTTTTGGGTTAAAAAAGACTGGGGTTCTTCGATTCTGTGGATTCTATAACACAGTACCAGTATGCTGTCCTATATGTTCAGTTGTGCTTTGTTTATTAAAATTCTATGTGGGAAAGTTTCAACTAGACATAAAAAACTCTATAAAAGATATCTACTGACAGTTAATTAATGCTAAGGATTTGCTACCAGAGATAAAATTGTTAATCAAGTATAGTTTATATTTGTATCAGGATTGTACAACTTCACACTTCATTGACTCGCTTAATTGGTGTCAAGCTGTTTCCATGATGAAATGCTAATTAGCAGAGGAAGCTGTTTAGTGCCTTGTGACAGCCAATGTGGTCCTTTTCTCTTATATCACATCTTTTTTTAGCCTTTAAATGTTTACCTGCCAGGCTGTTGTTGTCTAAGTGGTGTTTCAATTTATGCAGCTCTACATTTCCACTTAAATTGACTGATTAATCCTCTTCCCAACAGAAATATGCCCATGTCCGTCAGGCTCAGCGTGGCTCCAAGCCTTACTACACCTCTGCGATGTGGTGGTGTGGTGTGGTCCTCATGGGTGTCGGGGAGTTGGGGAACTTTGCAGCCTACGGCTTTGCCCCAGCATCACTAATAGCCCCTCTGGGCTGTGTGTCTGTTATAGGTATGTGGAAACTTTTTTTTCCTCATATATATTCCATGTACAATTAGAAGAAGAAGCAATGCCTCCTTGGGGACCAACACAAATAGTTGCTGGATTTTGTCTTCATTCCTGTCTTCTGATTTTGTCATCAATAAGCTTCATGATAATAAGTATTTGCTTTATGAGCTTCAATTTATAGAGTGATATCTGGATATTCGATAGAAAGTGGTGACTTTTGCACGGCATACATTTAGTATCCATTTGATAATTGTAAAAAAAAAAAGGTATTTATCAGAATAACTTTTATTATTACACAAAAATATTTGCATATGCCGGTTTGTAGATATAGACCAAAGAAACACTTCTTGTTCAAACAAGTTGGAAAGATTCATTCTTTGTGATGTTCTGTTTAAATAAGTCATGTGGGGGGGAAAATTACACCCTCTGTCATTTCTACATTTGTAGATTTCATGAGGTATTAAAACAGAACATCTGGTCCTTACTGTGTCTCAAAATGAGGTAAATACAATTTTGAAGGAACAACAACATGACATATTGTATGTTATCATTAATTTACAAAAGGAAATGGAACTAAAATGCACAAATGAAAGTAGAATAAGACCATCTCTGATGCAGTAGCTTGTACAATTACCTTTAACCCTCAAATCAGATTTGCTGATAGACATTCTATTTCACTCATTGTATCATATACCGATGGAAGAAATTTGGATGACAAAATTATTGGACGGATGGCCTTGTTTGACTCTAGAATACTTTGATACACAAAGTTCAAAACAACGAGCTTCCATCTGGTCTGCTTGTTCCTTGATTGAGCTGTCTTGACCATATTTTCAAAATTCAAATTTTCACATCTCCATCTCCAGTGTTTGAATAAATCAACTTATTCTAGTTTCCGGTCATTGAGTTTTTTTCTGTCTTTCATACCAAGCCACTTCAACTCAAGGGAGTATATTTTCATTAGAGTTATATGTCCTCTGACCTAAATTTGAGAACTTCTCTTTGAGGAACCAGCATAAGACTTTTGTATGAAACCCTGCAGGGGTGGAGAGGCCCATATTATTCATCAAAGTTCTACTTCAGACCCATATCCCTTTTCTTAGCATTCATTGATGCATTTCATAATTTTTCACGCCACATATCTGAAAATATATTTTATGCACCGTCTCACCGGTTGTTTGAGAAATACAGAAAATACATAAAAAGCACTGTACCACAGAGCCAGGAATACTGTTTGAAAGAGAAACACATCATTGACCACAATGCAGGATGCACATTAGGTTTAAATGAGTGCAGAGTGAGGAAGAATGCATCATGGGAGACCCCCCATTAGTTTTACTTTTCAACAGCATGACATTTGGAACTTGTCAGGTTCACTTTAGCCATCCTTTACTATAAGTCTTGTGAAAAAGGAAGTCTTTAAAACTATTCTGCAGATGGTGTCTGATCCCTGAACCCAAACTAGGAGCTAGTTCCACAAAAAAGGGGGTTAAAGGATATTTCTCCCATAATACTTTTACAAAATCAAGGAACCCTAGGTAAGTACACTGTTGGGAAAACATCAGACTAAAAGATAAGGTGCACAACCAAAAAATGTTTAAAAAAAATGTATAAACTTTATTCTGAATTTTATAGGTAGCCAATGAAGAGCAGATAAAAGAGGAGAATTAAAAATCTAGTTTTAATAAAAAACTGGCTGTAGTAATAATATGGGCCTCTCTACTAACCCTAGTAGTAGTAGTACTAGTTGTAGTAGTTGTAGCAGTGGTATTAGTATTTTTAGATGGACTGGTTATTTGAACTTTTTTTTACTTTTTACTTTTTCAAAGTATACACTTCCATTTAAAAAATATGGAGAATCAATTGACCAAACATTAGCCAAAGAGTCAATTAATGCTGCATCAATTTTCAATTCCAATTTCACATATAGCACCGGTCCCGAAATTTTATTATGAACACACGACAGGAAACCTATTTACTCCTTACATCATAAAATTCAAGATCTTGCTTAATAAAGCTGATTTATATGATCCACAGTTTTTACCCAAAGATGGCCTGAACATCGTTGGATTCATTAGCCTTTCAAAACAAGGCCTGCCCACATTTTACAGCTGCCAGCTGCTTCTGTGTAAACTCTCTAAATACAGGTTAAATATTGAACAGGTTCACTTCTCACCTCCTGCCACCCATTACTCACTGCACTGGAGGTGGTGATGACTCAACACTATTAATGACAGCTATTACCCTGCTGCTTTGTACAATTTTCTTACAACTCTGTTTTGCAAATGGATGGCTTTAAAAGCAACCACAACTCTTTTTGAAACAGCCGTACCCTTGATCTTGACTTGAAAAATGCCTTTACAACAATAACAAGGCTTCAGCAAGAGGGACTACTCAGCTCCAACCTCGCAATGCATGATCAGTGTATATAAATCAGAATTTACTGCAGACTATTTCTGTTCTAATATCCAATCTAATATGTATCCTTCCAACAAGCTCGTATTCCTAGACAGAAGTGGAGTGCAGATAAATATTCCAGGGCTCCACTGTGTCTTGAAGGGCATCCTGACAAGTTAATTCACCGGAGATAAAGAGTGGAAATGAAGATGAAGGACAGGAAGAAGTCTGCAGCCGTGACGTGCTCTGGCCTCACAGCTAAAAACTGAACGGAGAGTGTGTGTCGCATGCTCTCTTCATAACTGTCACCGCACGCTGACTCACACATATGGCAATAAACAAACACATGCGCGTACCTGCGTGATTTGCGCATAACTGTAGCGGTGTTTAAAAAAACCCCAGACGATCAGATGTTGTCCATCAGAGAGGCTCCTTTGGCTAACACGCACAGAACGACGCACACACATTTGGTTCCTGCTGTGCTCTTTTTCCTCTTTTTCGAGAGATGTGTGATGCCTCAGAGGGGGGGAACAGATTGTAGGATGCATTCAGTGAGAACAAACAAGAGAAAACTAGTTGGCTGCTTGAGTAGCTGAGGGAATAAAAAGATGTCTGGAGGCAGAAAGAGGAAGGGACTGAAGTGAAGAAACGAAGAGGAAAGTATTGGACGATGAGAAGGTAAATGCATGTAATGAGACAACTGACAGAGCTGTATAAATAGCTGAAAGTAGACGTTTGGAAGGAAAAAGGAGACAATCGAGGGAGCTGATGATGCTGTTGCTGTTGTCATCCGCCTGTCCATGCATGTCACACCAGCAGTCCAAGACTCTACAGAAAGCAATTACTGCTGTCCTGTCCACAGCGCTCCCTCTATTAGGAATGACAGCATTGTCCCACTGTTGGCGTATGGAGCAGCGCATCAGCCTCTTTCTCTCAGATACCGTGTCATCACATTGGAAGGGGGTGGAACGCTGGCATGGGCGTAATAGAGGAAAACATTCAGTATGAGTATCACTCACAGATATTGCACCTGTGGCACAGAATCAAAAGATGTGCTGTTAGCTCAGTGACAAGCAGTCAGACTTCCAGGTTTATGCAGGGGCAATTATTTAAAAATTTTTATAAACAGGTTATTGAAAATGAACAGGATTTTTATTTTTATTTTTTTATTTTTTTTTATTGTGGAAGCAAAACATAATAGTAATTTACAAATAGTATAGAATCTGTTCCATGTCTTTTTTTTTTTACATGCAGTACCCAATATCTCTCATTTGTAGTGGTCAAAGAGATAACTCATACACACACACACACACGCACACAAACACACACAGGAAAAAATAAATCGAAATAAATAAAAATATAATAAAAAATAAACTAAAATAAATAAACGGGGCGGGGTGGGGGGTTGAACAGGATTTTTTAATGAATAGAAAAAGTCAAGCAGATGTTTCTGAAATGTATGATTTTTTCATTTTAGGTTAAAGTTGGGTATACCATTGCCTCTTTTTCTATAGTAAGTTCTGTAAGTCAGACTATATTTTTCCGCTGATGAAAACAACCCACACACAAATAATAAAAACTCCAAAAAGCTTCCACAATTGAGGCTCTCTTGGACATAACAGGCAGACTTTTGCCACTTTTATCTGTTCCCTCATCTCTGTAGTGAGTGAAGGCCAGACATGGTGTATTTTCCCACTGGGAGGTTCTTGTTATACATCAGAGAGACCATGTATCGAGGCAGTACTCATCTGATGCACACGCACGTAAAAAAAAGTCAACACACACACTCAGGAGCAGTGACACAACTACATCCCCCAGAGGTTCCTGTTGCCACATTTCTCATTTTATCAAGCTGTGTGAATCTCACTTTGCTACGAGTTGCTATGGTTACTTGTTAGACCCAGCTGGTTCCAGAGGCAAAAGGAGCAGTCCTAGATGTGTGTGTGAACATGCTCACAGTATGAAATATTTAAGAAGTTCCTCTTTCATCAGATTATGGAGGGGAGTATATATTAACCTTCCGTTTCAAACGTCTCGTGATTCTTTCAGATAAGGTAGGTCTGCATAAAGTACAATGAGCACAACTGCATGAGAAAAAGATTTAAAATGAATCATCCTCAAGAAAGTTTTTTACATATGGTAAAGGTGCTTCAAACTTCTGTTTTCTTATACATTTTCCCTGTTGATAACATTTCCAAAAAGGTACGACTCTACCTGTGTTTCATGTCACTGCTAAGAGCATGTCTTTCTGGCCTTATCAGCACAGAAAGCCTAAAACATGTAGTAGATTTTCTAATGATGGTACCAGAATTTGTGCATAGTCTCAAATCACCTCTTTCAATGTGCTATCACCTACTCTCCCTCTTGCCGGCATTAATCCACCACCTACCAGCAAGTGCAGCTGCCACAGCTGACTCTTATATTAAAATATTACCATATTCCAACAAATAATGGAGGATTATTTTACAATGTGGTTGTTAGTTGTTGAGAAACTCCTACAGAGGTGTTGTATAAGATGACCTCCTCCCTGGATGCTATCATATTTTTATTTTTGCCTTCATGTCCATTGCCTTATTTGTGTGGTTTGTTTTCTGTATCGGGCAGTTTATCTGTCTGTTTGTCAGCATGTGTGCATGTCCACATGCATATCTACCTGTTTTGACCATCATCTTTGTGACAGCAATATGCTAAGAGTATTCCTCCCCCTCATTTCGGTTCATATCCCTGGAAAAACATTAAGAAGGTTAATCTGAGGATTAGCCCATGTACAACTTATTGCTTTTCACCCTCTCAAATTTTGACAATGATACAGATTAACGGCTTCCGGACAAATGTGGCAGGGAGTAACATTTTGGCACATTTTGATGCCTGTATTATGAAATTCTAATGGGCATAAGGAAAAACTATCAGGAGGCAAAGACTTGTGTGAAGTTCTTGTTCCATTGTTCTTGCTTTTTCAGTGTTACATAATGTGGAAAGAAATACCGTGGTGCTCCTGGCTGTTTGTTAATGGCCACTAAAGTAATTTAAGTAAACTCTTTTCATTTTCTTCGCAGCTAGTGCTATCATATCTGTGATTTTCTTGAAGGAGACCGTGCGGGCTTCTGACATTGTTGGTAAGAAAACTTGGACTTACAATATTCCGACGCAATATATAGTGCATAATACATTTAATATCTTTCATACTGGCCTTTCACAAAACCCTGATAGAAAAAGATACAGATTCAATTACATTTTAACACCCTACATACTGTGTATATATAAGACAATTTCGTCTGGCTTTCCGAAAAAAAGAGCCAAACTCATACCAAATTATAAAAGCTATTATTTACCATGATAATATGTTGAGTCTTCTGCTGCTGGGAGCGCCATGTTTATCATACCCAGCACATTGACCATCATCACAACCTGCCGCTTTGCAAAACCATATCAGCTCCACACAGCTTTGGGTCCAAATAGGGTAGATTGTTTTTCTTTTGCTATTTTCTCATCATATTTGTACATCATTGTTCAAATATTGGAAGCATTCTCACAAAATCTCTGGAAGCCAGTTTGCTTTTTAGGAATACTTTTTTGTCAAGGCAAGAAATAGTAAGGTATACTAATTATTTATCAGCCACTAATTGTGCAAGTTCTTCTACTTAGAAAATGAGATGCCTGTAATTCTCATTATAGGTACACTCCAACAATGAAAGGCAAAATGGGACTACAAAATCCAGGAAATCACATTGTAGGATTTAAACTATGGTGGAAAATAAGTATTTGCGCAATAACAAAAGTTCAACTCAATACTTTGTATCATAACCTTTGTGGTCCATGACAGAGGTAAAACATTTCCTGTAAGTCTTTACCATGTTTGCACACACTATAGCTGGTATTTTTGGCCTTTTTTGGTAGAGCAGGGACTTCAACACAGCGTTTCAACTCCCTTGAAAAGTTTTCCATGGGGGTTGTGGTCCGGAGACTGGCTGGACCAGGGGTGTCAGAATCCAGTCCTCGAGGGCCGCTGTCCTGCAGGTTTTAGACATTTTCCTGCTTCTACACACCTGATTCTTATTAAATTGGATCTCCTCTGGACATTGTTGAGCTTTGCACCTGTCTAATGGCCCTTTGTTGTGAATCAGGTGTGTTGAAAAGGGGTTACCTTCTAAAACCAGCAGGACAGCAGGCCCTCGAGGACTGGAGTTTGACACCCCTGGGCTAGACCAAAGCAGGACCTTGAAATGCTTTTTATGGAGCCACTCCTTCGAATCCCAGCAGTGTGCTGGAAGACTTCAATTCCCTCACTGATGTGAGCAAAATCTTACAATGCATGGTCCCATTAATTCTTTCCTCAGCACAGATAAGTCATCCAATCCCCTATGCAGAATAACAGCCCAAAAGCATGATGTTTCCACCCCCATGCTTCACAGTAGCTTCCTCCATACATGACAAGTTGAGTTTTTAACAACTTTTTTTTTCGTCTGACCACATGATATTCTCCTAATCCTCTTCTGGCAAACTTCAGAAGGGCCTGGAGTTGTAGGGGGACACGCCTGACACTGCAGGATTTGAGTCCCTCTCAGTGTAGTGTGTTACTGATGGTAGTCTTTGTACTTTGGTCCCAGCTCTCTGTAGGTATCTCATTAGGTCCCTCAGCATAGTTCTGGGATTTTTGCTCACCACGGGAGATCTTGCGTGTTTCCTAGATCGAGGGAGATTATCTTGTATGTTTTCCTTTATTTTATTTTTTTTAATTGCTTCTACAGTTGATTTATTCCCACCAACCTGCTTGCCTATTGTGAATTCACTCTTCCCAGCCTGGTACAGCACTACAATTTTCTTTCTGGTGTCCTAGGACAGCTGTTTGATCTTGACCATGGTTCAGTTTGAAGTCTCACTGTCTAAGGTTGTGGACAGGTGTGTTTTATACAGATAATGAGTGGAGGACAGGGTTTCTTAAAGAAGTTACAGGTCTGTAAGGGACAGACATCTTGCTTGTTGGTGGGTGACCAAATACTTATTTTCCACTTATTCCACTTATTTTACAATTTACACATAAATTCTTTTGAAATCCTACAATGTGATTTCCTGAAATTCTCTTTCTCATTTTGCCTCTCCAAGTTGAAGTGTATCTATGATGAGAATTACAGACTTCTCTTATCTTTCAAAGTAGGAGAACTTGCACAATCAGTGGCTGACGAAATATTGTTTTGCCGCACTGTATCATTGCACTTATGGTGTCTTTTAGAAGAAAGATGAGGGATGGATGGAACTAGTAAAGGAAAAATGTTTGACCACAATCTTACATTTTATTTCTCTTTGTATAGGTGGCACATTGGCAATTACAGGAACATACGTGCTGGTGACCTTTGCCCCCCACAATTCCACACACATTACAGCGCATCTGGTCCAATACTATGCTGTCAGCTGGTATTTCCTGCTTTACCTGGTGTGTAATCTTTTCAACACGTTCACTGCTCGTTTTTATGAAGATAACCTTTAATTTAATCTGTTATTTAACATCAAACAGTGCGTGAAAAGCATCAATTAATTCCCATTGTGTCCCTGAATGCAAAACTTGATGCTGTCCTTTACATCACTGGCTGTGTGTTTGGACTTGTTCATCTACAGGGTTCCTCCTTTTAGACTGTTCTCACTTCTATGGATGTTATTGTATTTACTTCTTTTTTTAAGGTTTTGTGTTTTGCATTCTGTAGTAAAACAAGAACAAAAAAATTATGTTGCCTTCAGCCCGTTGTGAGCAAGCGTTTTTACAGCAATGCAGATGCTCATAGTCCAATATAACCTCATTCAGGGATGGCATAAACATTTTCGTTGCCATAGTAACACAGCTGAAGCACAGAGCTGAGCTTAAAAAAAACTTCTAATTATCAAAACATTCATTTTGACTCCAAATGTTAACATTCAATTTGTAAAACACCTCAGATTTAGCAGGAGTTTATGTCTTTCTGTTTTTCCATTGATTCTCTCTATATTCTTTCTTCCTTTCACAATCAGACTTTGTACAGGTACAGCATTGTGAAATATACATACAATGAGAAAAAACAGGCACTGTTTTTATTTAGTCTTGAATGTAGGATCTGTCAGGATTGACTTGTCAACAGGAAATAAAAAAAATCCACAAAATGGAATAATATGTAAATCTATGTTGAGATGCCATTCCAAAAAATGTTTTCTGTCAAAGTATAGTCATTGAGCTTTTTTCATTTTTTTAAACAGAAACAAGACAGCAAACCCTAAATACAGGAAATGATACATAGGGAAAATATTATCCGGGTGACAAAGCAAAAACATACCTAGTCACACAAGGCAAAATAGATAAGAGAAACAAAACCAAAATGTCCACAGTGGTTGTCAAAACGACATTTAAACCATCTATTTCAGAGTATAAATGCAGGGATAGTTGTTTTACATGCCATTCCAAATTTAGACTATTACAGTTTTTGTTTCGAGTTAAAAAGCTATCTCCAAATAATCATGTAGAGCAAAATAAAGTAGATAATACACCCAGCAGCTTGTTGAGGTCCAGAGGTGTACATAGGGACTGAGTAGTCTTGGCAGAGGTTCCAACATTGTTCAAGATAAAACATTTATTTCTCAAATCTGGCCCCGAATGCCAAAACAGACTAAGCAGTGCCAAAACAAACACAAAAACAGAGAGTACATCCATCGTTCTCTTTTGTATCGCAGCTTAAACTGGCTGGAGCCTATCCACAGTCATAGTACACCCTGGACTAGTCAACAGTACAGCAAGTTTTAAATCTAAGAGTCTCACACTAGCTTTTGCAGATGATTCATCAGAGGAATTGAAATATCAATTGGTGAGATTTCATTATTTCCAGAGGTCACTGCATCACTGGTATCTCTCATCGTGTGTGTAGCGTGAACTACTATACCTACCAATACTGTCTCAAGTGTTCGTTAATCCATTTCCACACAGAATCGTTTTTGGTTTGCCTTTTGTTTAACTTACTGTGACACCTTGATGATAATGACAGACATTTAAGGGACAACCTGCCCTTTTATCCTTGTAACTGCTCCTTTCTTATTCTCTATCCATTAGAGCTGTCTCCTGTGAGGTCTGTGAACAACTGAATGCTATTCAACTCAAAGGCAGCCCCTGGCGCTTCTCATTAAAGACAAGAAATTCATTTAAATTGTTTTGCCACGATCATTTGTCTCAATTAAAACGTGATCGACTCTGGCGTTATATAAAACAGGCAGTTAGTAAAATTGAAGCTCAGTTTTTCATTTTCTGTGCAAAGTTTAATAAATGTAACCTACATTAATGGCTTATAGAATCATCTTCTGTGTTCTCTCAACAGTTTATCGAGGTCATACTCTTCTGTATCCTGCTCTATCTGTACAAGATAAAGAAGGTGAAGCACATAGTCATTGTGATGCTGCTGGTGGCTCTGCTTGGTATGGACACCCAGATACTGTCTAAATGAGGGGAGAGGGTGTGGATTAAGCCATTTTCTGTCATCAGAGGTTTTTCTTGTTGCCAGGTTACAAAAATGGACCTCTGCTCTGCTATAATGTCTGTAAAATGATGGGTAGAGAAAATAAGGACGTCCCCTGTAACTCTATTTAACGAATTACATTGTAGTAAAAAAAAGTATTTGTAAGTTGTAGAAATAATGCAGCTGCCTCTGTGTGCTTGCAGCCTCTCTCACAGTAATCTCAGTCAAAGCCGTGTCAGGGATGATCACAGAGTCTATAAAAGTCCAGCTGCAGCTCATCTACCCCATCTTTTACGTCATGCTCGTCGTCATGGTGGCCTCCTGCGCATTCCAGATCAAGTTAGTCCAGTTGTCGTCTCAGCCTCTCTGCACTTATATTTCTAAATCTGATGTTTTAATGTGTTTCCTAAATCTCCTTTTTTTACCCTCTGCAGATTTCTCAATCAGGCAATGAAAATGTTCGATGCCACAGAAGTGGTTCCGATCAACTTTGTGTTCTTCACTGCCAGTGCCATTGTTGCAGGTAGACAAAGCACATATTTGTTCAGAGATCATCTTAACTTTATAAAGTTTTCAAAAACAAGTGAAATGATATGTTGTACTTCTTTAATGTTGAAAAACCACTTGAAAACCAAGAAATGATCCTTTTACTGACATTTGGTAGGATAGCATGATCTTAAATAATGACTGTTTATGTTTTTTTAAAAAGCCCCATTCTTTTAGTGGTACAAGTGCACATCAGCAAACCAAAACTGCTACTTAAGTCCCCCAACTTATTCATAATTATGTTGAATAATATTTAATCAAATTATCATGATTTCTTCCAACAACACTAAGTCTAAGACATGCAACTTTTGTAGAAAGGGTACACTGCCTGGATCAAAATGTTGGCAAGATAATTGTTATAAAAGGTTTATCAGCACAGGTTTAATTCTCACAGTATTTATTTAGCATGCTAGTTCATAATTATTACAATAAAAAAGTCACACGAAGAGATAAGGCTCTGAGATAAGAAGTGCCATTTCTTTTTCAGGTACTGTATTTGGTTGCAATTACTTTATTCAAAGATGTTCACTTGAGCATATGTTGTATTTACTGACAATCATTGAAGGTGGGTGTCTTTTTTTTGCAACATAGTACATTTCAATTTCAAACTCTCAATCCACCATTCAATCGGAGGGTCAGTAATGCCGAGGTCATTTTGTAGGAATATTATGCATTTTACCGAATAGCAAAAAGCTTTCAAACGTTTTATCAGGAAAAACACTACGGCTCAATTGATATAGTAGGAAAGCAGTCATGCCGGAACCAATGCAAATAAGAATATATGTTAGAGTACAAAAGATTACGGGAATCAATGACAAGACTCATCCTACAAAGCCAATTTACCAGAATCAATACACGAATGCTGGAACATTACTGATGGAAGAATATTATTCTTGTTCATGGTAAAGTACCTAAAATACTTAAGATGACATTAAACATATATATATATATATATACAGTATATCTTTAATGTCAGCTTAAGTGTACAACTTAATAGTCTCCCCTCTTTCTTTAAAGAATGCATAACAGATTCTGTTACAACATTTTAACTTTACCTATTCCAACTTAATTCATTTAGTCAACTTATGTAAGGAACTATAGTTTGTTTGTTTTTTTTGCTCTTTGGTAGAGGTCCATATAAGTTTCTGAATTGTCCCAGAGTACATAAGTTCTTTGATGCTGCTGATGTCAATCCAAACCCTCTTTTCAGTCACAGATTTTGTAGACACGACAGCATTGAGGAAGCAATGGTTGTCCATTAAACAGCTAATGGGCAAGATGTTGTGTGTGCTATCACCAACCATGAGCTCTGAATAGTGTGGCTATAAACACAGCACTATCAATCTCGTCCGCAAGTGCTAAATTCTCTCCGGCTAATGTGCTTCAAACCACTCTCCAGATCCGTTTTGACAGCCGGCATAAGGATGGAAAAATGGGCTGTAGGTTTTTTTTATGAATGCACGCTGTTTTGCTTTTATTTCATTCCGCAGAGAATGAACCTCGATCCCAGTGTGGTTGAAGCTGTTATGTTCTTCTGAAAAGCAGCTTTCAGTTAGGGGATAACAGCTGAATAGAACATGTCTGAACCACTCCATACAAAGTCTACATCACATGCTAGGATTCCTGTCATCTTACCAAAATCATCTGGCCAGTAGAAGACAGCTGGATTGACCTTTGACACAGTACCTTGCAAAAAGGCTGCTATGATGTCCATTGGGTACATCGTCCATTGGTTTTTATATATAACAGCCATGACCATCTGTAGAGATTCTGAGGAACAAGTGGGTGAATATGTAGGAAGTTCTGAATGTTTATTTCTTCAAAGTCTCTTGCAACCAGTCCATCTTTTGGTACAATGACCACTTCTGTTTTCCTGAGTGTGCACACCCACCTCGTTGACAAGCATTTCTAACCCTCATCTTTTTCTTTCTCAAATACAGTGTGTATTTCCCAGTTGTCAAGTTCAGTTTATTTGGCATGTGAGAAAATATTCTCCTTTACCACTAGTACTTTGTCTTTGTTGTTGTCAGTGTTTGTCATGGCGTGTTAAACCACTTCAAAGTTGTGTACCTCTCGCATATCAACTGACCATTTGATCCAGCAATTTACTCTGCCTCACTGTATTTTAAGTTATGCTAGTTTCTGTGGATTCCTCAACAAGTACTGTCAGATGTTTTTATGTTTTAATCCGATATTCTTTTTTAGTTTCTTCCAGTTTCTCTAGTTTAATTTTTCTTAGTTGATACTGGTGTACTCTGACATATGATCCACCATGTCTAACAAATATTACTACACCATCTTGGCCCAAAACCACGCCTGGATCGTACCACTCCTGACAGTCTATACATTTATGAAAGACTTTTTCTCCTGTTTCATATTTTTCATCAGTGGGCCGCAGCTATTTATGAAGGACTCTTCAGATCAAATTAGAACATTCAGCCTCAGCTAAAACTTTCATTATTCCATGTGCATGTTACATGCAACTATCCATGTTTCGACACCATTTTCCAATGCTGGAGGTCTTATCAATTTGGACAAAAGACAGGTTTGGGATTTGTACAAAGACAAGTTGATAGGGACTGTAGCTGTTTTACATTGTGCAGGCTACTTTTGGTCATCAAAGCCCAGCCCTGAGCCATTTTCCAGTCACACTTATGTCTCTCTTTACCTTAAGTACCTTAAGTAACATTTTATTGAAGATCTGATTGTGTCTTTCCAGGAGGCCGTTGCTCGATAAACCGTGTCCTGCAGGAGGATTTAGCCTCAACGTTTAGATGTTCAGCTATGTTCTTATTTCTTCCCGGTTAAATTCACCATTCTCCATTCTTAATAATCTGCGTGGTGGACCATGAATGCTTGTCCAGCAGCGAACAAAGTGCTTCATTATCTCTTTGGGTCTTTTTGTGGTGATAATACTCCCTGCTCTGAACCTTGTAAAATGGTCGATGGAATGTAGATACCACAGTACTGGCTCAAGCTTGTGCAGGTCCGCTGCTACAGCCATGGGTAAACCTACTGCAGGTTTATGTTTCGGTTTGCAGTATCAGATGCGTAATGCTTCGGCCATCATCAAGTGGCCAAAGCAAGACAAAGAGTTTTTGTGGCCTGTCAACTGAGGCATGTCCGAATTTTGTCTTTAGCAGTACTTCTTTTTTTACTCTTTTCTTGTCATTTTTTCTGTCGTGAGGAAAATTTTGTCTCCATCATGTGTTGTCTCACTTCAAATTTGAGTTCATTATTGTTCCTTTTCCTTTCTTAAGTTTACACAATAATATCCAGATGTCAGTTCAAGTTTTACAGGTTGCTCAAACATTGTCACTTTGTCTTAAGCAATGTCTGAAACAGCACTTGCTCTCTTCAATGATGCTTTGCTCAAAAGTATCTGGAACCACTTCTGTCTCTAGTTCCAATGTAGGTCAAAAGTCTTACTCTCTTTTGATCTTTTATTTTTGTTAATTCTCTTTAAGGTAGCCCACCAGCCCTTTTTGTCCAAGTCAGTAACAAGTTTTCAGATTTCAATCTCATTTTTCCATCTTTCATTATATGTCTTCTCATCGAACGGTGGGAATGGGAATTACTTTGTAAATCCCAGCAGTGGCCATAATGCTAGCATCCACACTTTAGTAGGTTCCAATTACTTCCGCGCACTTCAAATGGCATAATCAAAAACTAGTTCTCCTGACACATTTGCAGTAGGCTACTTACAACTCAACAGTTTGTAACTTTATTTCCATTTCATGAGAAGGAGCTAATAGGTAATCTAGAAAGTAAACAAGTTCTAAAGGACAAATACAAGTATTTGTTGTACTATGTTGTGAATAACTCACAATAGGGAACCTTTCAACTGATTCCCTCTCAGTGTAGAGTCAAATTTATTCTCAGCACAATAGCTGCTCAGTATGGATCAAAAAAACTGGTGGTGAGATACTGGAAAGTGTTTTGAAAAATCTGTAATAAATTCCTAGTCACACATGCAATCCACTCTCACAATGGGCGTGATGTTTGACTACACTCAGTAGTCCTTGTTCAGCTATCAAATAAGCTATATGAACAATTTCACACATTTTTGTGGCACCGTTTTTGTTTTCAGTGCCACCTCAGTGGGGTGTAATAGCAGAATATGTTCAAGAAGTGTCAAAAGCAGAAAGTGATCTGTGCCAATCTAATTGAACAAACAGCTTTTCTCCACAATGTAGATTTTACACTTAAAGATTTATACTTTGGATTTTACACTAAAATCTAATTTAGATTCAAAAGTTACTCTTTCCAAGCCAACAAATATGTGGTGTTTTAAGGTACTCTCAACATCTTTTTTTTTAAGTTGAAAAAAGCTCTTGATAGTACAATTTCTCTGTCCACCCACACGAATAACCTACAACTGACTACTGTGAACAACAAATTGGTTTAACATTGTGTCAGCGGTGTCAGAACATCTGTGGGTGGAATTATCCTTTAAGACTGGTTTATTTCAACGATGACAAAAATCATTGTTTTGGCTTTAACCCTTCTGATGGACACAGGCAATTTATCGATAGAGAAAAGCACATTAGAAAAGCAAAGATAGTGTCTGTTCTGTGCCTGCAGTTATACAGTGCCTGAGGAAAAGGCTCTGTTCTGAAAACTCTTTAATATAGAGATTCTAAGCATTTGTCGCAGAACTCATCTGTGAAAAAAAAAGTGTGCCCTTCAGTTAATAATAAAAGTATTTATTTCAGTATCCCTGTAAACATATGCAATGGATTTTTTAAGACATATTTCACTAACAAAAGAGAGCACAAGAGATGATCTCTGCTGAGGTGAAATGTGTTTTTATGTTCTTTTTGTGTTTTGCAGGAATAATATTCTACCAAGAATTTGAAGGCCTGGCTTTACTGAACATTTTCATGTTCTTATTTGGGTATGATATGAAAAAAATTACAATCTCTAGAATGTAGTACAAGATATTTCATTTTCTGTAAGATGGTTTTAACCTTTCCTGAATCTGTCTTCCAGTTGTCTTTTGTCCTTTCTTGGAGTCTTCCTTATAACTCGAAACAGGCCAAAAATAAAGCAACAAGAGCGCAATTTCATTGCAATGGATAGGATTCCCGGTAAGTCTGTTTTGTTTGTTAACTGGCTTTGGATTAAACGCGTCACCACACAAACCGGGATAAAATGCGTTCAGCAGCTGTGACTCCGGATTCATCTGACGGCGAGAGTCTGCAGCCCAACCAGCAGGGACCATCTAATGAGCTGTTTTGTCCGTGTTCACAGGGAGAAATCGCACAGACCAAGTGCAGCCAGAGGCAAAGTCTACAACATACGGATCACTGGCAGCTAAACTCATGTGCAACAGAGCTGGCCAATCGGACGATTCGTAAGACCAGCTCCATCTGTTGGGACTGCTAGTTTGGTGACTTTGTGTGTTTGTGTCTGTACTCGCATCTTTTTTTCAAGTTTTGACAAATATGTTTATAGAAAAAGAACAATTGTACACATAAAGTCAAATCAGCTCCAGCCAACTTTCAGTATCTATAGTCTCATTGGTCTTAGATTTATTATCCAAGCAGGTGAGAAGTTATGCCTTTTCCTAAAGGGAAAGCTGTTTATGACTGTCAAAAATCATGAGATTTAACTTCTCAGGAGGAAAGTAAGACATAAGATACTTTACTAGCAGCTACTTTTATTTTCATTGTAGTAGTGAGACAGTCATGGGTTCTTCCAGTTTAACAAAATTCAGTTTTATTCCTGAAATAATACTGCCTATGATGTGAGCTCAGTTGCCACAGCAGAAAACCGTTTTCATGCTGTAAAATAGGTGCACTACTGCCCTCTAATGACAAGGGAGGGCTTAAAATATGCATACTGCTCTGTATCTGAATTGTGGATATGTTGGAAATTCCCTAAATTTAAAATGATTAAGTGTACGATGGTTAGTTTTTGAATATCTATGTACACTCATTATTCTTCAAGTGAAGTGGCTGACACTGATAATGTCATTTTAAGGTTAAATACAGACGTTTGAGTTCCTTAAATCTATCGCCAATATTGTACATTTACACCTCTGCACATCATCTGAGTGCAGCCTGTGAATCCATCTTCATTCCAGATAAACTTCAGACTGCATGACTGAATTTTGACAAAACTATTCTACCACACTGTAGTGTTGCCAAGCAACAAAACTCTTATCTGCCACCTACACGTTATGGGATATGTGGGAAACCACTGCTCGTGATAGCAAAACTTTCAAAAGAAGGAAAGTCGAAGTACTTGTTGTTTGATGCAAGCTGCACAAGGGCAATAACAAGCACTTTTCACATATGTTGTGTGATTTTTATCTTGAGTATAAGCTTATCTGAACACAGAACCGTTTGCTTAGTCCAAATAGTTGACATTTTTTAAACCAACTAACTTGACTCTTTGTAAATCCTGAAAAAAAAAAAAAATCGTAAAAACTAGGTAAATCAAATAAAAACCCAGAAAACTGCAGATATTAAGTAACCAAAACCAAAGATTCTCCCACTCACAGTAATCAACTGAACCTTTTTGGAACATTCCATGAAAATGGTGACCTAATGAAGACAAATTTTCAAATACAAGTTTCCTCTATCGAAGTTACACAATGGGGATGTGTCCTTAATATGCATGATTAACATAAACGTACATTTTGAACAATGTCGCCATCATGACATGATGGTTAGATCGCTCTGAGAAATGAAAGGTCTTCATCTTCAAGCATCAGCAGGAGTAAATGATTGGCACCGACTTGTTCCGTGAAGTTAACACTGAATGCCTGGCCGGGGACCAGTTCTGCACAGGTCACGATGTTTGGGTCACACCTCTATGTGTACTTTGGCCAAGCGGTAGTGCAGGGAGGTGGGGTTGCGCAGCAGCAGCTTCCCTCTGTGTTCCGCTGGCTGGTTGAGGAGGGTATTAAGGAGCCCCGCGACGCTGACAAACCCGAGAGCCTCCCCGCAACCTGCGGACAGGGAGAAATCCCCCTGAGTGACCCAACCCAGGGTCAACCGGGAGCAGTGCGAGATGATACTTGGCAGGGGATCTGGCCAAATCCCCAAGATGAGATCTGAAGAAGGCTGAAGAGATGATTTGGTATCTTCAGATGGAGCTGGGTCTGTTTTAGAGGCAACGTCTGATTCTTTGCTTTCAGAGGATAAAGGTGGAGCCTTCTTGGCGCCCTTCTTCTGACGTTTAATTCCGCTTTTAAAGTTGTCTCTGTGTGGGGGCTCCAGAGGGCCACTGCTCTCTTGTTTTCTGCCCAGTAGCTTCAGATCTTCTGCAGATGGCGCGCACAGCAGAGCGTGCTGCTCAGGTCTGCCCTTGGTCAGCAGGGACACGCGCACCCACACCAGGCTCATTCCGTGTGCGGCGGTAAAAGAAGCGGCAGCTGAGCAGCTGAGGGGGGGCAGTTCCCCAACACGCCCTGACCTCCGATCTCTGGACGACGTGGGTCTGCACCAACCGCAAAGAAGCCTTAGAGACTTTCTATTCCTGGAAAACACGACATGACCAGTATCCATTTAGAACAGGTGGCTAATATCTGGAGGAAAAGACTTTTAACTTAGCCCCATTAGGTGCCCTTGGGGATCTATAAATTGTCCAATAACATTTTTAATTTTTCATGCTGAAAGAAAAAAAAACAAAAGAAAATAGCAAATGGACTGGAAAAATCCAGCCAATTTTTCCCGTAATAAAGTCATTCACATTACTCATGAGAGGGTTTCATGTGGATGGATGCAGCTCTCTACTTCCACTAATCTCTGTGATGTATTGCAGCAATTTAACGCTGGATGTACTTCGGGTATTCTCATCAGAGACATAATGGAAGGGAGCAAGACTGGAAAAACAATGCATCAGGGCTGTCAAAAAGCCGTACATTTCTCTCACTAATTTCTCTCAATTAAAATAAAAAATAAAGTGTTGACTCATGTTCCAAATCATGGCACATTTGCACCAGGGTTCATTAAAAAGCCAGCCTCCTTTACATTGTTTGAGATGAGATTTGAATGAATGAAACTAAAAGTCTGAGGGGAACCTACAGGCTTTGTTTGGTTCAATGTCACTATTAAAAAGATGCAAGATGAGAGGATACAAAATTTACCAAACAAAAGAACTTGACAAAAACGTACCTCAGTACAGTGAAGATGCTTGGAACCTTAGTCACAGTGATACTTTGTGACCTAGTCATCGTCTTCATCACGACATCAGTGTTTGTTGTGCTTTGGGTCTGCTCATCTCCTCCCCCCTCCCCTCCTCCTTCCCTCGCGAGGAGCTCCCACTCCTCTGCCAGCTGTTGCCAAGAGCAACGGAACGGAGCCAGACAGCCATGTTTAATGTAATTGGTCCTCTTGGCGGGCGGACGTCTGTGGGAGAGATTGGAAGGTCACGTCCTCGTCGATCTGTCCGGGCTAACCTGCCAATTTACGGAGATGACTCCTAACTGCTGCTCGGTGGACACTAGGCATTACCATCTCATCTGCATACTTAGACAGTGCCACATTTTGGAAGAGCTGCGGTGACTTTGAAAACCTTTTATGTGTCAAAGCCTCCACGGAAAACCTCACCTCTTAATGATGTCAATGGTAAATATTATCTCCTTGCAAGTCACCATAAAGTCATTCAACCCTATGTTTCAGTATTTAAAAAAACAAACCTTTATGTTCTGAGCAACATTTAAAATTCAAAGTATTAATTGTATACCAGATGCATAAGAAGCTTGGGCACCATAAGATGTCCTTGCTAAAACTATTCACTTATATTTGATAACAGCATTCCTCCTGATGATTGCTATATTGCATGTCTCTCTTCTCAGCCTGTAGCTGACCTTTTGAATTTGTCCAGGAGGTTGGCCTCTTGCTCCTCCTGAAAACGCACACCTGCAGGGCAGTCCGGATAATCGTGGGGAAAATGGGGAGCGGCTTTATTTTGGGAGTGTTTCAGGCTCATGTTAAGTCCGCCAACACGGACTCCTCTGTACACCTGGAAGAGGCAAGGCAAGGCAAAGGAGAGGAGTGAGAGGTTTTTAAAAAGATAGATTCAAAAAATAATAATAATTAAGACACTTAATACTTCATACTTCAATCCCCCAAAAAATAAATAGACAATACATTGGGGGAGACATTGTTCAGCATTCATTAGGTCCCTCAACACATCACATTGTGCATACAGATTAAATCTTGAGTCCCTTTCACATGTCAGAGAGGATCTAGTCAGCAATATTGACGAGGGAGTTTACTGATAACTACCTCTGCTACTGTCTAATATGGATAATGGATAGTCAAAGGACAAAAAGACACCAAGCCATAGCGTAACAGAGTCAGACAAGAACCAAACAAAAGAACTTGTGGGGTGACATCCAAAATGTTGGTCGCCTCCATACCAAACAGATGTGAAGCAGTTATAAAAAAAATTGAAAAAGCGGTCATACAACTAAATATTAGTTCAGTGATTCATAGAATTGCTAAATCCTAGAAAACAAAAAATTTGTATAAAAATAGTTTTGAGTTTGTAAAGTTGACGGCACACCCCTTTAAACTAGTTGTAGTTGCCCAACTGCACAGCTCTCAGAGAGTGTGCATATCACAAATGCTGGGTCTTGCTGGTTTTCTGAGAATCTACTGCACCTTATTTGCCATGTAGCAAAAAGTATACTAAAAAGAGTGATTAATCTGGTTAGTCACATTGGCCTGCTATCATTTTGAACTTTAGTGTACGAGATTTAGCCTTTATTTTCTGCCTAAAGACTGCACACTTCCCACCAGATTTCACTGGGGTAAACTGTCATGTTATTTCAGTTGGCATTAATCCAAATGTTGTGATCAACATCCAGTTCCAATTTACCACGGCTTACGTTTATGAACACCAAGCTCAGTGCTGTCTTCTAAATTGTTCATGCTACTTACCAATGGGACCCAAAAGGCCATGCCCCAGCCTTTAGGTAGGAGCAGGTCCCATCCAGCTCCCCAGCCGCTCATCTCATTCCCCACCTGTTTGCCAGGCTGATGAACCAGTAGAATGGGGATGCGGCCCTGTGGAGGAGTCGGGCTGAGCCTGGAGCCTGGCACCAGCACCTCACTCTTCATACGATTCAGCTCCTTCAGCGAGAACACAGTACATATGCTTCAGGAAAAAGAGAATAACCAGGCTTCTGTTTGACATCCTCAAAAAGACAGAAAAATTCAGGCGGTAAATCAGATGCTTTTTGTTACCTGTTCGGATATCTTGTTATCAGTGACGTTATCACGGACAGACGCCTCCCACAGTGAACTCCGACAGCAGTCTTCTGGAACTCCTCGTAAAATCAGCTGCCTGCTCTTCTCCTCATCCACCTCTGAAGTAACAGATACAGCATGCCGTTTTACTACAGACAGAATAGATTCATATTTAAATGCAAGCCATTAATTAGAAAAAAGAATACTCAAATTTGTACACAATTACAGTTGCCCCCTTTATACATTTACTTTTTACAGGTTAATCAGGCCAAACCTTTAATCATAAAGCAAAATGGATGGCAGGAGGTCATGGTCACAGTTCTATGGGGCCAGACTGGCTTATGTGAGACCACTGATAATTTACCTACTTAGTTCTGTTTCCCTGTTTGCTTGATGAGTCATTTGCTAAATTGGTGAAGTCTCTATAAATAAAATATTTTCAAAGTAATTAATCTTTTATTAAATGGAACCATCTTTATTACCCAACACAAAAAGAGGAGGGCCTGATTTCACAATTATTGCCATTACGTTTTTAGTATTATTAAGGTCATTTATATATAGAAAGCCTAAAAAATATTTTTCTGATTTACAGGTTAACTTAAATTAAACACAACTTCCTCTGGGGAATGGCCAAAGTCTGAAAAAGTTAATTATAACTATGGAAAAAAGATTAAAGAAGAAATCAAGAAACATATTGCTTTAGCCAGAGTGACAGTTTGTCACTATCTTCGGATTGCCTTTTTCTTGTTTCTCATTATTTGACACTTTCCTTAAATGCTTTATGATGCATACGCCACCAACTGTAAGGGTCAGGGTTTCATGTGAGTGTTCAACTCTCACCCATGTCTTCTATATTCTAGATATACAAAATAAAGGTTGCAGAACTGTGTGTGTTCAGCATCGATGTATGTATTCAAGGCCATTAAGGCGTATTTAAACATTGCGCGCAACCACACACACACTATAGGCGTATCCAAACAAGCATATTGACAACACAAAATAACACAACAGCCAGAATATTATTTTACAGTAATTTACTCATTACTCTCATTTGAACTTAACCTCACCTAATGAGATGGATGTGCAACATGCTTGGAGTACAGCAAGTCCAATCTTGGATTAATGTTGGAGACCGCTACTCGGAGATCATCCTCCACATTCAAGCGTGATCTGTGTTTATCTTTAAGGTACGTCAGTGCCGAGAAAGTCTTTTAGCACAAGTAAGTAGTGCCAAACGGCATCAGCACACCCAAAGCCACCCTGGATAGCAGCAGGTATTCCCTCTCAACTGAAATCCAAAACTCAGCCAGCATCTTCGCTTGACAGTTCAACCAATGCATCCTCCAGGTCAGATGTTCCCTTTTTATTCATTTTCTTGATTTTATTTTAAATCTAGTGACTAGTTTTATCTTGTGTTACAATCATGGCTAACATATGCTATCTTTAATCTTTTTAAATCTGTATTTTATTTCTGTAAATCAACTCTCTGGCTCGTGACCCCCACTTTGGGAATCACTGCATTAGAGGGCCAATGTAGATGGAGAGAGATAAGTCCTCACACTCTTGCCTTCTACTTAACTGATACACTTTTGGGCCGAAAGATAGAACCAGAGCATGCACAGATGACCAAGGCTGGCTTGGGAAGTGCATGGAAACTCCAGGCAGCCACCGAAAAGGTTCTTGCCATAAGACAGTGATGCTAATAACTAAACTACCATGCCCCATGCCCCCAATCAAATACATACAATTCAGGATTCCTTCAGGGTTAACAATGGGTTCTTCAACCCCACAGCCTTGTAAAGAGGAATGTGTGAGCCATGACAATATCGTTTTAGAACATAACATATTAGAGTAGAAAAAATTATATTTTTTTATTTGTTTGACCACAGTCTTCTATGCCTTATTTATTTGTTAAGCAGTCAGGATGATAGGGTCTTAACGGCTTCCAAAAATAAATAAATTATACTATTTTTTCTACTTTACACAAAAATTAATTAATAAAATGTTGTCAACTGTTCTCAGTCACTGGGGATGCGCTTTGAGTACTGGGCCCTGCCAGGATTCGAACCTGGAACATCTGCATGGCCAGGCAGAGGCCCCCCCGGAGCACAGAACCAGATGCGTACTCAATTCAACAACCCCAGGACTGGAACTTAAAGACTGACTGTGTTCAGCTACTCTTTACGTTTTAAGGAATGGTTATATTACAATTTACATACTATGGTGTAAATGTTTGGTGAGAAGTCAGTTTAAGTCATTTCGAACCATCTTCCCCCTGCTCCATTGTCTTCTCGTGGGTCGGATTTTACCTTGGGCCTGATTTACACAGGGCAAAGCTTTAACCTTCTTTGTAGGTAAAGTCAGCCTGGGGTCATCCACAGTGAGCCCCAGCACTGTGCCTGGGGGCAGCTCTCCGGTCGAGTGGACGCCTGAATAAATCACACAGACGAGCGTGAATTGAAAGACAACAAGAGCACCACGACCTGTGCACAAAAACAGAAACTAACCATTTAAAATGTGAAAAACATCCGTTTGCTTTTTATGTAGAGCCATTTGGTTCTCATCTTTGCAGTGCTGAGGCCACCAGAGGGGACCGTTCACCTCGGACTTGCTGACCCCCTGGGAAACAAAAACAAAGCAAGGGGGGGAAAAAAGTTATTCAAAAGCATGAAAAGAGCATCCTTTTCAGAGAAGGTTTATGTTAAAACACAGTGCATACATCACAATCCGTTGCTGCATTCAAAGTTTCCACTAGCACTGTGTGCGACTGAGGTCCAATCAGGCGGTAGCGGATAACCTCCATTGTAAGATCACTTTAAAAAATAGCAAAAAGTTGTTTTTAAGAGAAAAACAAAACAAAAAAAACATCAGTATCAAGCAAAGATATACCTCTAAAAAGGAAAAAAAAACAAGAACTAAGAGTGCCCTTGAATCAAACGTGGTCACTTAACTAACTTTATGACTATTCCGGTTGAGCTGGACTTCCAGGTGACCGGAGTACCGGGCAGTCTGGTTCCATCTCCACAGATTTTCTTCGCAGGAGGGCCGCTGCCGTCTTTACATCTCCGTTTTGTCTTTGTTCCAGGTATCGGCACGGTTTCACAGGTGTTTTCAGGCTCCGCTTGTGGTGGTGGACTACCCTCTGCTGGGGTGACGACCGGTGGAACCGGGGGCACCACAGCCTCACAACACTGACACACACTTTGTAATTCAGGAAGAAGATCCTGGAAACAAAGTCGTTTTTTTTTGGCTGACTGATAATCACCTGTTTTTATTCCAAAACAAGGCACATGTCATTTCTTTAACATGTCATACCTGTTTAAGAGTGGGATGAGCCCAGAGCCACAGCTGCCGTTGAGTTGAGCCGTCTGTTCGTGGTCTCCACAGGAAGGTGACCGGGCCCAGAGGCTGTGAGGGGTACTGTCCGGCTCTGTACACCGTCACAATGCCCTGTCTGGTGCCCGACAGACACAGGGCTGCGGCAAATGTGGGCCCTAGAAATACAAATGACTCCACGCTGACCCTAATCGCACAAACTCAGACTCCAAAGAGGAAGACCACGCAATGTTAACCTCTTTTATGAAGAAGTTTAAGAGGGGAAAAGAGGGAGAAAAAAACAAAACAAGTATTGGCAGGTCACCTGCTTCTTTGCTGGTCATCTGTGACAGAGCATACAACAGTTTGTCCTCTTGTCCCTGCAGCTCTATGCAGCAGTAATAAGAAAGGTCCTGAGTAAAGAGGATCAGAGATGTTAATCCCAACATCAACTCAGAGACTGTGTAAATAAAGCATGAAACACACACACACCGGCTTTGTTAGTTTACCTGGAGGAGGCAGTGGCTGCTCATGGCTCGGTAGCATGGCCGGTAGCACTTGTACGTGGGCCTGTCCCCAAGACAGTACCCCCACTTTTTAACCATATGGAAGCGCTTGGCGTGCCAGATGTGAGTCTCCAGCCAAATATTTTTCCGTTGCCGGCGGTTGAACTCCAACAGCAGGTTTCCATGTCGCCTGCGAGCCTTCCGGCTTTTGCTCTTCGCCAGTTCCTTCTTCTTCTTTTGGCCAGCCTGGAGGCTCTTCTCCCGCTAGTGGAGGATCAGATATGTCAGTGGAAATCACTGCTACTCAGAAGGTTTGACGAGTATGTGGAAAGAAACGCTCAATATAAAACAATTTAAAAAAATATATAATTTATTTCAGAAAATTACCATTCTGTTGGCTATGTCCCTCAGTCTGCGTGGAAGCCGTTTGGTGTTGTGGCTCATGGCCCGTCTTCGCATGTGTCTGGGAAGCGCTTGGAACACTTGGCTGCTGCCCGTTGTCTTGGTCACCGCTTTCAACATGGTACTGACCTCTGCGGCTCTGGCCCTGGCAAAAGCTCCAGCTGGGAGAGGAGGCAAAACAAGAAAAATATCAATCATGTCACTCTGACGCTCCATTTGTTGCTCGTGATCAATCATCTGATTGATTAACCTGTCTACAGCTTCTTTAATTCTGTTTTCACCACATGAAAATCATGGAAAATTAATGAACTCAATAGGAAAAACAATCAAGGAAGCATAAAAACATTTGTCACAAAGGACATTACAATGCACCATAGTGAGCTTACAAGAATAAGACTTTTTTTCTTTTCTTTTTTTTACCAGTGATGTACTTGGGCATCTCTTTGGAGTAACCACTTCCATCTTTTTGATGTCCACGGACCCACCCGCCTTTGTGGGGAACTTTCATCTGCCTTTCTGAGGTGGGGTACACAACAAAAATATCACATTTAGAAGCAGATAAAAGGCGATCCAAAAAAGTATAAATCCATAATGCATTTGGGGTCATTTAAGTACCAAAATATGCAACTGTACAGAATTCACAGAGCTACACTGAACAGAGAACGAAAACACACACGCAAACACCCTAGTATAGAATAAGATTTTATAGAATAAGATTAATGGTTCAATTCTGCAAAGAAAACAAAAGACAATAATTGATTGATTAAATGATTCACACATTCACAGTGAAGATATAATCGCCCCTGGGTGTTTCAATGTAATCTGGTACGGTGCGGTAGACTGCAGATCTAACGACTACACAGATAAAATGACGAAATAGAGACGAATAAAATGCTGTATCACTCGGGGGAGATGTACCTGTGATAGGAGTGTTATCTCCACTCCGTGTGCCTGTCTCCATGCTAAGAGGAGAAGATGGATATTGCACACTGGCAGGCTGATTCTTCATCTTCTTTTCCCGCATTTTTACTTTAGCTCCAGACATTTTCTGTGGAAAATAATAAGACACCAATGCCCGAATGCCAAAACCAAAAGCTGACACCTCAAAACAATTACATGGCCGTTGGCCTGCTACCAAAGTTGTCCTCCATAAAGTTGTTTAGCCTAGAAAAACACACATGTATGGAGGCACAAAAATGCACTCATTAAAATTACCTTTAATTTCACAGGTTGAGGATAAATGTCACTTTTCAAGAAATGTAGACGTCCTCTCTCATTACAGCTATCTACCATGTGAGTTTCCCTCATGCTAGTTAGTAGCTTGTTTGCTTCCGGATATGTCGTATTCACAGCATGTATAGAATATCGGCGCAACAAAAATACACAAAATATAATAGAAATATTCTATTCTATATTGATGTCACTTTTTCTATATTCTTGTTTCTTTTTTCTTACTTTTCCTTGAATTTGATTTTTTTTCATCTTTGTTTAAAAACTAAGAGAAACTCCGGAAATACGATAAGCTTGCGCTTTTAATGTGCGATTTACGGTATTGGGACTCCGCAGCTCTTTTACTGTGTCCTCTTCACTTTGTAACTTTGTTAAGTTATTCCTTCTCACTTTTAAAACTGTGAGATGGCTTCTCTAGCCAGGAGAATTATTAGCACAGCTAAAGCTCCTGCTGCCATCGGTCCGTATAGGTGAGGATAAATAAGATCAGTGTTTACCTTAACAGCTGTACAGTTCGCCGCTCCATTTTTCGTTTATCGTATTAATAAAAAAATCTACCCTTTTTTAATAATCTTTTCCAGTTGATTTCAGTGCATATACAGTGTATATATTTATAGAGTATTAAGAATTGTACAATGGGCTCTTTGTTTGAGGAAAAAGCGGTTCGATGGGGGCACATGCACAATTCAGGAGCAAAGTGGATTTTGCACTGTGTGAGATTTTGAATTGAAAGGATGGACGTCACTCAAATGTTAAGGTTCGAAGTTTTTAGGATACACCATACCTGATGGTGAAGTTCAGTATAGTTTGTGATAGCTAAACATTCAAAATAATAATGATAAACAAACATTTGATTGAAATTGCATACGTGGTTATTCAAAGTAGAAAGCTGTAATACATTAAACAAGCCTGTGATGGGCCTGAAAATCACTAACACTAATGATAGATACTGATTGACCTGGAAAAAGAGATCAAGGAGAAATGCAATTGAACTTTCTTTTAAACCTCTCTTTATTGGATGAGAAGAATACCATCTAACCGTTCTAACAGTTCCTGTTTGTGTGTTCCTCAGCCAAGCTGTGGTGGTGGATCGGACAATGTATGTATCAGGACAGCTGGGGATGGATCCTGCCACTGGACAGCTGGTGGAAGGTGGTGTTCAGACTCAAACCCAACAGGTGACACTCCACAAATGACGGACATCGATCATTTATTCAGTCGAAAACACATTGCGCCTGAAACTGATCTATATATGGCTAGATGGTTCCAGTTAAATACTCTACTGAAATAATGACTATTATGAAGTTACTTAAAGTAATTTAAAAAGCTTCTTTTTATATGTTGCATTTGAAAATTTACATGGTATGAATTATTAGAAAGTAAATCCATCAGCCTAACTGTGCACAGTCTGTCTTTGCAATGTCACCACTTATAAAGCGTGTGCATCTAGGGAGTTGTATAATGCATTAAACAGATTATATACATTTTGCAATGCATGATGGATTTAGATATGACATTTTAAAGCACTGAGTTCTGTGCACTGTGCTTTACATTGTGCTCTTGGACTGTTTTTCTTTCAGGCTCTGGTGAATATGGGTGAAATCCTTAAAGCTGCTGGGTGCGGTTATAATAACGGTAAGAGAAAAATGTCCAATGATCTATGGATTAGTCGACTTTTTGTTATTCGTTTGCAAATCAGGTAATGCGTTCTTTTTTATTTCTTACAGTTGTCAAAACCACAGTGCCCTTAGCTGACATAAATGACTTTGCGAAGGTCAATGATGTCTACAAACAGTGTAAGTATAGCGCGCAGTCATATTGAAAATATTCTGAGTGTGGTCTTTCTTTGTGATAAACTTGCAACTACTCAACTTATGCTCAGCATTTACATCTTGTAGTACAAAGTTAGCCACTGGGTGTCAGCACAACCTAGAAAACTTCACTTCACTTGGTTGGCATTATCGCTCGCTATTCATGCAGACTACAGTAGACAATTAGAACCAGTCCAGGAGTACTGTTGTTTGCTAAGTTATTTTCCAGAGTGAAAAGAGATCTCCCCTTTGCCAGTGGTTTACATATAATGCAAGCCCCACACTATGTCCTTCATCTCATGCTTCATTGATAGCTATAAAGCCACCCACCCCCTGTTGATTTCACTATCATTTAAGTTGTTTTAACAGGAGTATTTCTGACTAAAGTATTTGATGCTAATAAGAGAAAGAAAGTAATCAAGGGATAACCTCTTTGAACAAGATGGCTTTATCCATAAAGAATGTGTGACATAAGCTCCTACGAGCTTGATTAAAGGCAACATCACTTGTTTCCTGGATCTTCTCATCTGAAAGGCTTCTTTAATTCCACAAAACAAGATGGGGAGCATCAGTTTATAAGCAGAGGGGGTTGTTAAAGTAAGGATCCATGTAGATCAATGTGACAGTCGTTTTCACCCTCAGTTACCTATGACGCTTTGCCTCCATCTTAACACCCCTGAAAATAAATTTTCTGCATATTATACAGAACTCTGCAGACTTTCTGAAGAAATAAAGAAAGAAAAATAGACTTTATTGATCTCACAGTAGAGAAATTCACGTGTCACATCGGCTCTTATAATAAAGATCCCAGATCTGAAACTATGGCCATGTGAAGCAACCGTGGCTTTTGATCACTCACTCTTTACTTTCATCTAAATGTTTAGCAGCAGCTCAGATGGTCAAGAAACAGTTGTAAAAAGATGACTCAGTAAATGACAGTTAGTTTCTCTGCTGACAAGATCTGTGTCCTCTTGAACCTGATGGTTTCACAGCTTTGGGAAAACAGAACATCTAAACTTTTTTAGAAAGGTTTTTCCAACTTCTGGCTACCCCAGTTGGGTGTGTGTCGAATCAGCTCAAATATCTAGACCAACACAACACTGTCCGAAAAGAAAGATTGAATATGAGGTAGTATGTTGTATTACCATATGTGAACACCATCAGATAGAGACTAGTCCACCCCAAGGACAAGTTTGAGAGCGGAGTAAAGAAGTCATCAGTGTCAAGCAGGAAAAATCCACCCTAAACAGGGGAGAGGTTATCAGGCATCACCTTCCCAGAACTTTAAATGCAGCACATCCTCCTAAGCAGTTTCATAGTCATTCACACTTTGGACCTTGTCACCAATTTTAGTAAAAATTATTCTTAAAAACTTCATTACCCAGGGTTTCAGACTGTAACAACCCTCCCTCAGCTCCAACCCGTTGTTTAGAACTGAAGAATCTTTTCATATTAGAAATTAAATGTCTTCAAGCTACAAGAAACAAGTCTAGCTTCCTTTGATAAAGCTCCTAGAATTACCATGACCTGACTGAGTGAGCATCTACACCAACATGTGGCATAAGATATTAACTTCAGTTAATCGTGTCTTGTTCCGAATACACAACTTGGAAGGAAGATCAACAAAAAAAAATAGCTACTGTATATCAACAAAACCAAAACAATGACAAGGTTAAAAAAAAAGTCTATAACAGTCTCAATAATGGAAGAAAAGTCAGTTAAGGGTGGTCGGCATAATTGCCAATTTTTATGTGACACAAAAGTGTTTCTGTGGCCAAATTGCTCTTGTTTTCAGTTGTAGTTTTTTGTTCTTATGGGAGAGAAGTTTTTATTCATGCTCTTGCCACCAATCTTTAGATAAGAGGAGAAGGACAAGATATGAATATCTTGCAGATAATGGTGACAGATTCCAAAGTAGATAACATTGTGTTTGTTTAACTTCTGACCAGTTTGCACGTTTGAAAAATCAAACCTCAACAACAAATATGTGTTTCTGAATTATTTAATGTAAATTATTGTCTAATGTTTGTGTGTGTAGTCTGCTTCCTAACTGAAAAATCTTTTCTGTAGTTTTTACAACAAACTTCCCAGCCAGAGCTGCATACCAGGCTGTTGCTCTCCCCAGAGTAAGTAGTTGGAAAATATGTCATATGATATCATATTCCATGCATATTTTTTTCAAAATTTTCTCAAAAATTAAATCCATCATTTGCACTGTGTTACTGTATGTGTCCCCAGGATGGACTGGTTGAGATCGAGGCGGTTGCTGTTTTGGGGCCTCTGACCGATGCTTCCTAACAAGCGTATCAATCAAACAATGAAAATTATACTATTTCAGAAAATGTGGATTAGCCAAACTGTTTTGAAGGGAACACAAAAACTGCCAAGACAAGCTTGCTCAATTTTAACACAGCTATATTATTTTTTAAAGATCAATATATTGATTTTAGTTTTTTAAAGTGGGTAACCTGTCAGTCCATCAGCAACCAGACTGGAAGCACTTTCTCTTCTCATTAACATTGATGAGACGTGTTTGGACACTGCATTTTCATCTCCTGCTGCTCACATTTCACTTACAATAGTCAATTATCAAAGCTTGTTTGTTGACTTGAATTACCAGATCAACCTTTGTTGCCATCAGTCAAACTCATGACAGTAAGTATATTGCCCTTCATTATTTATAATCACATAAAAACACAGTAATAAATGCTTCTAAAATTCCTATGTAGTGATTGTGTTTTTCTTGGCAGTGAAAAAAAAGCGCTATCTGTGTTGCCTAAGTCTTCTTTAGCCTCTCAGTTTTCGTCTGTGGACGTGTGTGGATGACCCCCGGGTTAGTCAGCAGGGGGTGGTTTAACGTAGGTTAAGTTACACGCGCATAGAGGGCTCATCAAAGATATTATGTTCAGGTTGAGTTTAGGTTTGAAGCCTAACATAACTCTTGTTACTGTATATTGATGCTGACTAAACGTGACTGCAGTGTAAAACAGGGATGGCCATAAGTCTGCAACTTATTCTGTCAACATTACTGATTCTTTCCTTTTTCTTATTTCCTTCCTTTTCGAGTGGGTCAGTTTGTTTGAGATAAACCAAAAGAAAAAGGTTCACTCACAATACAATTGTCTGCCATGGCAGACAAAACTGGCAGTTTCTATGCAGGCTTCTGATTTAGATTCACTAAATGTGACTGGCAATTTTAATTTCATAGTATTTATTCCATATTCGCATGAGACAGATAAATGAAAAATGATCTAGCTCTGCTACTTTCACTGAGCACTGTCATTCCTCTTTATGCATTCTATGTGGTATGAACATGTTCTGAGACGGGGGGGTAATAAATGGAACACCGTACTACCTCCAATAAGAATCACAGCCATTAGTGAGTAAAACTTTATTCTATACAGTAAAAGGTTAGCAGTATCACAGTGAAGGTTTAGGTAAGCATTATGTTACAGAAACATCAAAGAAACAGGTTGACAATTCAAATTTTCCCTCATCCATTCTACCATATGCAAGTCATGCATGGTTTTACATCTTTTATGTTCTTTACATCACTCATCTTCTTTACAACCCATTTTATAAAGCTAATTCTAACCTTAACTAAGTGATCTATGATCTGCATCCTAGAATTGCAAGATACTGGTATTGGCTGACCATCTAGAAACTTGAATTAGACTAGCTTTTCTTGTCATGGAAGACATGTTTGTGAACACCTGGCAGCACCAGTAAAGTTGTACAAAATGGCTTTTGAAAAATTCACAAGTTGACATTTATTGCATATTCTCAAATTTTGTCAACACTAACCCATTGACAATGCATGCGAGTCTGATGTTGTTGTTTTTGTCAATTCTGAAGAGTGGAATTCATTTTACCCTTTTTTTTGTATCATAGTGACCATTGTGTTATCATAAGTGTAGTGTTCCTATTAAGAAAATAGTTCTTTGAGAAAGCCTGCTATTAAATAATGTGAAAACATTATTTATGTCAGTCTGTGAAACCACGATCAGTGTTTAGTGAGATAAAGTAAAATTAGGCTAAGAGTGTGGCCTCTGTCACTGCGGCAGTGAGTTATTCATCTCTTCATTTTGGTATTCTTGTCACTTTGCAATTTTTGCATCATATTATTCACAGTCAGGTTTGGCTTATTTCCTCAGAAGATGCTACTCAAGGATTTCCTATGAAAGTTGTTTCCTGTGTTTCAACACAGCTACTGGAGTATCTAAAGAGTAAAAAGTCTCTTTAACAAGAGCTTACACATTGCACACCCTCATATCTCATCCCATCACAACCATTTTTGAGGCACTTTTGGTGTAAAGGCCTATATGGATTGCTCCAGGCATTTATTGTCCCGATAGAGAAAAACTCCCCTTCTTCTGCTGTAGAGGTTTATTTACAAATGCACAAAAAATCCTGATCCCCCCCAAAAAAAGACATTATCAAGGCACATTGAATATTAACAAATGTGTGATTTGGTGAGAGCTGGAGAAACAATACAGATAGTTAGGACCTTTTTTTCCCCTCCCCTTTTGCTTAGTTTTTTTCTCTTCCAGATGGCTTAGAAGGCAGCTTTGAGTGATGAATCGCCTCCCCCTGAAAAACAAGGAAGTAAGATCATATAAAAGCTTCTAACGT
The DNA here is from genome assembly GCA_907169785.1 of Menidia menidia. Classification (NCBI taxonomy): domain Eukaryota; kingdom Metazoa; phylum Chordata; class Actinopteri; order Atheriniformes; family Atherinopsidae; genus Menidia; species Menidia menidia. The sequence continues at coordinate 18,043,074 of CAJRST010038888.1, read as the reverse complement.
GAACTCTTGCATGTTACCAATTCATATTTACTCTTTCAATACATCTGGTTTTTATGGTTAACAAGAGGGCAGTAACGATAATGGATGGATGGATGGTACACAAGAAACCATTTTTTTGTGTTGAAATGAAAGTCCTTTCTGGTACATGTTTTAAGTTGTCAATAGGTGGCATATATTTACTAGTGCAAATAATCTTTTGCATCATACCTTTAAAAGTGTCAAAGATTCCAGTAGCTCAATCATATTCTTTAAAAAACGTTCTTCTAAAATTGAATGATATTTAGATTCCTTACTCAGTGACAGCTAGCCCCTAGTTAACACATGGCTTATGCTGGGTTCTCATTTAATGCAAAAAGTACAAAAAAAACATACTATAAAGAGCAGAATGTGTCCCAAAGTTTATGAATTAAGTTGGTCGACTATCGTCTCCTTTATGGGACTGTGGTGTCATTATATGTAAAGCATGATTCCAGCTGTATCACTGAAGATACCTTTGAGGCATGACATGTTTTATAGTTCATACAAGATATCTCATTCACATGTAATATGATTTTTTGTTTTCTATTTGTTCAATTTAGCAGGAATAAAATACTTTATTTAGCCTGATTCTGTGATATCGGCTTAGGGTTCTGGCAGCTTACCAGGTTAGTCCTCCTTTTTGGCTTTCTCACCCTCTGTATCCTGAGATGTTTCATTTGCAGATGCCACTGTACACACAAATACAAACATAAAATCAATGTGACATTTTATATTTGATAAGCTACCTTACATTACATTACATTTATCACACTGATGGTTCGGTTTGGTATGTCTTAACTATCCCCATGTCACTGCTTCTCTAAAGGAAGAATTGAAGGGCTAATATTCCTTCTTTAACAGGGTCTCCCAAACAGGTTTAATAACAATTTACTATAATGCACAAACTAACTTGGACATACACACATAAGGAGAAAAACTAAGAACAAAGAAGAAAACAGCACAGTTCTACAAAAGTTGTGCAGAACACATGGCCTTTCTTACCTGACCTGTATTCAGTGTGCTGCATGAAGGGGTGTTGCTGCCCAAAAAGTACAACATGTTCTGAGAGGTGGTGGGGGATGTTACAGGCAATATACTGCCAATCTCTAGCTCTCTTTCATATTAGAGAACAGATTCAATTTTACGTTTCCAACGTACTAATATAGATATCTGACACATTCAATGTAGTTAAACCAACATATGATATTTCCATGTCATTTAAAACCACTGGTATATTAACAACATATAAAGTTCCATATGAATAACAACTTTCTCCCATATGAGCCATGTTAGTGTTTCCTAACCCTGGTGTGCAAAGCACACTGCCCTGCACTTTGAAAACATGCATGGCAGTGTGCCTTGAGGAAACACTAAACCGTGAAATAAGAATTCACACAGTTATATGTTCATTCCAATCATCCAGAGAAGCATGTCCATAGTCAGTTCACAATAGAGCACAATAAGCGAGTTGCCTAGCCAGAGCTGTTGTTCTGACAAAATGCTGGTGCTATAATCAACAAGCTCAACAGAGGCCTTCTTACTAAGGGCGTGTTGCTGGCTTTTGTCTCCCATACTGTACTGTCTGCTTTCCCTAATGGTCCAACAATAACCAATTCGGTCTGGCCGTCTTAGCACAAAAACAGATGATTTGTGAGCTCAGACTTTCTAATATCATGTTTCAGATTCTTGTTTGGTTACTAAATCATGGTCAAATGTGAGTCAAGTTGACGGATTCACAACTATTAATATCTTAAAAGCTCTCTAAGAATTTTTGAACATCACTGAGTCTTCCTTTCCTTATCTGTTTCTGCACTCTCACACTTTTCTGCTTGTTTGCGCATGCCTACCACCAAAATCATGCCCTCACACATCAAGCCTATTTTAGCCAGTGGCTGTGCTGCTGTATGTGACCGCCCCCTAAAACTGTTTCTTGAGTAAGCAGAATATCTTGTTTAAGTTAGCCTGACAGGTTCTGTCAAAGAAAGAATTCCGTATTTAAGAAATCACCTGTGCAAAAGAATCTGTCATGAAGCGGCTTAAGACTTTAATGCATCGGCATTCATCAAACACTATTGTTCTGCTGTCTTATTGTTAGGGAAACATGACTGTGCAATATTTAAGTATATATGAATCTTGTCCAGTTGGACAAAAGTGTTCTTCAAATGTCGTTTAAGTACCTAAAACTTAATTGTTGCGAAAAGAACAACTTTGTCATTGTCAGAGCTTTTTTAATATGTGCATAAACACAGTAGAAGTTAAGTTAGTTAAAACATGCAAAAATATCCTGTGTATATTATATTTTCATACCAGTTGATGAGGGTTCAGGAGCCGGATCGGCAGCAGGTGCAGGTGCTGAAGGGGCTTCTGATTGTCCCGGGGTGGAATCGGCCACAGGACCCTCTAATGGGACGACGCTCTCCGCAGCAGGTTCTAAGGTCACACTTGCTGGCGGAGCTTCTGGTACTTCTTCTGTCTGCGTTTCTGAAGCACTCGGTGCTGGTGCTGTAACCTCTGCGTTCGGGATAAGTTCAGCAGCTGTATCCAGGGCCTCTGTGGGACAGGGTGTCTCAGCAGTTGGGACAGTCTCAGCGGGGGCAGTTGTGGGCTCTGTTGCTGCCCCAGGGGCAGGATGACCATCAGCCTGAGCAGATGATACAACAGGAGATAAGGGAGGCATCTCTGGAATGGATGCTGTAGCAATAGCTGGGTCTACTACAGGTTCTGAAGGATCTTCAGGAACTGATGGTTCAGCTGGTGCTGCGGGCTCTACTAGCATTGAAACCTCACCGGGTGCTGGAGACTCATTCTCAGTACTCTCTAAAGCACTGACCTGTGTTTCTACGGTGGTTTCTTGGGCTGAATTGTCAATGGAGGCCTTTGGATCTACAGGTGCAACATCTTCAGCTGGAGCTTCAGCAGCTGCTTTAGTGGGAGCTTCAGGAGCCGTTTCAGTGGAAGCTTCAGGGGCCGCCTCGACAGAAGCTTCTGGAGAAGATTCCACAGGAGCTTCAGCAACTGCTAAATCAGGGACCTCGGCAGGGGCCTCAGCCAAAGCCTCTTCCACGGCTACTGCGGTCACCACTGGCTCAGACACAACCGGTTCAACAGCTGGAATGGCGACTACTTCTTCTGCGACGTTGCCAATATCTGCTTTTTCCGTGGCCTCAACAAGGACTTCAGCCACCGGAGGAGCCTCCTCCAGGATCGTTTCAACCGAGGCTTCAACCACTGCTACAGCAGGTTCAGGCTCTGCAGAGGCCTCTGCAGGAGCAGAGGCTGAAGTCTCTTGTGCCGGTTCCTCACAAGCGGCGGGTTCTGGCTGTGGCTCGGAGACTGCTAGGAGGTCTTCCCCTGAGCCAAGATCTTCCTGGGCCTCAAGGGCCATTAGGACTTCCTCCGTTTCATCCCCTCCTCCCGGCTGACAATCGTCTGGTAAGGCAGTCTGCACAGGCAGCTGCATCTGGTCCTCGATGGTTGTTGCGTCTTCTGCAATAATGCCATTTTTGACTGCTGTCAAAACAACAAAAACAAAATTAGGAAGGGAGTACAACTTTTAAGCAACCAGCACATCAGTTCATTCCATTGAACACTTGCACCTAAAACAAATTAAAATATCTGTTCAATATCTAAACATGTATATTCACATATTACAAGAAAGTTTTTCTGAATAATGTATTGATATTTATTTGGAATTCTACAACCATTTTAAAAAAAATTGTGTGCAAAATTAAGTCAAATTCTATTTTATTTATATTGTACAAAATCAAAGCCAATGTTATTTCAATACACTTTGAATAAAATCTTATTAAAACCAGAATTTCTAAGGTTAGTTTTGTCAATATATGTGGTTGCATCGTGAGAAAAAAAATCTGTTTTTTGTTGCCTTTCATGCAATTTGCTTGAACTGATCATGCTTCAGAGAAGAACGGTCAGAGCCAGAGGGATGTGTCAATCACTGTCACTTCTACTCTGGCAGAATGTGTACACGTGAAAGCCTTTTACTGTCATATATGACGGAGCAGAAACATGGGAAGAGCTGAAACGTAGCTGAAAGTGAGGGAGACGCATATTTAAATCATATTACCGTTACTCAAAATTTAAGTCCTTTAGATCAAGCTTTGTCAAGAGTTTTTCTTCAGATTCAATGAATAACGGAAAAATATGCAAAAAACAACATATATCTTTGGTTTCCGACGTTTGCGAAACTCTCCTCAAGTTAGAACTGGATGGACAAGTTGTTACCATTTGAATTCTACCAAACTCAAACGGTTTTTGAGTAGGTTGGAAATTTTGAAAGACAAAAACACATACAACGATCCTCAAGCACAGAATACTTTTAAAACAAAGCTAAATGAAAACAAAAGCATATGAAAAGCAAAACTTTCAAATCACCAGCTGAGATCACAAACTACATTGTGTCTTTTTTTTTATTATTAATTTTTTCTTAATTCAGCAAGCAGTGCAAAACCCACCCTCTGTTATACTACAGGACGGGATATTTACTGGTTTTGGAACGATTGTCGATCCTATATTTTGTATGTTACCATTGATTTCATGAGTAAGATAAGTACAAACACTTAAGAAACATTTGACTTGGTGCATTTGTAATATTTTCAGTTCTACTCATTTCATGATTTTGCTAATTAATTTGCGCGTTGTGTTATTCATATTTCAAAGTGTCTTAACTTCTTAGAGAAAAAAAAACAAGGTTGTGCAGTGCAGCTGAGTGTCAGAAAGGAAATAAACACTAAGGGATGGAGAAAAAGAGATTCTTTCATTTCCGCACTTGAAGATAGAATTTATTAAAGCCCTGAGGACCTTGACTCTCAGAGGAAATAAAACACACGCAACATTCGGGGGGGCACCTTCACTCTGAAGCTGCTGTCATTGGTCTGTGCAGGCTTTGAGAGTGCGTATAGACTCTCAGCCCTCAGGTGAAAATTGAATAAATGAGGCACAAAGAGGCCGAAAATGAGTAATTCAAATTGTACATCTAAGTCACAGGAACCACAAAAAATCTACAAATGAATTAGATCTGTTTTATTTCATGCTTGCTGCCTCTCTGTAGCATTATGTGGACATTGTTCACACACAGGACAGACCAGAAATATTCAGTATGCTGAAAGGGTGGATAACTTGCCGTTGCTGCTTCCTGATTTTATTTGTCTGTCAGGAGCTTTAAAAAGAGCTCAGACTAATAGGTGGAAGGGAATGTGACGGCAGAGCAGCTCACATAAAAATCAACCAGTGGGAGAACACACACCCCAGAGGCACCTCCATCAAACAAGTCATTTCAACATTTTTAAAGCAATTTCTTTTATCTAAAGACAGCAGAAGAGTAAAAGCTGCTAAGTCCAGATGCTCTGCATTCTATAATATTGGCCATTGGAATGCTGCATGTTCTTCACGTAAAAGAACATTAAATGCATCATCCATGTCTTATCTTTGAATTTAAATATTTTACACCCACTACAAAAAAAGAAGTCTGTCATTTCAGTTCTGAACTGGTGTCCAGTATTGCAAATGTCACTGTATGGGTCCGGATGGACACAGCCACGCCAGGCATGGGTGACTCGTTTGTCATCATGATTTAGCAGTCAAAGATGACACAGATCCCAGACAAAACAGAGCCATGGCTGGCTGGAAGTAAAGGGAAAAGAGGGAGGGAGAAGGGGGGGGGGGGACGGACACAGACCAGGGGCCCAGACTGGGGATGGGACCAGTGGTGACTTGGATGGCAGACAACTGGTTTAGCAGACAGACAGTGTAATGCATTAATTAAGACCTCGCTCATGCCACCACATTTAGAGCAGCCTGCCTGGGGGAGAGCACAATAACTGATTTTCTTGCTGGGGTGATGTAAGAATCTGGAAAGGGATCCCGGCTTCTCCAGGTGACTACAGCTGACTGCTTGAAAAAACAAAGCAATGACACAAGCCTCAAGCAGAGTTGAAGAAGGAATGGAACACTCTGTACAAATGAACAAAGGAGCTGTCCCGAGTAGAATGTATAGGAAGTGTATAAAAACCATTTTTGGCTTCTTTCCAAAATTAAAAAAGTAGCTGGAATTGTTTCTCATTCAAATATTAGAATAACTTTAGCGAAGTATGACTATTTTTTAGAAGGCTAACAACAATAATAGTGTGCATATGCGAAAAGTTGCCTTAGGAACACTGTGTACATGCAGCTGGGCTTAGCATGACACTACCATGTGCCAGTAAGTCATGAATAGACAATCATGGGCTGTGTCAGTGCTTGAGGTGGGTGTGTGTTCATGTTTGTACAAAGTGTACACACATTCTAGGCTGAAAAAAACTAAGACAGCCATGATAGCTCTCAGAACTTCTCAAGTGCTTGACTGTCCCTCAGAAAAGCTGTACTTATATCTTAAAACATTTGATTGTTTCTCAAGGGACCATCCCTCACTACTTTATATGCTTTTGTATTTCACTTCTATTCTAAGTACATACATTATTTTTGCTTGGCTTGTGCTGCCTCTGAAAAGCTTTTGAAATGAAGCATGAATAAAGGAGATAGAATGGAAACAGGTTGGATTGCAAATTTTGCCTTGGGCTGCAAAAGACTCAAACACTCCGAACTGGAGTTTCACATTGTCATATTGTAAGCTTTGCATGTTCCCCTAGATAGAAATCTCATTTCATTTTGATCAAAACTGAGTGAGAACTGATCATGCAGGGTCCAAGATAACTATTTCTCAGGTTCCATTCCATCAATAAATCATAAAATTTTTCTCTAAATCAGCCCACTCTGTGGTTACAAAGCTAAAAAAAGAAACAGGTAAAAATAACTAAGAAGACCTCCCAGCAGTGATGAAAAAAAATGACTTGGCATAAATAATTCTGCACATGAGGAACCTAAGTATGCTCTGCAGGAGAGTATGAGAGAGAAAGCACACAGTGTCCCAGACCAGCCAGCAGCAGACATGCAGCTTCCTAAAACATTTAAATCTACAGAAGTACCAGAATTGGAGCACCTACTGTTCCCTTCTTTCGGAAATGCAAACATTGGCATGTGTTCAAGTTACAAACAGCAAACTCTGATGCCCCTAATGAAACACCAAAGCTGTCACAGATCTTTACTCACCCAGTGTGTCTCCATTGCTCTCTTCAGGCTTTGTACCTGGTCTTTTTTCTTGATCAACAGTTTGAGCACTTGATGAGGAGCACCCCATGTTTAGAATAAAAAAAAGAAAGGAGATAGTAAAATGGAACCTGTTTTAAAGAGCAAGTAAACAGAAGTCTCTGCGCTGTTTGCTGTGAAAGACTAAGAAGCAAACATGGACCTAGTAAACTTTGTTCAGTTCCTAAGAGTAGCTGAGCACCATTATCTCTCCGTGGTTGTGTGCCTGTGCATGGCCTGCTGCCCTCTTGCCCCAGACCACAATCTGCTACAGGCAGAAAGCAGAGCAGCGCAGTCTTTATTGCAGAATGTTCCCTAGATCCTGCTCATGGTCACACTGTTCACAGGAGGAGGAGGCTAAGCTTCATGGAGAGTGTCCACCCCCTTCTGCTCTGCTCTGAAGGACATCTGCCACCTTGTGGTAATGTCAAGAATTACACGAAACAAATCAAGATCTTGTCTCATATTATTTCCACTTTTTTTCAAAACATAAAGTGGAAGATGTACAGAAATTAAATACACGCATTAATGTCGTGAGGTTTAGGATGTTTATTTTTTAGTAAACTGTACAAAAAGTTCTTTATGTAACAACACTACTTACCCATAGTTGCTAAAATAGAGAGAACCTTTGTCTAAAGAGACCTTATTGTGTCTGATTGTTCAATCGTATTTCTAACTAATCATGACATTTTGAATACTAGGGTAACATTGTCGTACATCAATATTAAAATGCCTATCTATGACACTGCAACACCTCAGAATAATAGAGTTCTACCACTATTTATGAGTACACAATTGAGCTGTATATTCTGATGATCTTTCCATAAATAAAAAAATAATATGTAACTACAATGCACTTAGCTTTCATGTTAAAGTCAGAAATATTTATTGGCAGCATTTAAGACCCTGACTGAACTTTGTTTCAAAGTTAGTTAAGCTTCCTGTGTGGCAAAATTCTAGATTTCAAGGCACTATTGTTCAAAATAGGTTGAAGGTAGCTGTTTCTGGGTTTCTACCCAAATGTTTTGATAGCATACGTGATTTTTTTTTTATTCCCTTTTTTTTCTAAATAAAATGGGAATTTACACATGTTTCTGTCAAGGTAGGAAGTGAACCGGTGCCGACTTTCCTTCCAGAACTGCTGCAGAACGCATGATGAATCCCTCAAACATCAAACAACAGTAAATAAACTGTGAGCAGTGCACTGAAATGTTGTAGAAAGTGTTGGATTTGCTTATGTTCCAGCTTAGCTTAAACAGCAGTTTTGAAGTAACTGCATTTCTGCAGGGATGAGTGCTCCTCAGTTTCACACTCCGGTCATCATGGTGGACGAATCAGTGTCTTCCTTTTATGTACGAACGAGACGATTCTCCAGAGTTTCCAGCTTCTTTGACATAGCTTCAAGTGGACATGTTAAAGAATTTTATGACAAATGCCTTTTTAAATAAATAAAAATTGAGATACAGTACATAATAAATCCATTTTAAAAAAACATGATGCTTTTTGGTTAGGATAAGGATTTTTTTTATATGGCTTATTTGTCTTTTTTAATTATCTTCCATAATGCGTAACCAAGGCAACAGAGATGTTGTCTGCATATAGGAGCACCTCATTTGACTCAAAGCCCAAGTAATGCTTTGAAAAAATATCCCAACAAGATGAAACAGGAATGTTTAGGATGCATAACAAATGTGTGTATTTTTTAAGGTTTTAACCTTTTAAAATAATTTGAATATTCTTTGTTAGAATCTTAGAGCCACACACTCACATTCACTCCTAAAGGAAATCTGGAGTAAAATGCATGGGATATAAAGGAACATAGACACAAGAAAAACATGCAAAATCCACACAAAAAGATCCCAGTCTTGAAGGATCAAGCTTTTTCTTAAAATTCTGGGCTCTAACAGGAACACTCTTAGTGTGAGTTGAAGGTTCTAGCCACCACGCCACAATCCCACCCTGCCAGCACAGTCACTAAAAAAGGATATCACTCTGTGTCAGGCTCCTTAACTTCTCCGTAACTTGGTTCTGAAACATTAAGACATTCTCACACTGGCACATATTTTCATCCGCTGGTTTATCTGTGGGAAAAAGCAGACAAATAAGATGTGATATATTTTAAAGAATCCTTTCATTTTTCACATCTACACACATCTTCCCTGTTTCACTTTTTTGGGGATTCAAACCAGGAACCCTCATGCTGTGAGGAGAAGGTGCTACTTTCTATTCCCTTTCCATTCCAATTTCCCCATCTTGTCACTGCTTATGAAGGCTGTGACAAGTGATTAAGTCATTTATGTGTATTGTTTCTATGTTTTATAACATTTTCTGTCATAGTTCAAAGGAAAAAAAGCATGTGGGATTAGTCATGAACAATGAGTGCTTTTCTCCTTAGAAAAGGCTTCCTAATCTTTGGACTGTTGTAACTGAGGAGGCAGCAGGTGGCAGTACTGCACAATGACAGGAAAAGTTTGATCAAGCTTTTTCTTGGGAAATTGTGCTTAATAAACCTGCCCCTAAGTGAACGTTAAACATGATGTCCTTTGTGCTTTTTAAATATAGACTTTTATCAACAACAATTTAGTCCTGGACATGATACCTTTACACATCCTTGATTTGAGCTTCGTTGCAATTTCTCCCATTTTCTCGAAATCTTCAGCATAATACAGGTGCATCTCATCAGGCTCTGACGCTATCTCTCTCAGCTCCTGTTCAATAGCCTTGCCAACCCCCAAGGCATATATAGTGACACCTGAAAATGGCAAAAAAAAATAGACCGATGGCATGAAACTGCTATTGAAAAGAAGAAGTTTTGATTAGAAGCTGAAATGGGACAGGATGTCAAGACAGAATACAAGTGATATGTACCAGAATTTTTTGCTTTACTGGCCCATTCAGAAACATCGTCTTGTGATCTTCCATCAGTGAACACAATGCTGACTCGTGGAACGTTCGGCCTAGCACCTTCTTTGGCTGAAAAGCTCAACTCAAACATGTGGCGCAGGGCCGAGCCCGTCATGGAGCCCCTTCCCATGTACTGCATCTGGTTCACAGCCCGCTTGATGCTTTGTGTTGATGTGTATTGCTCCAAAGTGAACTCGGTGCGTACCTTGGTGGAGTACTGAATAAGGCCCACATGGGTGCCTCTACTGGAAATGTCCAGAGAGTCCACAATGCTGTTTACCAACTGCTTGACCAGCTCAAAGTTTGCGGGGCCCAGACTCTTGGAACCATCGATCACAAAAACTAAATCCATGACTCCATCGTGACATTCTGGTTCTGCCAAAAAGCAAGGATGTAAATTATTTGTTTTGATTCGTTCATTTTGCATGTCTAATTTCTTTAAGTATAGATCGAAAAAATTGGTTGTGTTGTCTGTCATGCAAAAAAAGTATATTTTTTTGTCAGAAAATGGTTATCAATTTCACTGGCCAATTTTATATAAAAGATACAAACAGTACAAAAAAAATAAATATGCCACCAGATGTTACGATACATACTTCTTTCAGACTTCAAAATTCAACAAACAGAGTTTGTTGAATTTTGATTATGATTCATTTACAGTGTACTGGTTTAGTTTTTGGTAATAAATTATAGATTGCTAAATTAAAGATGTGTTCATGTGTTCATACTTTTGCATCTCTTTCCATCTTCAGCCAGAACAAATCCTTCAAAACATTTACAGATGTAGGAGTCCGTGGTGCTGACGCACTGATGCTCACAGCCGTGGTCCACCGACTGACACAAATCCAAAACTAGGAGAGTAATCACAGAAAACATGCATTACTATAATTCTGCAAAGGCATAATGAAAAGTATTTCAGCTTTGCTGAATTGTGGTAAAAGGGATAAAGAGTAAAAGGACTAAAAATGCAAAAAGCTAACTTAAAGTTAACAGAAAGCATAATATTCAAAAGGCAAAATGTATTTTCGTTGAGCTCTGGGGTTAAGACTGACCTCAAAACCAGTCTAAAACTTGTTCTAAATCATGTAAGCTCTAAATACTGGATAAGAGGGCAAAAACATGCTGACAAGACAATTCTAATAAAATGAATACATTTTGCATGGTAGAATCATTAATGAAAAATTTAGTCTTAAATAAATAATTAATTCAATAAATGAATTAATGAATTTATTTCAGACGATTAAACCACATAAGGTTATCAGTAAACATCTATTACTAAAAGAAAAATCCAAAACAGCATACATATGTTGTCATTAATGATATCCCAACATCAGAAATATTGTATGTCACTTTGGCCATTCAAAACATAGCTGTGGATAATAATAATGATAACCAAAACTATTGTTTGTTAAATAGTGTCCGTTATAGAAAACACGTGCACATACTTTTGCAGGTTTTCCCATCTGGTCTGAGTGTGTACCCTTTTTTGCATTTACACAAACAGCTGTCCTCTGTGTTCATAAACTCCTGTTCACAGCCATGTGTTCCATCAGCACAGTGATCGATTTCTGCAAGAGAGAGGCGATGTATAAAAAAACAACAACTGAGGAGTGACTTTAAAAAAACTGGTGACATATTTGACATTTGACAAATTCGAACAAACAAAAAAACGAGAAATCAATTTTCTACAATAGCAAGAATATAAGCAAGAAGCTGATTTTTTTACTTTTGCAGGTTTTCCCATCTGGTCTGAGTGTGTAGCCTTTTTTACATTTACACACACAGGATTTTTCTGTGTTCATAAACTCCTGTTCACATCCATGGCTGCCGTCAGCACAGTGATCAGTCTCTGAGGTGGAAACAACACAAGCAAGAGTGGAAATTGTTGTATTTTGCCAAATATATCACTATTATGAATTATATTAATGTCTATTAATGTTATATTAATGTTATGAGTGTTTGCAAATAGATCGATTATGTATTTGCAAGTTGTGTTTTTTTTTTTTTTTTTACAATACTACAAAATGGAAAAAGCTCTTACTGCTGCAGGTCTTGCCATCAGGATTGAGGACGTAGCCCTTCTTACAGGTGCAGATGTAGGACTCTGGAACGCTGACACAGTTATGCTCACAGCCGTGGTTTCCCAGGTCACAGTAGTCTATTTCTGAACAGGACAGCTGTTTCATTAATGTTTTACCTGTGCTACCACAGCTGCAAGCACATTGATGGATGTATAGTATTTATCTACATCAGATTTGGCTGTTCAGATCAAAATAGAAAATCAAATGACGCAACTCATTCTGAAAATCTATAGTTTTGTCTCTTTTAACGCTCACTGAAGGAACAGAGTAGCATCAGCCCATTTGTCTTGTTCTGATTCAGAACACCAGGATTGCCTAGATACAATTCCACATTTCAGCAATTTCCCTGTTAGAACATTTTCTTCAGGAAATCTCCCACACTTTACTTTCTGTTAACGTCCACCGGGGGACCAAAAACAGGTCTTATATTTCCAACTGAGGGTGGACAGGACATCCCGCGGAGGAGGGAGTCTGGCTGTCATTTCAACTACAGGTCCACAGAAGTTACACATTTCCACAACTTATTTTCATTATAACCATGAGATTCTTATCAAGTGTATAATTCATGTAAAAAAGTATCAATTTAGATCATCATAATTAGAAATATTATGACAAATTAATCGTCTCGTTGCATCAGAATAAAATAAAAAATAATTCACTCATATCTTTCGCCTAGAAGGAAAAAAATGATTAAATTAAGTTTAGAAGCTTTTAAAAAATATATTTTTTACTGTTGCAGGTCTTCAGGTCTATGGTAAGTTCATATCCTGGACGGCAGCGGCATTCATAGCCATCAGGTATGTTAACACAGATGTGTCCACAGCCGTGGTCCACCACAGCACACGTGTCCTCTTCTAAAGGAAAAACATGGAAAATATTCATACACAGCTCATTTGAGTTACTCCAAACAGTCTGAGACTGTTGGGAATAACAGCAGAGAAGAACAGTAAGATAATGTTTATCACATTTTCACTTCTGAGTGAAACCTTTCTCTCCTTTATCCCATCATAGGGATTTGTTGGGAGTTATAGGGAATTGTGATCCTTGGAAGAGATTTTTTTTAATTCCAACTTGTGGGTCTCTTTGTGTGTTAATGATTATGACTTTTTTGCAATAGAACTGTAGAAATTTCATTTAAGAGGAGAAAAATCTAAATGTGATGACATTTATGATGCCATAATTAAAATCAGGTTTTTTTCTGTGGTATTGAAATCTTGTATATGACATGTAAAGAAAAACTGAAGATGATCTGTAGCGTGTTAATGATATCAAAGAGTAGTTTATAAGTAAATTAAGAAAAATTGTGAACGTGCTGGACAGATTTACAGTGCATATGTCAGACGGAGACTGTGGCTATGATACATTTTGGGGTCTTTTTCACCTTTGCATGTCTTTCCATCGGGGTTGAGGGTGAAGCCTTTCCTGCACTTACACCTGTAAGAGGCCGGGCTGCTCACACAGATGTGCTGGCACTGATGGTCCACCACGTCACACATCTCTGAACCTAAGACATACAGGAATACGGACTGTTAACAAATGCTCAAGCACAACTTTCCTAAAAAAACTAATTCTGAAAAAAAAAACAGAGCACTAGAATAAATATAATCCCCACCTCCACACAGTTTGGACTGGAACACCGAGATCAGGGTCTCTATCTGGCTGAAGTTGGCCACCAGGTGAACGTGTTCAGAGTGGGGCTCGCTCCCGATGGCCTTCAAGGTGTTCATATCCACCCGGCCCACACCGATGGCAAAGATCTGGATCCCGGCCTCCCTCGCTTGCATTGCGACCTCCTCCACGGTGTCCTGAGGCCTCCCGTCCGTTACGATCATGGCAATCCGTGGGATGTGCATGTCGGCGGGCCGGGCCCCCTGCTCCTCGGTGAAGGCCGTTTCCATGGTGTACTGAATGGCCAGGCCCGTCATGGTTCCCGAGGCCAGGTGCTCCATGTTCCTCACGGCCCGCTCCACTTCGGCCCTGGAGGCGTAGGCGTCCAGGGAGAACTCGGGCTGGACCACGCTGCCGTACTGGAGCAGGCCCACCCTCGTCGCGTCGCGGCCCACGTGAAAGAAACGCAGCAGGTTGACGATAAAGGTCTTGACCTTTTCGTAGTCTTTGGGCCGGATGCTTCTGGAGCTGTCGATGACAAAGACGAAATCCAGCCTGGTGGCTTTACAAGGAGTCTCTGCAGACAAAAATAAGAGTGAGACCAGCTTCGAAAACTGATGGAAGACTTAATACACAAGCATTCTGATCACTAAGTAGTCACTTGCCCACGTTGTTGCTTTGGACGGTTGTTTTATTAGTCTCTGTGGCTGGGATTGCTCTGGGATGGCGTCTGTCCATCTGCACTGCATGGCAGCACAACAGGCAGAAGAGGCCGAGGGCCAGGGATCTCATTCTGATGCGACAGATGGCAACTGAAATACAGGGGCACATTCACAATATTTGAAACAGAATTATATAATAAAAATAGAAAGCAATGACAAACAACGATTCTGTGACAAAGATGAAAATCCATCTATTACTGAATCAAAACCATGAAACCACACAGAATGTTGTGCTTGATATTGTTTTCTTATAGGCCTATTTAATTTATTTCGGTCTTTTCTTTTGTTTCAATTAAAAATAGTTGGCTCTAACTTGAATGTGATTTTATTCCCAGTTCCGAGCTCTGACTCTCATAAAAGACGAATCCAATTCAAATGGAAACAGAATAAATCACAAAAATTCTTCTGTAAGATCTCAAAGGGACAGTACAACAAAATAAACTGATACAGTTTTTTTCTGTGCTCATAAATTTATCAAAACATATCGGGAAAAAACAATTAAATGAAATCTTGCAACACTTCCATCTTTTATAGAAGATTGTTGATTATGTTGAGATTTTTTTAAAACGTTAAACATGCCTCAAAGGCATAGTCAGCAATGCATGCTATTTCATTATACAATTAGAAGGCAAGTTATTTTGTTAGGCCTTGAGAAAAAATCTCTCAAGAAAACTCTCTGAATTGTTCAATTGTTTATGAAATAAGACAGACATGACTCGTACATGAGATCACTGTTTCCCCATCTGTCACCACATAGGGTGCAAGCCTCTGGATGTTTTGCAATACAGGTTGTTCAGAGTGATTTAAGAGAGGCTGAAAGGTACCACAGACTGTTTCCCTATCCGGTCCCCAGTGGAGCCATTCTTTACCGGCCATATTTGGACCACGAGTACTGCCGCTGTCTGAGAGCTTAGTAATCGATGCAGAAATTGCAACTTCACCCACCTTCAGACAACAGAAAATCATATTTGTCATGATGTATTCATCATGTTCCTGAGGGCTAAACAGAAATACACTGATTCCAAGGTCTCTAAACTCAAATCTTGAAAGCTTTGTCAGATAGATTTGTACAGCCCCACACACACTTGTATACAGTAGCTGCTGACCTGGGAACTGCTGGGGTCACGTCTCCTTGTTGCATCTCACACTGAGCGGTTGACCCCTGAACTCACACGTGCTTGACATCTCTCGGCAAAAATTCCCTCAGAATCTATTTTTCTTGCTATATGTCTTTTACTGTCCTAACAACAAATTATATTGTACCAAAATCCCTACTTTCAATGAATAACATTTTTACTGTTGTTGATATAAAGAATGAGTTTATTTCTCACCTGATATGTAGATCTACTCTATATTTTCTTTCATAAATGCTTTCTTATATGATTAGTGGGTCTCATCATGATAAAAAAAAGTAATTCTGCTCATATATAAAGGCACCAATTGTATATTCTGGTATCAAGCAGAAAAGTAGCATGAACAGAACAACCCTATGGGACCTGATCTGTATTGGCCCTCTCAGTCCTTGATGACTTTTCATCATGTAGGTAAAAGAACCCCAACTGTTTGCAGTTATCAAGTGACACAACACAATGCGCACAAATGACTGACAAGCCAAAGAAAAAATGTTTTTTTTTGTTTTGTTTTTACTGAGAATGGATAGCATGCAGCCAACTTCCAATTGATGAATTTCAGGCATTAAATGAATATGGACTCACCTAGCTGTCAAAACGTGTTGAAAAAGTCAAGGTTCTTGAGGAATCCCAGCTCAGAGGAAAGAGACGAGCTCCAGCGGGAAAAATCTGTCAGTCTCACTTCTCCAAAGTGTAAACACACTTTTGTCCCAGCCCTCTGTCTTTTTGCACTGCTCAGCCCCTTACTCCATCTGCCATGTTTCTCTGTTTACACCCCCTCTGACTCCAACTTAAGAGACGCCTCCTGTTCTGCTCAGTCTGCTGGTAAAATGACTGGACCATCACTGTTTCATACACATTTCTGTATTATTACTTGAGTTTATTTTGGTCAAATGGAACAGAAATTATCCAACATTTTAAAGCCACTCAACATTTCCAAGAAGGATTAACGTTTGAATTAGTTAAATCAGCCAATCAATGCATGTCTTGATTATTTGCCTTTTTGGGGGGGGAGTAGTGATTGGAATTTTACAGAATGGATTGTGGAGGAAAATTCCACATTCTATGTTTTTGGAAACAGTTAATGGAAAGACTTAGTAAAAGTAGAGCCCTCAGAGTTCCGACCCATCTGAGCGTACCTAGCTGCTACAAAATAAACTGATTTATACTATTTCCTCTCACCTTTGAGGCCAAGTTGTTTCCAGGAAACATCTGCTATTTAAGCTAAAGAGTCCACCAGCAAATAGAGCATATTCATTCTAAGTACTACATATTAAACAGAGAGTTAGTCACTCTAGTTTTGCCCTACAAACTGTACACGCTTAATATATAAAAACAAAAAAACAACTAAAAAAAACAGACATTTTCAGTGAAATGTGGTTTTAATAGACAAATAAATGTCACATCTTTATTTTCCATACAGCAGTGGTCTTCAAGTTTGACTTTTGTGTCCTTGCAGGACAATCTGTGTCCGGTGAGCACTTTGCCAATAACTACATCTGGTAGAACAGACTTATGTAATGTTTACAAAGAGCAAAAAGCTCCCATTGGCCTAATTGAAAAAACACAACCAAGGTCCATATTCATTGAGCTCAATGTTCCCCTCAAGCAACCCACTCTTTAAGTTACTTCAAAGAAAACAAAATATTCCAGATCAGTTTTGTCATAATAGATAAATAGCAGCCCGAGACATTTCTCGTTAATCAGTAGAAACACACAGTTACATTTAAAAGTCTGCCAGGACAACTCAACACTCCAGACAATTCTGTGTTCTTGTTGAGTGATATACGTGATATGTTTGATATACACTAGGTTGCTCTTTGATCATGTCAGAATACAGGCAGATGCTTCTCTTTGGGAAACTTTCAGTCTAGGTTACACTTCATACATCCGCCTAAAAAGTGCATCCCTGTAGAGAGAACGTTTTGAATGAAGGCAATCCAACCCTGATCGTGAGCGGAGACAAAAAACTGAACGTTAACACACGATGACTCCTCACTTATGCTGCCACAGTTTGCTACCGTGGCCAAATAGCTATTCATCGTTGCATTTATGCATAAGATACACATTTTTGTTTAGGCTGGGACTCACAAAATACTTTTAATTTACACAGACAAGATAAATAGAATTGATAAAAATATAGATAATCTATGGAAAATTCTAGTGCTTTAATATTTACTTTCACCCAGATTCAAATGCATAACAATGCACATCATTTCTGGAATATACTAAAAGAGACAGAGTGTATATATGCACAAATACACACACACACACACACATTTATATATATATATAAATGTAAGGAAATATGGGATAATCTGTAATAATGAGAAGTCACGGTGGTGGTGTGTGTATGTGTATCCTGAATGCTTTTGTGTGCATAATGTTTCAGTGTAAAGTGTGTGTAGCTACAATATATCCATCAATATATTGTACACTGGACAGGCAGTGTGGCGCATATCGTTTTGCTGGGGTCATATGAGCAGTGGGGTCTAATCAGCGGGATCCTCTGGACTGTGCTCACGCTGTGGCGGCAGCACAGGGTGGCGGTGCCTGTTTGGGAGGAACGCTGACGTTGTCGTCGTATGGAGGAATCAGCACCTGGAGTTTAAAAAAGGACAAAGAAGGGAAACACAATGTAAACCACCTTGAATGTGCGAGCACGTAAGCTGTTTTTGTGCAAATTCGCTTTGAAAAACAAAATGATCTCGGACTCTGCAAAATCCTGACAACATAAAATGACCTTATAAAAAGGATAAACTGCAGGATTTCAGCTTTATATGCTTATGTAACGTGCAAAAAGATAAATACAAATATATTCACAGTGACTACGAGACAGTGCTGCTATAGTATGTACGCTAAATAAAGACCCTCATGGTTATAGTTATCTCTGTATCTTCAAGGAAATGTTTAGGAAGAGGTAAGCATAATGGGTTAACCAATTAGCTTTTCTATTGTGGTACTACTTTACTTGCAATAGTAAAAAAATAAACAGGTTGGGTCCGGCTACAGACGGTCACAGACTTGCAAAAAGGACTCAATGTGATTTTCACTCAGGCAACAATGAGTAACATACTGTAGTGCTTAGAAGCTTTTTTTAAATTTTGGAATAATAAATTGCCATTAAGTCATCAAATGCATTTTGTATAATTAGTCACATATGCACCGAAACTGCCAAATTAAATCACAATTTAAAACCTCTAGAAACATGACATGTCTATGTTTTTATTTCCAAAGTGTTAACTGTCACAAAGAGCTTTCCCAAGTAATAGGAGTTCCAAAACCTTTGAAGGAAAACTGAGGGTGTGAACATGGACCACCACACAAAAGAATAAAAGTGGAGTCTCAGCTGTCCCAATTGTCTAAAACAAATTGTGAATTCCCTATTTTCCAATAAATTGAGCAAATTCTGAAATCTATCTTTTGTTCTATTGTAACTTTACACTTGAAAGGTTAATGATTGTTCTCTGAGAAACAATTTTCACAAGCCTTTTTCAAAAAGAAGAATCTAAACCTCCTCTGAGCTGGACTTTTCACCGACTTTCAGAAAGACTCCACAGCAATTTGAAGAAAAGAAAAGCGACAAGACTCCACATGTGACTCACACCCATTTTAGTTTAGCTGCTGGCAGGAAAGCAAACAGAAATGTGGGCTCTGAATGGTTCACCTGGATTCATATACAACCCCCTGTGTCTGACCAATGTGGATAGGATTTTAAACCATGAGTCACAGAGGGGGTCAGTGCCCTAGACAAAAAACAGCCTATTGTCCTTTCTCATTTATGCTGGATCATAATATCCAGGGCAGCCTTGGAGACTTAAATAATTTTCCTTTTGCCTGATACACTTATCACAAATAAATCATGATTAGCAGTGAAGCCTAACTCATTTAAACAGTCATCAGAGAACCTGCTAATGGCACAGGGGCTGCAAACTCCTTCTCTGAACTGCCTGAGTGAGCCTCTGCAGATAGGTCAGTGACTCACAATGAGCAACATTTTAACCTGCTGGACAAAATGCAATGACATTTGGGAAAATAATATGGAAAAAGTGTTCTTTTTTGTGTTTCTGTTGACAAATTAAATGAAGTCGACGAAACAAAAATAGAACATCAGGCTTTCAGTGTGTTTTACGATAAAAACTCAAATGAAATTAACCCTTTAAAGCTTGATCCAAGAATAAAACAAAACAGAAAATTACTTTTTTTTGTTTGAAGTCCTTATTTGGCCTTTTAACAAAATATGTATATATATATATATCCATATATATATATCTTAATAAAATAACTCTTGCAGTGCGTCTACAAAATGAGTTTAATACAAAAGAAAAGAACATGTTGATCTAAAGTCCATTCACTGTTACAACTCTATCCTCTCTCTCGATAAGGAATGCTTTGAAACAGTAAAAGATTGTGCTTGAGGAGTAAAAAGGCTGCCACAGAATATTCAGCTAGAATAAATTTGGGGGAAATTGACATTAGGACTATGGATACAGCTGATAGATCTGTTTTTAACAACACATATGCTACCGCTTTGGTCTCTTGCCAGAAGAGCACAGAAACATTGCCTAAAGGGAGAGGGGGTTTTCCAGTCGATTTAATAAAGAGAAATATCTCTCTTTCCCCCCTCTGATGCATTTCAAGGGTTACTTATTACTCCTAAGAAGCCAAATAAGCATCCGGGTGGGTGTGAAGGTATTTTCTGTGCGTTTAGGAATGTGTCTCATATGGACTGCATTGGCGCACTTTTGACCTGACCACTGTATCTCTAATGTTTCACGGAAAAAAAAGCCACAAACCTGACGGCAGTCTGCAGGGAGCTCTAATTGAGCACGCCGGGCTCTAACTGAAAAAGCATACCTGTCATAGTGACGCCTGATGGTTCAGATACAAAGGGCAAGAATCCCTTTTTTTTCTGGCACTTTTTTTTTCTCGTGTGAGCTGTTCCTCCATTTAAAGCTCAGGTGTTTTAAACATTAAGAATCTACGGATATCTCAGTTGCTTAACAGCCCGAGACGTCACATAAATCCACAAATTGTATTAAGATGTGGAGCGCTGTCTCAAATTGTGTAGAATGTCGCACTCAGAGGGGTTTTAAGCTGCATGGGGGTAAGTGTTCAACAGAATACCTGTAAAACCTGCTGTATTTGAAGTTCAAATATCAGTCCTGATGGAGTCGGCTCCAGACAACTCATTGTGCTGATAGCCAAAACAGATCATTAGTGTTTCTACAGCCTAACTTTTCCTTTTCTTTTGTGTCAGAGTATAAGTGCAATAATTGGTGTGTGGGTAGCAGTGATCAGAGGGCCAAACTCTGGAAACAGAACACCAACAGGAGGCCCAGAAACACACACAATCGGAGCAAACATACTGTATGAGCACCATTCTAATGGTTTTGCCAGCATGGAGTTGCATATATCTCCATCCAGCCTGTTCATCCATCCATGCTACCGTGGCCTCTGTAAAACTGCTTGCTATGAGAACCCGGCTTTATATTTCCTTCCTCCCTTCAACATGATGACTTTACAGTTGCCAGACTGGCCTGGGCTGAGGGAAACCTACGCAGACGATAGAAGCGTGACAAGTGGTCTGGACTGTATAAGGAAATCATTTTTCCACAGTTGTGAGCTGTTTTGTTGACTTTGAACGCTGGTGAAAGGAGCAGATGGAGATCAGACACCGTTTTATGTTGGGTTCTGAGCTGATGATGTACACATGAAGAGACTACGAAGACTAAATACAGCAACAACGTGGGTGTAAATATACATACACACCTCACATATTCACAAGAATACAGTTTGTTCCTTAAAATGGGTTTGCCTTACAAACAGGTTCACTTTTTGTTGTATATTTTGTTTTCCACATTTGTTAATGTTCTTTTTTTAATCAGTCTCTTCAGGTTCATGTTAATAATAGTATTTGTACAGCTGTACACTGCACATAAGGAATGCCAGGGGCATTACTGTCGGAGCGAGAGCAGTCAAACGATCGCTACGCTTTGCACACAGATGTGTGTGATAGCTCATTGGAAAATATGATTAGCATTCACACAGGTTGTTGGACAGCAGAACATTTGTGTGCAACCACATTCCCAAGAACTGAGAGTGAAAATAGTACTTCACGTTCAATAAAAAACATCTTAATGTTCAATAAAAAATCCTAAACTAACCAAAAATGTATGTCTTAACCACATGTTATCTAGGTGGTACATACGTTTTACAGTTATCTAATATTTTGTTATGCCAAATTTCTAAGAAAAATAATGAAATTATCATTACTACTGTTATAGTTTTTTGCTGAATATAATATATTTTGCTTAATTTCCCATTTGATGTGCTGTTCACATTAAATTTAAATTAAAATATGCAACAATACACATTTTAAAAAACTATACGATACTCATGGTCAAAATCTAAGAGCTATAATATCCAATTGGTCACAGAACATACTTGATCTTTTTTCAAATGGATTTCCTCTCATTAAGAGCTAGTTATTATGGGGCAAAGTGCCACAGATAAGCACAGGAAGTACAATAATATGCAGAGAATCCCTAGTATCATCCTTTAAACACTGATTTCAAACCATGGAATCGTCATTGATGAAGATCGACAGCAGGGGAACTTACCGTGGTGTCGTTGGTTGTAACGTAGAGCAAGATTTCAGAACCACCCCTTCCATTCACATATCTGTAGCAGTTCCACACACATGCTATCAGATACGCCTGATGCCAGATAAAGAAAAACAAAACACAAATTAAACAATTTAGTTCCAGAATACCAATATAACTTCTTAGATAAATGTCACACTGTAATTCAACACATTTTTCTTCACATAATGATGCTTTAACAACTCAGCTCGGCCAATTTAGCATTCTTGGCATAACATTTTGTTCAAATAATGTATATTTAATCTCAATCAACACTTTGCTTCTTGCATTCCTCCCTGTAGAATGAATTACATTAACCATAAAGTTATTTACTAAGATGGAAAACAGTAGAAATGTATAACATTAGGATTATATCATGCAAACAGGCTAATGATGGCGCTTGGCTATGAAAAAAAGTATACAGTATAAAGGCAATGTATCTCACGAAGCTGGATGTATGACAGCAAATTATTTTTACAGAGTCTATCTGCGGGATTCAGTTTTGTTTTCCGCGCACAGACAGACTCAAACGGCCTCACACATACAAGAACAGCACACCCCAAAGAGCATGAAAGAGTCATAAAATTCTGTTATTCAAAGAACTTCTCTGTTTTGGTGAATACAGACTCTGTTTACAAGGTCTGGGGAAAGGATTGACATCTTTTTATAGTAGTGAAAAACAACTTCCTGTTGTTTTTCTGCAACCCTAAAATCATCTGGCTCTCTGCAGGCAGCGTGCTACTGGACAGAATGCCTCCACCAAACACACCACCATCTGCTACATCAATCCATCTGCCTGGACATCCAAAGCCAGTCTGAGCTCTCTAACTTTCTTACCATCAAAACCCAATTAAGAGGCCTCTTTAATGCCCTCGCAGTTCTGTTGTATGAATAGCCTCCAAACAACTGTACAAAGATCCATGTCCTGCAATAGTGGCCAATCGATTTACTCATCAGTCCACTGCAAAAGATTCCAAAATGTGATGACAATGCCAGCTGGGCAAAGTGATTTTTCTTCATCAGGTAGAAAATGATTCAAGCATCGTTTGCAGGCAAAACATGCCTCCTCTGGGAATGACTGGAAATCTAAGAAAAGTGGCTTTTCTATTTTGAGTCTAGACTTAATAGCCTGGGATTTCTAACATCACTGTAGGAGCTTTAACAAAGCACAAATTGTTTTTATTGTCAGCGAAATAACAAAGCAAGACATTTGACGTGATGGTAATCCAAAATATGTAAAGATTTTAAATACTGTGCTAAAATACTATTATTATTTCTGTAAAATGTCTTCATGTGTTTAGGCATTAAACACTTTATTTGCTTGTATAAGCTTTTTTTTCTTATTTTTGAGAAGTGACAAATAATTAAGTTGTTGTATTAAAGACAAGTCTGGTGTCATTACGTTTAGTTCAATTTTAGTTTGAGTTTTTTTTACACACATATACTTGCCGTGTGTGTGCTATACGTGCCTCAGTGCTCAAGTGATTAAGACTGTAAAGAGGTTTTACACAAATCATTAGGACACACCTGGATAAACAGTCTGGTCACTCCAAATATGCTATATATGACACGGTTCTGTTCATGTGATCTGCATTTTCATTGAACAACAAGTTTTCTGACTGGCAACATTAGCTGACAACTCATTTTACTGGGCAAAAAAAGGGGTCATGTGAGTCCAGAAAGGTTATTAAGTAGTGATCTAACTAGGTCAAACTCATTTAAAACATGTTTTTGGTTTTAGTGATAGCTCAGCATATTTTCTACTTAGTTATAGGACTTTAAAGATCATTTTAAGAAGGGCTGGCATTTTTTTAATCCATATCTTAGTGTACCTTTAGTTTTTAAAAGAGAAAATAAAGATTAATCATTTGTAAAATGGGTATCCAGAATTCGACAATTTTGTAATCCCTTGTTAGAAACTATCACTACTTCTATTTTTAGCAGCCATAAAGTCAAATCTTGGCATTTATTTAATTAAAAAAACATAATTCAGGTTTCATAATATTGTTTCATCGTCGGGTAATGTGTGGTATTCCAAATATTTGATAAAGAGATACTAGCAACAAGGGCAACAGTGACTAACCATATTCCAAAATGATCAGATATGAACAGTGAAAATGTTACCTTGAAGCCAAGAATGCAGCCAATGAAGAGCAGAACGATGAACGCCAGGCACACGTTGCTGAGAGCTGCAACCTCCTCTTTGTAGGGGAAATTATCAGGCTAAACAGGAACCAGAAAAACAATCAATAAGCAGCAAGGATTCCACACGAGGTTAAAAGAGAAGCTCCCATCAGCCCGTAAAGACAAGTGTGGCTGTTGATCCACACTTGTGAGAAAAACTACACGAGAAGGTGGAACTGATTTCACTTCATAGGACATAAGATAGGAGTTTCTTACCAGCTGCTGCAGGTAATCCTGTATCGTGTTTGGGTAAACCACAATGCTGACAGCCACCAGGGTGTTGAGAGCAAAGTCAAAAAGTTGGTAGCAGAAAAAAGGAATGATCCAGGCCGCTCGCAGCTACAACAAAGAAATTTGTTTCAAATATGTGTGATAGGCCAAATTCTGAGCGTTGAATAGCAAGCTGGAACTGATCAAAAACACTGTAGAAATTCATCTGGACTAAAACTGTGCCACAGGGAGATTGCATTGAGCTGATAGTTTTTTTTTATTTTATTTTGTACAATAGTCTGGAAGCCATTTATGTTAGACAACATGTTAAGCACCTTCAAGTATTAAATAAGTAAGTATTATTAAATATTATTAACATTTTGTTTACCTTGTAAGCGCCGTACGTTGCCATTCCACATATGAGTATCATCAGCAAAGAGATCGCGGAGGCAATGCACATGTCTGAGGCAAAAAAGAGGTTGAGTCAGAAAAAAGTTAATTTAAAAATATCTAACTGCTGCCATTTATTTTCTTCTGAGATTTATTTAGTCCAAGCACACTATGCTCAAAAAGACATTTTGATTTAAAAAAAAAAAAAGAAGCTGTTTACAACATTATGTGTGCCGGTTCTTTTAGTGGAACATTGTGTTCATAAAAAATATGACATGCTACATTTGTCAACGCAACCTCATATGAACTCCGCATTGCAGAGGAAAATAAATCACTATTATATAAGGATGAAAATGGGGAACATTAAAACACCTGTGGAAGACTTCAGTGAAGTGAGAACTCCTGTTACCCATTAATTTTCCATGTATTTCTAACATAAACTGACAAATAATGCTTTGCAGCTGTGAGTCATTGAATGAATCACCTTTCAGCTTACGAAAAGACTTAAGAATATAGAGGAAATGTGCCAATATATTCAACTGTGAACAGGAAAGTGTTTATGTTGAATGAGATATTTTCCAACATGCAGTACATATATGCATACACACATATATCCATCCAAAAAAAAAGCATGTCAGGTTACTTGGACACTAAGTTTCCCATAGGAATGAATGTGAGTGGTTGTGGATATTGGATGGATGGTATTTAGCATGATATGTGGTGAGAAAAATTTTGTTTGTTGTTTCACTATCAAAAAACGGTATTGGAGACTTTTTTTTCCCTTAAAAAAATAACTATTCTTAAAACCAATTTTAAATTTTGTGAAGACTCGTAGAAGACTGTTATTTAAATGCACCAACAAATATATTATTATTATTATCATTATCTGTTACTGTTTGTAGATCTGAACACAAAAACTACAGAAATAGATCATCCGCTTTAGAGCGTGTCTTTCCTCGTGTTTGGCTGCACTGAGCTGGTTGACTCAAGCTGGATCACCCTAATCTTTTGAATCTGGGACAGCACAGTCATTCCCAATAAGAGACTCAATGTGTCACGTGTCGTGGGCCACCATCAGACAGAATGTTCCAGTGAACTCCTGGTCTTCTAAGGCGGCTTTTCACATTCACTGGACAGATGGACATTAAGCTTGCATGAATGTGGCTGTGGGTAACTGATTAATACTGTCCTAAACACAATTAAGATGCCACTTTTGTCACTTAAGTTATTAGTAAGGAGCTGAAGATTTTAGCTCAGACAAAGCAGAAAGACTAAAGAGTCAACGGGTAAACAAAATGTTTACTCGAGTAAACTTCTTCTATCCTCCAACATTTCCAATCTATTCTAAAGCACTGGGTTTATGGGCAACTTACTGGCATCATCCATGACATCCAGGTCATTAGCCAACTCAGCACTGGTCAGGTGGTACTTCTCGGGATCACTGAGGGCTGTGAGCAGTATGAGTAACACCACTGCATTGATGAGCTTAGGGACAGAAGACATATGGGAGATAAACACAACAATATGGACAATCGGGCAGCTGACGTTATGAGCTAGAGCACAGAGGACCACTAAACTAAATCATCAAAGATGCAACAGATTTATATATCAATCGTCTGCTGGGTTAAACAGATTAACAGGTTTCATTTTAAGCCGTGAATAGAAAGCAGAAAAAATATTATTAGAGCTCGCACCAGAAACAGTTGTTGATCTGAATATCTGACAGTGATGCACCGCACGTATTTGTCTTCTTCTTGCCAGCATAGTTCATAATGCAAATGACATGTACACCTCCCCTGACGGGGTGAATGTGATGGAACATTCTCCACAGTCAATGGAGAGTCTGACACAGAAACCCTCAACCTGAGCCCAGCTGCTAATTTATTCATTGGTAGCAGAGATGGGATTTTTCCACATGAAGTGCATGGTTTAGTTAACCCTGTCCTGCACATGTAACCTGGCAAACTGTCACATTTGCTAAAAACATCACTTTCCAAATAATGAAAGACTTTGTAAAATGCTACCTGAAAATATCAGTTTGATGGACAATAGTCATTTGAGGGCATCTACATGCATTTTGGTGCTGGAACTGACAAAATGGTAAAGTCTACAAGGCAAGGTAAAATATATATATTCCATCCAGAAGAATATTGCAGTTAATAACACAGACTATAATTTATGTTCTGTTAAAAGATATATTATCCGAGCCCATATTAAGCCCCCTGTGATGAGGTTATGTGTCCTATGTCTACACGGATTCCGGAACAAATAGGCGGTGCTCACCATGTACCAGACCCCCAGGATGATGGTTCCGGTGCGGACATGGCAGCACAGGCAGCAGCTCGTGGAGTACCAGCGGTCCCACGGAGAGACCATCATTTTGTCTGTGAACATTTTGGCTGCTGTTCGGGTGTTCGCACGCAGAAGACAATAAACAGACCTTCCTGTCCGACCGACGTCCGCTGAGCGTCGACTGTCACCGAGAAGCAGCGAGGGGGAAACAGCCGCTGTCACCGACTTGTCCGTTGTTTACTTATTGCTAAGCGGCTTAACGGGGAGCGGAGGGCGTCAAGTTAGAGTAAGGGGAAGCGGAACTTCCGGTTTTAAAATAAACTCGAATTGTCGGTCTGAAACGAATTCGAACCAAGAACGGTCTGTGTATCGACATTTCTAGACGAGTTTCGCTAATTAATTTGAATTTTCTATCAAAATATTATGGGGCGATAGGTTTTATATTCAGTTTGTATCCCACAACACTGAACGTGAGTCAATCTAATTGGAAGGGGACAATGTTTAAAGGCAATTCCTTTAAAAGGACGATAATTAAATATCTAGGCTTTCTTAATTAGATTTCTGGAGTATAATAATATGTAGGATATATATAAATATATAATAGAAAATACGTTACGTGTGGTGTGCATGTTCTTAAAACAAATCAGTAGGATTAGGATAGATGTGAAATGTTCAGTGCATGCTCGGTGGTAATCTTTTATTTCTGAAGGCAAAGAGCCAGTGCTTCCGGTCAAATCCATGTTAAACAGTGCTCGCTTGAGAAGATCGCAAGGTCGCATTTACTCGTCCTGTGGATGATAAACACCACAACGCTCGAGCTTAGATAGGCTCAAATCCGATGATGTAACCAGCACTTTCTAGAGTTTTACTGCGGAGGCATAATTACCTTTCTCTGAAATGTGCCTGTCACTTCTTTAAATGGAGCCCTTAATGCATTTTAATTGGATAAACTGGTTTGTATAAGGAAATACAAACCCTTGAAAATGCTAAGCATGTACAGCATGTTAAATTTTGCACAACCATTTAATAGAGCAGATGTTAATGTCGGCAAAAGGGTTGAAATTGTAGTAATAACAAACCCAGACATAGAAAAACTGGCCTTTATTTAGTTGTTTTTTTCTTCATTTCTTTTTTTACATATGGCTTTAGCTTTTCATTTATTACAAACAAGTTTTACAAAAGATTCTGAAGACTTTTTAAATCAACCAGTGGTGGAAAATCATCAAGAGGTTGTTCATGAAACTGCCATGTTTATTTGCCATCAGAGGCTTTCTAATTGGCCGCAGAGCCGCCGGTGGCCGAAAGAAAAGGTTGTCTACACACTGCAGTACAACATCAGAGGCTGGGACAGAACAGATGGCTGATAGCTGATGATAGGTGGTCAGTCACAGAAAGACAAGAATGCAAAAGTACAAAGCGGACGCGATTCCCTTTTCTGTGCATCACCAAGCTTGCATACGCCACAAGCCCAAACCGTTAGCCTGAACGAAACGTCTGATATCAGGAAAATTGGGATGCCTCTGCTCTGACCTGAAAAGATCGCCAAGCAGAGGGCCAGTTCAACGTTACTGCCCTGTGTTCTCTGACCCCACGCCCATTTACAATCTACACAGGGAACGACATTCGTTTTCCACCACAACACATTTCTAAACATGATCAGTATTTTTACTACATGCCTAAGGACTACTATATAAATCCTTCAGTTATTCGATTCAGTGAAATTAGAAGATCAAATACATATTTGCAAAACGTCATTAACACCTCATTACATTAGATTGCACTGCATCTAGTTTCAGTTTTCAATGATCCACCAACCAACACGTCACGTGTATAAAAGTAATTTCATTTTCAAGACAGGTTTTTGAGTCTGTTGATGGAGACCTTACTTCAGAGTCCTTGCCACAAAACATGTTGCATAAACAGGATATGAAGTCTTTTGCATACAGAGGTGTTCGGAGTGGACCGTCTCATGTCTCCCTCCTGGCCTTCTTCTTCTTTGCTGGTTTGGGCGCTTGGCTCTCCTCAGCTGTTTCTGTGGAACCAGGAGGCAGAAGGAAATTAACATTATCCTCGACTGCTGTCCAGTGGTTGCCATGGGCAACGCTCAGGGAAGAACGGCACACACACGACAAGGATATGTGAATTAGGCTCTCTAGTTATTTCTCTTAGGCAGACATTGGTGGTTAATGTTCCAGGTTTACAGAATACTAAAAGACGTAAACCTAAAAGTCATTTAGTCAGAGGTTGCAATTAGTTTTACCCAAATGCTTCAGTCGTGACCTCGAGAGGCTTTCGGTGTTTAACGTGACAGTAATGTTCTTACTTTGCTGTACTGGAGCAGGAAGGTTGTTCTGCTTAGCAGTGGGCTCTCCATCAGCGGACTTGTGTGGCACTTGTGTGACGGGGAGTTTCTGGGACACGGCCTCCTTCACAGGTCGCTCCCCTTTTATCTGTTCAAAAGGCGTAAAAAGATGAGCTGTTTTTAACTCGGTTGGGAAAGAACGAGCCAATCGGCTGAATTCTTCGCGTTTTTTGGGGATCTGCGATTCAGGAGGGGGGGACAGTGCTGCCCGTTGGGCAAGCTGACCTCGACAGCAGCTGCCCTGACGGGCTGGACAGCAGCGAGGCTCTCCTGAGCAGGTGACTGCTTCTTCACGGAGCCCGTGGGCGGCAATTCCTTTGCCGGCTCCTCTGGCTGCATGAAACACAAACAAGAACAGATGAATTCCATTAATTACTGGGGAAAAAACAACAATGGGGGGGTTTTAAAAAAAAAAAATCATCTATTTGGTAGTTACCTGGCCAGCTGCCCCATCCTCAGCAGTCTTCTTCTTCTTCTTCTTTTTCTTCTTAGCTTTAGCTCCTCCATCAGTAGTGGCATCACCCTTGTCTTTATCTTCATCTTCGTCATCTTCCTGCGTACAAAAAAGGTGGCCAGAGAAAGTTCTGTACATTCAGTTAACTCTGTTCATCAGGACATCGAACTGCAAAGCTATGATTGAAGGAAGGAACCACGACAGCTCCGGGCACGTAAACTACTGGGCTGTTACGTCTAAGAATGTCCTGGAAACTTCCATAATATTTAGCTGTGATCCTGCCCCAAGCTGACTTACAGCAGCTCCAATTAGGTTGATCTTAGCTGGCTCGGGGGCGGTCTGCTCCTGAGCTTGGGGAGGTTCAGGAGTGGGTTCTTCGTAGTTTCCCCAGGGTTCAGAGGGAGCATTCCAATCAGAGCTATGGTCAGCTGAACTACCATCTGAAAAACCCAAAGGTTAGACATCTCTAGTGAAAAGGGATAAGAGAATCAAATCAGGCGGAGGGAGCGCTTACTGAGTCCTGACCACTCATCGTCCACTCGGGGCTGACTGAGCCAGGAGAGGTCGTTCACAGGCGGAGTCTCTACAAACCCAAAACAATACACATCAAATCAGCAGAACCAACTGTGGCTACATTCACACTGCAGCCTGAAGTGACCCAAGTCTGAGTTCTTCGCACTGCATCCGAACCTGAACAAAACAATTCGGATTTTTTTCAAAAGCGACCCGGTTCACTTGGATATGTGTTCCTAAATCCAATATGTATCCAGTGGAGACAAAAAGCGAGGCTACAAGGCCAAAGAAAAATAAAGAGCCTCCAACCCAAATATAAGGAGACTAAAGACTCGAAGCGGCCATGGACGTGTTCCTTGTCCATTTACGAAGAGCTGTACCACTAACATTGAGCACGCTGACTATTTGTGCATGCAGGACACTTTTGGGTTCACTTTCAGTTCCCACTGGATATCACATACGAGTTGCATATACTTGGAAATGTGACCAAGCACTCAAAAATATTCAGATTGTACTAAAAAAATCTGATTTGGGCCACTTCAGGTGCAGTGGGAAACTAGGCTTGGTCTTGACTTTGGAAAATTGTGCCACCTGGTGGGGAATCCCTGTCACTGTATCAATGTACACTTACGAGCAGGTCCAACTCCCAGTCCTACCAGGTTCAGGTCTGCTGTGGGCACTGGCCATGACTCTGAAACACACACAGATTGAAAAGATATGATGACACTGCTGTTATGCCCAGATAACAAGGAATCAAGAAGTAATTTAAACAGACCGAAGAAATTGTGAATGTTTTTATTTTTTAAACAGGCCGAACGTTTCCACCAACTCATCCATCCATTTTCTATACTGCCTATTCCCAACGGTAAGCCTATCCCAGTTGACGATGGGTGAGAGGCGACGTACACCCTGGACAGTCCATGACAGGGCCACACAGAGACAAACAACCACACACCCTCACATTCACTCCTAGGGGCAATTTGGAGTCTCCAATTGAGCTAACATGCATGTTTTTGGATGGTGGGAGGGAGCTGGAAAGGTTTTACCACACAGAAAGGTCCCAGTCCTGTGAGGGACATAACTGGAAACCCTCTTGTTTTGAGGTGATGGTACTTCCCACCAATCCAAAGCTGTAATTGTTTTTTCTTACATTAGTCCACCTCTGCAGTTGTGTTTAACACCATGCTGTTTTAACAGCAGCTTGCAACCATTGCTCGTTTACAGAATCACAAAGGTCCTCACTAAAGAAATATCAATAGTCCATCACTGGACAGTGTGACTGAGCAACAAAATAACCTGAAATTTGGAAGGACTATCAATAGATAAGGATGGATGGGAAATACAACTGTAAAAGTGCCAGCAAAGGTATGCACTGAAAATCGCCATCACAGCAACCTGTCCAAAACAAGCAAATGTCATCTTGGAAAATGATAATATTTTCTACCATCAATCGTAGGTCTCCATAGTGGCGCAGGTTGTCTAGATGTTGTCCAAGAGGTTGTCTTTGGGGCAGCGCTGTGAGCAGGAGCCTTTACTGGCACGTCAGTGGCAGCAGGCACCACCTCCACTCCTGCAGCGCTGTTAGCTAATGCAAAAAAAACAACAACAAAAAAAAGCTTACGCTCAGTTTCAATAAATAGAACAAGCTGAAAAGTCATCAAACACTGAATGTGATAGCTGAACTCCCACAATTACATCAGAATGTAACCCATTTTCTAATAATTACCTTGAGGAACGACACTTTCACCCTTTTCAGCCTTCATTTTTGCCACATTTCCTGAAAATAAAGAATGTAAAAGGTCAACAAATGCCATGTGCGTGTTTTAAATTAAACCATTTTGAAAGAGAAAAACACATGCACACTTGCAGACAATTCAGCGAGAACTCACTCGGGACCTAATTCCCATAATACATGTATATATAGTCCATAGTGTCACCAAGAGACCAGTGAAAGGCAAAAACAACAGGGAGAAAAAACAGTTCAATGAATGCATAATTATGTTTACATTAACTGGTCCAGTGTTTGTTTTCAAAAAGGAAATGGAAAAATGAAAAAGTAAACTAAATTGTATGTTTAAAACTGTAGAATGAGCCACCTTTTTTCTTTTTTTGAGTGGCAGCTGTGGAAGGTACAGACGGAGCATCCTTAGGCTGCTCCAAAGGAGTGCCGATAGGTGTGTCCCCTCCTCCAGGACTTGCTGAGCCATCACTGGAACTCTTGTCTTTCTTGCGTTGCTCACGTTTCTCCTTGTTGCTGACCTTGGTTTCCCACGTGCCTGAAAAGTAGAATATAGGTCAATACTTCTACAATACTACCCTAAGAATTCCTAACAGGATTAGCGAGGAAATATGGTATGGATTAGGCAGGCTGAAGGGATAGATGTTGGCTGCTGATTTTTTTTAGATTGAAAAAAAAAAAAAACAGAGTTTCTATCCAACAAGCAATAGAAATTATATTAACATTTTGTAAATGGTTTATTATCACTTACAGTGTTTAAATGGCCCTTAAATGGCAGTACTTATTTAATAGGGCATACCAATGGAAATGTCTTCCGTCT
Source organism: Menidia menidia (assembly GCA_907169785.1). Taxonomy (NCBI): domain Eukaryota; kingdom Metazoa; phylum Chordata; class Actinopteri; order Atheriniformes; family Atherinopsidae; genus Menidia; species Menidia menidia. Next base: position 18,009,864 of record CAJRST010038888.1, on the reverse strand, counting down.
CAAAAAGGGAAAACACACCCATTTATCACCCTATCCAGATATGAATCATTTTGAATTGCTATATTTCACCTTCTTCTGGTTCTTTGCCATCAGCAGTGGTTGGTTTAGTCTCCTTTACAGCCTGTTTGGCCTTCTTTTTGGATTTCTTCGTCTGCAACAGAAACATAATTAGCATATAGCTGCCTTTCTGAAAAATGTTTACAATTAATGCATCAAGTGAAAAACTGTGATTCACGAGTAACAGCTTCAGTAAAACGGTTTTGTGCTATCCTTAATAAGAACAAAATGATGCTCCATTAGAAACAATAGGCAATGGTTAAGTTAAATTTCTTTTAAAATTACCTCTGCAACCTTCTCAATCTTGACTTCAGGCGGGGGAGCCTGGTGATGTGGCACTATCCCTTCTTCTTCTATGGCTTCCTCCTGTGATTCAGCAACGACTCTCCCGTTGGGCTGTGCTTTCTAGAAAGGTCGCGGGGAGATACAGTTAGAATGTGGAAAATATTTCAAAGTTTTTTTTTAATACCCAATAGACCGTCGTAATATAACATAACGCTGGCCAAGCCCGGTCTGACATTTGCCAGAGGCTAGCTTTAGCTTTAGCAATGACAGCGGTTAAAACTGTCACTTCAGCGTTAGCTTGCCAGCTAGCCTGGCAGCATGGTTGTCGTACTGGACAGAGGTGTACCGTAAATTGGTTTAATATACGTGCCTTTTCTGTCTTCTTCTTCTTTTTCTTCGGTTCCTCGGCTTTGACGCCCTTGCTGACACCACGCTTAGCTTCAATTCCGTCGTCCACTGCGGTTAAATTTGGGCGCCTTCTAAAGACAGACCTACAGACCGAGGCCCACAGAGCCACCAGAAGCACCAGCCCGATACATGCCGCTAAGAGGATCATCCATGGCGGAATAAGCTCAGGCTTCAGCCCCAGATCCACACCAAACTCGGAGTTCAGCCACACCAGGCCTTTGGACAGCAGTTCATTCAGTCGATTTGTCAGCAACTTCACCTGCTTAGAGGCCGCGTCCTGCCACTGTTCCATTTCTATTGTTTTGTTTTTTCTTCACACAGACCGATTAGTCACTATTTCATACGCTAGCATGCTACGCTAGCTATAAATAACGGAGCAATTTCGACATGGTGGCAAAGAATATGTTCATCCGCTAACAACATTGGCCTAACAGTCGGCTAACTTGCTAAATCTGGTAGACGCACTCAGCCAAAGCTAACTAGCCACTGAGGCGAGCCAGCCCATACCGTTATAAGAGAGTAAAGCACCGAACTGACCAACACAATGCATTAACAGACCGCAAGTACAGCAGGTTCACCTCATATGGCTCCGTTATGACTGGAGGAGAAATGATGCCTTCATGACGGTAGTAAACTACAGTTTCCGGGTTGTAAATCACAACTGTGTCGTAAAGATCTTGGATTGTTGCGCAAAAAACAAACAAATTTGATAAGCTAAAAAAGTCTAAAAAATGAACAATACTACTAAAATGAACAATACAGAAATGCGCATTTAAATGTTGTTTCACCTTTTGTATTTAATATGAAAATAGGATTGAACACGGAATGAAAAACAAAAGTGTAGAAACAAATGGCTATATATGTCAGCGAGTTCTATTAAGTCATCCGGTGGAAATGGGATTTACATGCAAAAAATCCAAAAGTTAACTTTGATGTTCACATTAACTAAAGAAACGTTAAGGTGTGCTAATGAGAAGCAATGAATGAACGCCAAAACCCAGAACTCTTGTTTGGTGGAGGTCTTTGGTCTTGAGTACAGCTCAAGATGACAGCCTGAAGAACCCAAACACAGTCCAGCAGTAATCCATAGAATGGTGTTGGTGCCAGGCAAAGTTTGGCTCTAATTACCAATATGATAAATGCATTTGTATGTGGAAAGGTCAGCCACCCCATATGACCAAATGCTGTGGGCCACCACACACCCCAGTGCCCTTGACACAGCGCCCTGGGACCGTGCACGCCCACCGGATGGTGCAGCAGTGGGGGAGAGGTGAGGCCAACCTCTTGGCCATCGACTACTGGGTTAGGCTCCAGTCCCCCCGTGACCCCATTAGGGAATAAGCGGTTTCGAAAAATGGATGGATGGATGGATGGATGGATGGAAAATAAATAAATCACCCTGGAGGTCTGATGTGGGGGGCACCTCAGCCACCACTGACTAGAGACAAACTCCTACCGGGCTCTTCCCCTGTGTGAAGCTGGACATAGTAGCCTAGAGTTACTTTACTCTTACGCAAGATCCTGTGTAGATGTAACTAAATGTTTCTTTGGTGATATTAACACTTATTATCTCACTCATTCTGATCTTTAATACTTCTGTCATCTGACTTATTTTAAAATGCTGTCAATCCACCAAAAATGGCCAAGTTTTGATCCTCAGTGGTAACACATTGTGCTTGTGTGATGAGGGATGAAACCCCACATGTTCAATTGAAAAATGCAACAGTTCCTTGTGAACTTTGGTTATGAAGTTTTAACTGTGACAATTCAGAGCGAACTGCACAGTTGATGCCATGCATAGGCTCATTTGGACGGCACATTGTTTATACGTGTCCTGAGGATTCAATTTAAACACACTGACCCGTTTGTCTACATTCAGGGCCTGGTTTTTTTCTGGTATTTTAGAGGATTATTTTATTAAATAATCTATATTTCCCAGAATAACCCTTTTAGTTTAAAAATTATTAATATTTTTACTATGAATAAATGGATTGATCAGTGAATGCATTCATAAGAATGATTTATAATAGATCAGAGGACATGATTCAAGAACACCAAATGTTTCTCTGTTTTCTTGCTTATTTGCTAATTTTTGTTCATCTTTGCATTTCCCTGTTTCATCACTAGAGGTAACATAATCCATGATGGCACATCAATGTGCGCGGTCGCAAGAATGTGGTGTTGGAATATGGTGTTGAGAGCATGGAGCACAAACCAGGAAACGCGGAGGGGGCCATAGGAGGACAACAATCCAGCAGCAGAACCGATTTCTGGGATGAGATCCTTAGACCTTTTGTTAGACCACGTGCTGATCCGGTAGGACCTGGGTTCTTTATGATGCATGACAATGCTCGGCCTCATGTGGCAGGAGTGTTTCAGCAGTTCCTGCATGATGAGGGCATTGGCGCTATGGGCCTGCCCGAGAACCAGCCAATGGCCAATCACAGACTGTTCCCTCAGGAGAACATCTGTAGTCTTATCAGGAGCACCCCAAAATGAGAAAGTCATAGAGTCATGGAGGCCACACACAGGAAAGAACCTCATTTTGAATTGTCCTAACAATTTTCCACATAAGCTTTGTCAGCGTGTGAATTAATCTTTCCCACTTTTGTTTTGAGCTTTTGCTTAAACCTCTGCATTAAAGAGTCAGCTCCTAAGTTTACAAAATAGCACAAATGATCTTAACTGTAAAACTATTGTTTTACGTAACAGCAAATGTAATCTTTACAATATAAAGTATCGCTGCTTGTGGATCTGTACAGTTTCAGTGCCAGTATTTCAAACATATTTTGCTGAGACAGTGTTTAAATGGCATCAGTGATGGTCTTCAACAACCAAATCTACAGCACTTTCAGTATAGTTACACATTTGTAGCCCACAAAGCATGCGTCACCCTCTAAAAAAAGCAGCTTAAACTAACAAAATGTTTTTATGTCGTAATTTCTTCCAGCAATACACCACACCTTTGAACACTTTTGGTTAAATGGCCTTATATGTGTACCAAAACACTGACTTTATGAACTGAGGCAGAACAAACCTATGAATCTCAATCAGCTAAATTTAAACAAAAGGTATGAAAAATGTTTATCTACTGGGGCAACACTGCAATGTGAGTAAAACAGATCCTCTTGCACTAATCTTTCATTACAAATTAAATCAGACAACTTATTTGCATCCAAGTTTATTTTGAAATTCCCTACTCCCCCTGTACAAGAAAAAAAAAAAAGGACTTTCCACAAAGGCAGCAGTGAACTGTCAGTGATAGTACTTTTCTAGGGAAGAAAGAAAAAGAAATAATAATAATCACAGTGTGTCTTTTCTCCTTTTAAATATTTCTACTGCTGTCATCTTTGGCTAGGTTTTTCGGTTGACGGCTTTCGGTCACACCCAATTCCCGGGAAGCAAAGGTTTATGCCAATAGAGCAGAGCTGAGGGCTTTACATTTTACAGTGCCAATGCAGGAATGTTCTGGACCATATACCTCTTCATTAACACAAAAGGAACGAAAAACAATAAAAACTGAAATAAAAATAAGCCGTTTGTGTTCACAACACAAACAAATATTACCACATGGGGAGATAGCGACAGTATGTCGAATTTCATAAAATTGCTTGGACAAAAAAATAAATCTACAAAAATGGAGCTAGGTAAATATTACACAACAGTAAACATGTTCTTTTTTTCCTTTTTTTAAACTTTTTTTTTTTGTTGTTGTTGAACCTCTACACAAAACCAAAATTCTTGGTCTTAATGGCTAGCAGGAGTTTTTGTTTGAGTATCTGTTTAGAAGAGTAGAGTGGCACGTAGAGACGCGAGATGCAGGTATTGGCTGTGGGGAGGTGCTGGTCGTCTGGAGGCCTGATGGTGATGGAGGGCATTGGCTGGAAACCCTCCTCGCTGGCTGGCAGAGATGGGCTGGAGGTCCAGAAGTACACCTAAGAGCAGACAGGCAATTCGTTACATCAGTCACCTCTTATGTTTGGTTTCAGGATTAAGTCTCATCATTTTGCTGGGTCCCAAAGTTGGCAAGACACAAACATTTCAAGCTTGAAACCAAAACCGGTGTGTTATCAAGGGCCAAGGGACATGTAAATTAAACTTTTACCCCCTAATGTTGGTGATCCCAAATGGAAATAGAAGCGGCAACACACAGAGCTGCTCAAATGAACATTTTCATTAGTTTTTCTTGATCGTATCAATAAAAATTATATCAGTCAGATCATAAACAGAAATATGAAAGGAAATAAAAAAGTAGTTTACGAGAAAGTTCTGATATTTTATTGATCCATCCATCTTTTTTATACAGATGGAACATCGGAGGAAACCTATAAATATTGATGCATTTCTTGAAAATAAAAAGGGAAACTATCTGTTCTTCACAAAACCCTAGTATTATCCTTAAAATGGAGTAAATAATGTGGAGATGCATGTTGTGTAATTTATTAACTTGTCACTCATGGTGTCAGCTCTGAGTCAGAAATGTTCACACAAATCTTGAATTCCTTTATTTATATCATTACAATCATATCAGTGAGGCTTAATAAGGATCTTGTGCATCATGGTGTCACTGAATCTGCTATTCCTTTGTTTTGGCATTTGTTGGGTTATTACTGTTCGTAAAATGTACAGCCTTCCTCCTTATACACTGTGCTGCTGGTGCATGTCATGTCTCTGCCCAGCTGTGGCATCCTTTTGAATTGTCTCTTGAAATGGTCTAAAAAGCATCTTTCTGCTGAGAGACCCTGTTCAGCTGCTCAGAGATAAGGAGTGAAACTACTGAAAAATTAACATCTAAAAGGATAATGCATTTTAATTACCTAATTTTATGCAAACTGGGGTTACAACTGACAGTTACGACTGATTCAGAGAATAAACTTACCAGGTCTTGCCTCTCAGTCATACTCATCTTTTCCACTATAGACCAAAACCATCGCTTAAACTGGAGCAGTTTGTCTGCATTTTCTCCTGTTGGATGAATAAGATTTTAATCAATGCAGTTCAGCAGAAAGTTTAGAGTCATTGTATCACCGGGACATGGACACCATACCCGATTCATCGTTGAAGGAGGTAAAGCTGATCAGCATCTGGACGTTGACCTCTCCACAGCCGTTAACCAGCAGCCGGAAGTCCTCGGCCGTCAAGTCCTCCAGCGCGTTTTTAGGGAGTACATCCAGCAAGCCTTTCCTCATTGCCTTTGAACAACAGTCAGAATTCAATCCCATTCCGATGACTTAGCAACAAATAAATAAAAACACACAAAAATGCAGGGTGGAAAAAGATTGAACTGAAAATAATGACTAAAATGTTGGCTTACATGGAGCGGTTGCTCAGCCACCACCAGCATTCTGTGCTCTGCATACTTCCTCACATACTCGTACACGTTGAGGGGGGTTACAGGCATGTTGACCCCACCAGACAGAAGCTCCACCTGAACATTTATTAAAGCATCGAATCATTAAGTTGGTGAATGCGTGGTTTTCTGATTCAACATTTTTAAAAATCAGTGTATGCTCTCTCAGATTTCCTAGGAATGTGGCAAACTGACTTTTTTTTTTCTTTCATAGGTCAAAGCAACAAAATGAACCATTGTTCCCATTTTTCAAATTTGGTATTATTGAATGTCTTTAAAACTGAATGTAGATAAATTTTGGATTAATTCAACATGTAACTTTAATGTTTGTTACATTTAGTGCTGCTGAGAAAAGTGAGATATTGGAAATGTTTTTCAAAACCATTCCTTGGTCAGGGTGACTTTTTGTACATAAATATTTTTTTCAAATTAAAATGTTTGATTAAGTTTTTATTCTTGATTTGACTTCATATTTACTACATTTCGTTATGGTTTGTTGTATGTATTCATATTTGCATAGATGTAAACTCTGATTATTTTTATGACTAAATGGGCTATTACCTGTCCAGCTCCTTCTTCCTTACAGAGGTCAATAGCGAAAGCCAGATCCATGGCAGCAAAAACTGCCTCCGCTTCACCAGCCAGCGAATGGCGGATCAGCTGCCGCAGGCTCTCGTACATGACCGGGTCAAAGAATGCAAAGTCATGCCAGTTCACCTGGATGGGCAAAAAAAAAAAGAAAACAGATCAGATTTTAGCTTTATAATCTGATTGAGAAACCATTATGAAACAGATACTGAACACATCTGCCCTCTTACCTTTCTACCAAGAAGCACTTTGATGACGTGTCTATTCAGTGTGATAGGACAGAGTTCATTCTGCAGCAGACATAACCCCAGTATTCTGGAAAGAAACCCAACAGTCAAACTTGTGTTTTAAAAGGTCTTCTTGATTCAGTGAACGGTGACAGTCTTTGTCGGCTCATTACCTGCCGATGTTGCGGAAACAGTTGAGCCTGGCCTCTGTATTTTTGCCCGGTCGAGGGGAGTAAAAGCCCCGTTTGCCTGGTTGGTAGAACAGAGGAGCGTTATCGTCCCCGTCATCCGGGTCGTCCAGCTCCATGTCGACCACACTGCGGGTGGAACCATGACGCTTTCGGTTTTCCTGCTGCTGCAAACGACAAAATAAAATCATTGTGAATAGTGCAGTTTTACAGTCTTTACCGGAAAAAAATGTTTTAGTGTGCCGAACCAATCTAGGTTTTACAGGAAAAGAAAGAGCTGCTTGCAGAAAATGGGGAGAGGGGATAGTTGGGAAATTTACCTGCGCTTTTTCTGGAGCCTCAGGAAGACCCAGATCCAGTATGCTGTCAGCACCATTTTCCCTAAAAGGATAACGGTTTAAAGCTAGTTTGTAAAACACCAGTGTTGCAACCAATTCAACACGAAAGCAAAAAAGGTCACAGAAAGGTCTTCCTGCTATTCTAATTACCGGGAGCCCCACGTGTTGCTCTTATGCCTCCATGTCTACATAACTGTCGGGATCGGTTTACCTTCCATGTGCTATGAGGAGCTCCATGGCCTCTTCCACTCTGGCTCGGAGAGAATCCTCGCTGGCCAGCAGCAGCAGCAGCTGAGCAGGGGACAGTTCCAGCAACATGCCGGTAATTTTACTGGCAAATGCCTGGAGACAAATGCACAAGCGGCCTTAGTGCAGTCAAAAAAATGTACTCAAAGCAGACAAAAACATTCTAAAGAAATACCACTGAATTCTTGGCCGTTATAAAATGCTTTCTTGGGAAAAAAACAAGTCAGACTAGTGTCTGAAGAAACATGCGATACAAACGGTCTGCCCTCTAAAAACAACCTGTCATATGTTGCATAAGAGGAAGTTACGACTATTTAATACAAATGAGCTCCTTTTATATCAAGAATTTTTTACGTTTTATTTTTCTTAAAAATTGCCCTTATTGGGGCATTTTATTACCGGCTGCATTGCATGAACTCGCGGGTAAAGTCTTTCTCCAAGGGCTTGTCTGTGTGCAGGCAGAGGATCTGGCTCATCGCTGGGATTTCCCTCTGATGAGGGTCTGAAAGGCCTGGTGTCTATTGACAGCTGCCTCCTTGAATCTCTATAACAGATGAAGAAAGACATCATCAGTTTCAGACTGTTTGCACAGCAATGTACCAGTTCCAAGCAATAATTTAAAAAAAAAAAAAAAAAAAAGAAAAAGGAAGAAAATTAGAGAAGCTCACCTATCTCGGTCTCTCCGAGAACCTGCTCGAAGCCCTCCACTTCTTCTTTCTCTTTCCCGGTCTCGGTTCCTCAGACGCTGCATTAGATCTGAGAACAAAATAAGCACCAGGTTCATTGTCAGTATTTAGTTAGCAAAAAACAACTCTACAGCCATAAGGTAGCTGCAATTGATTAAGCACCACTTCAGATAAGAACAGAATCAAATTTCCATAATATGCGGTAGTTTCTATGTATTGTCATACTTGAATAATAATCGTGATGACACGTACTGCTGGCCTGCATGCCCTTGCTGACACTCTGAACACAGTCCAGGTTGGGCAGCTTGTCGTTTGAGAGGAGGGCCAGCGCTATGGCTGTGTAGAAGCTGCGGGCCACGCCGCTGCCCTCTCCCGGCTCGTCTTTGAAAGTGACTTTCACCCGGTGGACGGCCATGGGCGTGGTGGTGCACCGCCTGCCGAAGTGGGCATTCAGCTGACGCATGGTCTGCTGGATTAACTGGTCTCGGTCACGGTCCACTTCTAGGGCCAAGTCGCGGGACTGCAGGTTTCTAAGCTTCTCCATCTCTCGCCGGAACTTGGATTCTTTCACCTCAAAGCCACCAAGCTCTGTGAGAATCTGAAAGAAACGGCACGTTATGACACTTTAGATCCTTTTAGATTATGTGCAAACAGACTTAATTTTGTTATGGATATGATGGAAACCGATTAAAAAGCATTTTTGTTAAATTACTCATGTTTTGATGGCTTGAGTTAACATTAAATCAAAATTTACCGATCCAGGTTCAGCTCCGACATCCTCCATGAAGACACGACCAAAGAGCTCAAGTGACAGGCGCCAGCGGCCAAGTAGCATATCATGAGATATCATCATCCCCATGAAGCTGCAGTGAGGCCTGAACAGAGACCAGCCAACATTTTTAAATCTTTACACTGATTTTTAAGCCCTTTTTAAAATAAAAGTAGAGCTTTCGTTGTATTCTTTTGTATTGTATTCTGACTCGTATCAAAGAGTTTTCTCCATCTTTAACATTCAACAACTTGCATTCACCTGAACGAGGGGAGAGGCGGGCCGTCGCTTTCGGTGAGGCCAATCTCAGCCAGTAGGCTGCTTTTGAGCTGGGCAGCGAGGTCATGAGGAGAAGGGCCTGGTTTTGAAGCCTCCATCTCCTGCTCTCCGGCTGACTGGTTCTCAGAGCTCCGCTGGCCAGTCTCCATGCTCATGACATTCTTCAGGTTGGCCGAGTAAGACATCTTTGTAGGCAGAATCTGTTCAAGCAGGGTGTAATGTCAAATATCTGACGTTTCAAGATAATGACAGTGTGATGACAGAATGAAGATGGAACGCAAGCTATGTTCAGGCATCAGTGACTGGGTACACAAAAGGACCACATTTCTATGAAATGTTTTTATATATATTTTTAAAACACATTGCTACTTTAGAGAAGTTGCTTGTACATTTCAGTGGTGTTTGTTATGCATAGAACACTGCTGCCAACGCGTTTGTCCAGTGAGGATGGGTGGTATACCTGAGAGGGGGAGGGTAGAGAGGAGCCCATGTTTACCTCCAGGCAGTTCCTGTCCATGTTTGTGTCAGCCAGGCCTTTGGTTGTCATGTAAGAAGAAGAGTACAAGCCCTGAGAGGGACGCCCGAACAGATCCTCCTTTCTGGCATTAGGCTGTGGAACAAAAAACAAAAATTGAGTTTAAGTCGAGGAGCGGTTTGCACCATTTATTTCAGAGTGGAAGCTAACAAGCAACAGTTATCAGTCTCGTTAACGGCTTTTAGGAACATGGGACAGACACACAAACTAATTAAAGTGTAACTTTAAGCTGTTGCTAGGCAGAATGCTATGTGTTTATTGGGTCATTAAACAGATTGGTACTGGATCGAGCCAGACTGCTCGTAAATTGAGTTAAATCTCATAACTAGCCACATGAAAGGCAATATCAGTGCTAATAACTGCCAGAACTTTACAAATTCTGGCTGACTATCAAAGCTTCTTAGTCAATTTTTTTTACATGAGCAAAATGTAGCGAATCCTTAATTTTACTGGATTATTTAGAGTTATTTTTGTGCGCTTTTCAGCACCCTCAAAGTTCATCCCATCTTCTTTCTTTATCCCAAGTGGATTTAAACATGTCCTAAAAGCTACACACTTCATGTTGTGTTATGATAAGGTTCAAACAGCTGTAGAAAGGCTTTCTTGCTAATCAGACCTGTAGGAGATGAGGCTGATCTGCCAGTGGGATGGCTTCTGCCAAAGGAACATCAAAGGGATTCGGTGGGATGCAGCCCAAGAAGGTCATTGAGTCAGAACGGCGGAAGAAGGGGTGGTTCTGTCCTGTCTCCGCTGGAACAGGGTCCTCATCTTTGTCCTGCAGAGTTGAACCTGACAGAAAAGAGGAACAAGTATGTTCAAGTTAAGTCATACTGTGACATTTGCATCAAGATGATCATTGGTCATAAGTTAACTCTTACTTTGATTGGTGTCCTCGTCATTCTCGTGCTCAGAATCCTCATTGTCCAAACCAAGTTCCAAAATTTCTCTATTCCTAAAAGTTAAAGAAATTGTTAAAAAGAGCTTAAATTTATTTAAAAGGTTCAACTCAAGTGAAAGTTTAAGGACAATTACGGGGCTCAATTTCTCCTCTTACCTCTTCCTGTCCATCTGTGGGGTATCCAGAGTTGTTTGCTGGTTCATGGCCTTTATCCAATAGATAAGAGCCTGGAAAACGTAGGCCACATGTTTCAGCGAGCACACGTCCAGGACGGGGAGCACGTCAGAATGCTCATCGTTGTGGGAACGCATCAGGGAGAGGGCGTAGTTCAGAAAGTCACCCCGTGCTGACATCATGCCCTGACGAGCAGTCAGCAGTGTGGCCGCTCTCCTGAAACAAAAAACGTTTCAAGCGTTATGTTAGGACTTTATTTTTAAATCTAGATTTCACAAAATGTTCTAAACAATAATTATAAGTGGTGTGAAATGGAAGTGTCACAGGACTATACCTGCGCCCTTCCAAAGTGCGCAGGCTGGCCTCCTCCCGGGCAGTCATACGTTCCCGGCGTGCGGAATGCTGGGAGGCGTGGAGCGGGTGACTGGGGTGACCGGGGTCTCCGGCAGAGGACAGAGCTGAGCCATATCGCAACTGAGCCTCCGTGGAATCCATGATGGAAACCATCCAATTCCAAGTGGGGATGAGCTTTTCCTCAACATAATTCTGAAGGAAACAAAGTAGTTATATTTAGCAAGAGTAATACAAATTACTGTGACTTGGTTTCTAGCATCTTGATAGCTTCTTTTTTTTAAAAACATTCTTAGCTTTGTCAGCTTTACCTGCAGGTTGACTGCATCTTGGTAGGAGAGCTTCACAGCTGCGGGATACTGGGAGTAGACAAGGTGGTTATATTTCGGAATCAAACTCATGAGATCTGATATCTGCCTGATGACAATGCTGTAGGCACGGGCGAGACTGCTGGCAGAGGTCAGGTAGCTACTGGAGTTGCTGGCCTCCAAAGCCGCAGCTGCTGCCGCAGCGCTGGAGCTGATTGCACTGGAGCGGCGCAGGTTGGTGGGGTCGATATATATCAAGCCTGTGGAGCTTGCTGTGTTGGAAAAATCAAAACAACAACGGCAAAAAAAAAAGTTATAAAAGATAAAAGAAAATAAACATCAAAGTGTGAGTGAAAGACGACAAAAAATAGAGAAAAAGACATTGGTTCACTCACTAGCTGTTGTTGAGGAGCTGGACGGAGCGCTACCACTTGCCCGTTGGTTCGGGGTGTTTCTCACAGCCCACTGCATGGAGCGGGGAGCCTGGGCTGCGCTGTTAACATGTGAAGCACTGGTGGTCCTTTCTAGTGGCTCGTCCAACAGAAACGTCTCCTGGTCCACGTCGTCACTTTGACTGCTGCTGCTGTCCGAGTCGCTCGAGTCATTGGACTGGGAGTCATCCTCTGAAAAGAAGGCAGGGACACTGCTGGCACCTTTAGCAGGAAAGAAAAGGGATGGAAAAAAAAACAAGTAACAGAAAAGAAGTTTAATGGTTTTCCCACTTGGCCTCCCTTTCACTCTCTTATGCCTTCAGAATAAAATATACAGAGGCAGAAATGCGGGTTAGTGAATCACACCACTACAAGGCAGAATAATACTAATATAATGGTGACAACTAAAAGGCATCAAGTCAGAACATTAGCTGCACACTCTCAATCAACTTGTTTTGAATCTTTCTTCTACTTATTAATTTGTTCCATATTCAAAGATGTCGCTAACGAGAGAGTACAACAATGCGTTCCTTTTCAGGACAAAAAAAATAAATATTAGTAGAATATAAACATCTTACATAACTACAGAAGGGGGGGAAACACCACACCTTTTGGAAAAACTGCAAGTTGATTAGTTTGTTATTTGGGTGAAAAGACAAACAAGACAGTGCTTGTGATGATGGAGGGTTTTAGTTCAAAATGAGACAGGGTAAGAGTGAAATGTGAGGAGGGAACGGACTGAAGGAACTCGCAGAAGGAAACTGTGTATGCACTTTGCAAATTCACTCTCGCCCTGACATCTGTGTATGCATTGAAGTAAAGAGGAGCTCATACCAAAAATAGGAAATGCCAAGGACACCCTACTGCCTGCAAATGAAATACATTGGGTATTCAGCCAGGGACAATTTTGTCTGCTGTATCATTAGCTCTCCAAATACAAATACCCCACAATCCAAAATATTGCCCATTAAGCACCAAAAAGGGCTGACTAAGTCTGTGATTTATGGAAAAATAAACCATAGTCCATATATGTGATTTGTATTAAATGAGCTTTTATAGTCTTCAAAAAAAAAAAAAAAATTAAAAATTTAAAAGGGGGGTTTTTTTTTTCCCTAAGAAAGTTTTTTTTTTTTTTTTTTTTTTTAAATGACCAATGCTTAAAAACTGAAGGGAATGTTTATCGATTTAAAAGAGAATGTATTAGATTTGAAGTAAAAGGAAGTAACAGCTGTGGACCCACCGGCTTCGGAGCCAGCGGTTGCTGCTGTGACCACGCTCCTGCGCCCACTGGCGTTGTCCTGATTGCTGTGGTTACTTTCACTGTCGCTCTCTGTTTCAGCAGCGGCAAGCAGATCCAACTCCATGTCGCTACCTACAGGCAGACACACAAAGAAAGTTTTGTAAAGTTTTTTTTTTTTTAAATAACACTATGAAGCTCAGTAATTTCGGGAAATGATTTTTCAGTTAAAGGGCTGATTCAATGTGATCACTTATGGAAAGCAGCTGGCGTCTCACCGTCTTCATCGTGCTCATCATGCTGCCCCTCAGCCTCTGCGTTTTCCTCACCCTGTTCCTCTTGATCATCGTGATGGTCTTCCTCACCAGCTACTCCTTCCACAACTTCAACCTGACAGACAGACAGACAACAAGATCAGCTTTCATCCCAGAAAGAAATAATACAGCAAGAGCAGTACACAAAAATGTGTATGCAATGTAAATAAGTAGAAATGAGATGATTGTAGGATCAAATCTGTCGTCTCATGCACTGGAATGCTTGGACCCAAAGGTAACTTTAGCCTTCATGACTTGTTAATGAGAATCCCCACCTCTTCCACATCTGCCGATACGATGTCGTCCTGCTCCTCATCTCTTCCTCGAACAGGCTGAGACTGGCTGCTGCGGCGGGGCTGAGGGTTTCTGATGATATAAGAGGCGGCAGTTTGGCTTGAGCTGGAAACAGATTAATCATGTCGAGTCATCAGACCAGATCAAATCAGATAAACATTTTTAAAAAATATTTAAAACCAATCAAACTTTACAGGATGATTAAAAGGTTTGACAAAAGTGCAACCCAGTTTACTCTAAAAAAAATTGTGCAAAATAGATTTTTTTTTTTTTAAATGCAGCAAACACAACAAAACATAAAACCAACCTGCTGGACTGGTCTGGTGAGGGTCTAGGAGGCAGCGGTTCAACAGAGAAAAGCTCTTCGCTGCCCTGCACTGCATCGATACTGGTGCTGGCCAAAGTGAACGGAGCGGTAGGTCTTGCGATACCCATTCGCACCGGAACGATCAGTGACTCAGCCACATTACAGAGCTCTTCCACAGCATAAGGCAGGAGAGCCTGGAAAACACGCCGGCATTTCCCAATGGGCTGGGGGATAAAATTGCTGTAAGAAGAGGGGAGAATATGTCAGAATTAGCATTTTGACCAGTAAACAAAACATTAAAATATTGTCAAACACATATGTGAGAACAGAGCTTAATAACAAATAATAATTAAACACAATGAAAGACGGCAGGGTGGTGCTTGACTAAATGATATCACCCATTTAAACCCAAGCAGTATCCACCACACTTCTTACTTTTTCTTCTTGGATGAAGCCATCTCCACACTGAGGATAACAAACACTCGAGCAACAGAACGCAGGAACCGTCTAGTGACGTTGACGGCCTCCTCTCTGCGGCCAGGAGTGTATTTATTCTGCAGTTCCTTTACCAGAGTACCCAGCAGAGTGTCTATGAACTAACAAAGGAATGAAAAGAGGATCATTATTGGAACTTTAATTGTGATCAAGTCACCAAAACTGAGAAAATGCCTAAAGAGTAGCATCACTCAGGTATTAAACCAAAACATGATATGTAGTTTTGTAGATTTACTTACAGTAATGTCAGGAGCGCACTTGACAATGAGGCAGTGTGTGAAACAGTCGAGGCGTATGGTGCCACTCTGCTGATTCAAGTAGACCTGCTCCTCAGGCAGGAGGTGGGCGATTCTGCTGCTGGCACTAAGTCTGGAGATACAGAAAACGCAGGTATCAAAATATCAGCAGTTGCTCAACTTGTGTAACAGAAAATATGTCACCTAAAAAAGTAAAGACTCGGGCCATGTTATGTCAAACAACGAAGGAAAAGCAAAATGCTGATGTGTACAAAGCGGTTACAAATTGAAATGAATGTTTGATATATCACTGCATAATGTGCTGGTAGTACTGCTTACAAAGTTTAATTTTATTATTCTTTTGGCTTTTATCTGATCAAAACTAAATGAAGCACCTGCTGAAATTCTCTATTGAGAAGTGATGAAACTAGGCGTCTTTGTAAATGTTCCAGTCCTCAATCAACTTTGAGTAATTTTTTTATTCCAAACCTAATAAAGACTGATTTGCGTTCTGATTATTTTCTTTTTGGGATAATTGACAAAGAGATGTTTGTGTATATTATACAAGGTGCTTGATATTTTTGCCAACCAAATCATAATGCTACTGAGATGCTTACGGGTCTTTATTTTCCTGAGAACCAAACATAATCATGGATTTGAGTGCATTCCAGTCCTGCAGGACCCTCTCCAGAGCCAGCTGAGCAAAGCGAGGAGGTTCAAGGTCATGGTCTGGCATGTCAGAGTCTGCAAGATAAGAGATATTTAGACATTCAGTATGTCAAACAGATACGGGGGGGCGGGTAAATAAATATAAACTACCGCACCTTCTGCATTAGCAGCCTTGCGGTTCCTGTCCTCTCGGATGCGTGGTGGTCTGTACTGACAATGCTCAACACTTTGTCTGGCAACAGTCTGCACCAGGAACAGTAGAATGTGCTCTCCCCTGTAGACGGAAACAAAAAGGCCCAAGTCACTTTCTTCACTTAATATACTTTTTTTTTTTTTTTTTTTAAAGGTTGTTGAATCAGAACGACATGAATTTGCATATTGCCCTATTATATATTGCCCATATATATATAAATATAAAAAACAGTGAGATCATAACTAACTAAAAATAATGAAGAAGAGTCAAATGTAAAGTTACCTGCTGTTTGGTGTGGTGACCAAGTTGGTGGTTGTTAGTAGCCTGTACAACAGATCCAGGCGAGCAGCCTTCTGGCCAGCTATCAAGGTTTTACATTTGCACTTCTCCCAACAATCGCAGTAAGCTGTAGGAGAGGTCCTTTTCAGTCTGGAAAAGAATAAAAACACAAAAAATATTTAAATCACATGAGCAAAAACATTGGTGATGAGAAGCAACATGACAAACCAAGTCCTAAATATAAACAGAAGACTCACTTGCAGTCGTGTCCTTTGTGGCAGACTCTCGCACACTCAGTGCAGCAGCAGAGGGACTCCAGGAGGCCACACGTTCGACATTCAAATATGTCCTGCATGCAAAACAGGTGTCATAAATTAAATGCAAGTTGGTCAGATTCGAAAGGAAAATATATTAGAGAACTTATACATGCTTTCTAAAGATAGAAGCACTACTTGTTAGATGTCGACACTTGTTCTTGTGAAGAACCTAAACTTAAGCACTGACCTGGTTGATGTGTTCTGCTCCGGTCCAAGTGAAGCTGCAGGTGTCGTTGCAGCAGAGCACATATAGTGGTGAATCATCTGGGTTGGTTCCCGAGGGGCATATCATTTCCATAAACACAGAATCTGCATCCTCCTTTTCTGTGATGCCCGTGTCGCCCACTGCGTTCACATCATTCAAGAAGAAAAATGGAAGTTATGGAATGGGAGTGATGAAAATGAGAGTTGGCTGGAAGCAGGGCAGCAAAATAGGTCAGTATTCTCAGGACTGATGGAAATGCTCCGAGTCACTTATGGTTACATCAGTGTCACGGAAAGTGTGTCGCTTTTCTACAATTTATTTAAAGAGAAGACCCCTTGCGGCACGTGCCGCCATCTCCCCGTCACGGGGATAGCACAACTCTTGAGTCAAGCGTGTTAAGATAGTTCAGAACAAAAAGCTGAATTATTCACTCACCTTTAGCCATTTTTTGAGCAGCCTCAAGCACCGTGATGGCTGCTGGGTAGGCTCTGCCACTGACAGCCAACATGAATGGGGTCATTCCTCTGGCATCCCTGTCAAAAAGTTGCAACAACACAGGCAAGCACTTCAGAGGGACAGGCACATGAAGAAATAGTGAACAAATATGACAAAGCTAATATTCCAGACATGCTCATACAGTCCTGAAGAAACCTACTTTGCTGAGAGCAGCTCCCGAAGGTGGGGTCTCAAAACAACGCTGTCACACATCAGCTTCAGGATTAGGTGGGCATTGGCTTTCCTGTCTTTAGACTCAACCACAGACGGCTCAGTTGATGGCCCTGCGTACACACAGAGAACAAAGTCAGCCATTAAACACATACTTAAGAGTTGCATTCCTACAGAGGACATCATGTACGGTGGAACACAGTGTTCAACTAAACTTTAGTCTTCTTAAAGATTATCTTTAGAGAGGGGACATATGCAACATAAATACATAGCTTCTGTTACTATCTATTAAGACACGCTGTGTACCTGGTATGGTGGAAGTGCTGGGTCCCTGGCTGGTACCAGTGGAGGCAGTGGTGAGAGAACCGACAGCTGGTGCCAGAATGAAGTCAATGTCTCCATCTGTTGATTAAAGAATATTATTCCTTAATAACGTGTGTAAATACGTGACCCCAAGTATGCAGTTTTGTTACGATTGACTAACCCGGGTCCATTGGTGGAGGATCAGGGACCCAACTTGGCGGAGCAATGGGTGGCGAAACAGGGTCCTGGTGGTCACTGGACGATGGGCCAGATTCATGACGGCCGAGCCCTGCCGCCCTCAGGGACCTCCGCATCATCTCTCTTAGACGAAGCCTGCAGGCGCCACAGCAGAAAAGTTATTCAACACATGTGCTTTGTGCTTCCATTATATTCTGAAGAAACTGCTCCCTGAAAACTGACACCGGGAAAATTCCTTCCTCACACAATCATAACATTTCCTGAATTAATCTTTCCTCAAGCCACAAAATAACTGGTAATTTACCCTCTGCTACTGGAGGAGCCAGTCCTATTTCCAGAACTGTTGCTTGAAACCACAGAAATGGCATTGGCAATCGCCTCCACGGCAGACAGGCGCTCTGCAAATGTGTTTCTCTCTGACCTTTCAGCCTCTGAAATTAAACAAATTGGTCATTTAACTACTGATAAGAGTCAAGAAGAGGAAGGGAATTAGTATACAGAGGCATATCCAAACATCATAAGCGCATTAATCTTCAATCAAACCACAGACATCCGAGCATGTCACCAACCTTCCTCCTCTTTGGTTTCCTTGTTACTGACGGGGAAGCACACAGAGACGGCAGCATGGAGGATGTTCCGGTTTCCATCACATCGATGCCCGAGTAGTGCCCCAAGCGCTTGGCTGCCCTGATCTAAAAGGAAGGCCTGCTCCAGGTTCACCAGATACTGCCGACACGCCTCGTAGTCACAGCGCAGCACATGCTGCATCAGTGTCTGTTTCTGAAAACAAAGAGCGTCCATGACTATTTCTACAAATCAAAGGCAAACGACTTGCCAATAGAAGTCTTTTTTTTTTTTTTTTTAAGACAGATTAATGTTGTTTTATTTGTTAGTTTGTTTTTTTTTTTACCTCGACAGCCATGATAATAATTGCAGCTTTCTTTTTTATCGTGGAGTTAGATGGAAGATTGACTAGAGAGTGAACCCCCATTCCCAGGCTGTTTATGGGGGGCAGGTCCAACCAATCAGGATCTCGTATCCCACCCATGCAGTCTTTGGCCATGGGGTAGATTGTACCATTTCCATCTCGGAGGATGATGGGAGACTCCTGGAGGAAAAAAATTATCATTTTAGTTTTGCAAGTAAGATCCCAGGAAATCCCTGAACGTCTCCTCTGAGGACACCTTCTCACCTGTCCTGCAGTGAAGATGGCCACGTTGCGCTCGCTCTGCCCCAGGAAAGCCAGGTTACTGGTAGGAAAATTATTCTCCTGCTCTGCTTTGCCGGTGGCCAGGTCAAAGATACAGTATCTAACCCAGTTACCAGTTTTCAGCACTGCATGGACTCCTGGAAAATGGACAGATATTCAGTACTTGGGAAAACAGTCACAGGTTCTTAAATGCAAATACAAGTTAAACTGTTTTTCAACAGACACAAAGGAACATGTCCAGATTTTTTAAAAAGATTTACCTTTGGAGTCAACATTTACCGCAAGAATCTCAGCCTTTTCAGGGATACAGAGCTTTTTAGGTGTTCGCTGAAAACAATCTGGAACTTTAGGAGTCCCACCAGTTTTGACCACCTGTCAAGACACAGAGAAGGACACCACAATGGGTGTGAATGGAAGCCAGACGAATGCTCAATCTTAAATAAATATTCTGATTTGCGGCTTCGTGCACCTACCTGTAGCTCGTCTATTCTGAGCAGCCTGCAGTCCTGCAGCAGTGATGACGGGTCGGGGTCGGCCGGAGCAGCAGCGCTCTGGTTGCTCACGCTGGTTGACGTTCCGGGGAACTTCACCGCAACGTAGGCACCGTCCACCTTCAGCACCTGGGGGGGGATTTTGAAGGAGATGCGTGTGAGAATATTTGCCATGACACCAAACATGAGACCATTCTTTTAGATCTAAAATGACTGGGTCTATGCTTTGGTTTTCTGTCCATTCATCACAAATCCACAACATCAAACTATTCAAAGCTTATTAAATCTTACATCAAGAATACCCAGCCTATGGAATATGTTGATAGAAAAAACTTGCTACGTTTATCTGTGTTGGCTTCTGCTTCCAGTCTTTGTTATTCTGTCAGACGTCTGTATTTTCTGATCAGATTTGATTTGGGGTACCAGCTGATTTACTTATGCTAACTGACCAGTATGTGGTTATGATCAGGGAAACAGAAAATATTTTTTAGAGATTTCTAGGGAGTTTAAGTTGTGGTGTGACTAGTGTAGTCTTTGTTTAAAAAAAAGAAGAAAAAGAAAAAAAAGAGGCTTTTCCAAATATATTTCATATACTACTGATGAACACCTGTGAGGCTGCCATTTTAATGACATGCTCTCTGGAATTCAACTTCTAAATCACTTTTGTCATCATCCACCAATGTTCAGTGCAAATATTTTTTCTTCTCATTCCGCAGAACACATTTTGCTGCCCCGTGTAATATTCACTAGCTGCACTTACTCAGCAACAAATAAAGCACGGTTTGCTAAACTGGAAATTTCCTAATGAATGGCAAAATAAAAAGAAAGAGTTCAGTGCAAAAATTAAAGAAAACACAGTAAAAACAAAAAGTCTAGAATGTGAGCTGGAACAATCATGTTAAAAAAAAAAGGAAAAGAAAAGAAAGCTAAAGAAAGGACATTTATGTTTTACACCGACCCACCTTTCCCACAGGAACATTCTTAACATCCTCCACAAAGACCACCTCCCTGAGAGGCCACTGCTCCTCGTTCACCTTCTCTTCCTCTTTTGGTGCTGGGGTAGAACGCCTTCGCTCTGAAAACATTAGTGTTTTATCTTTTAGTTGAGATTAAATAGTCACATATGTACTTAATCAATATCCTGTCAGAAGCATGTTCTACCTCTTGCCCCCTGCACCAGCAGAGGCACAAACAAGTCCCTCGCTAATGACACTCTACAGGCTAAATGGGGTGTTGCAATAAATAGAAGTGTTAAAGGTGTGAAATGAAACTCATTAAAACTGTACACGCATACAGCTGAAAAGATGATAAAAACTAGTTAGGACCAAGGACACAGCTGATCAAACTGATAAGTATTCTGAAGTTATAAATAGAGAACTAAATATACCGATGTATATGCAGGAAATTTTTCTTCACAGGAAAGCAGGCTGAGAAAAAAGGCTGCTGATGAAAGCTTGTGCACCATATGCTTTAAAGTCAAAGGACTAATGAGAGCACAAACTGACTAAGAAATTGGTTCTGTGCCTGGGAGATGGGAAAGTCGAGACTTTAGCTGCTGACAGAAAACAGTTGAGATGGGGACAGACGTACTGTAGGGCAGCGAGGCACTGCTAGCAATGGAGGAGGTATCACTGCATGTAGAAGCCGGGGAGGGAGGAGGACCCATCTCAGTCTTCACCAGCTCTGGTTTGCTTTCCATCCTATGGGTCAACATGGGTAAAACATGTGCACAAGGTTTTTCAGTTTTGAATTTATGAGGGAAAAAAAAAAAGAAAAAAGCTGTCCAGCCTAGCTGCTGCTAAAATGAAAATGAAATCATTTGCTGACTTGATTTCCTGGGTCTTAGTGGTCTTCTCCATGTTCTTCAGGCTCTCTGGAGAGCGCAGCTGGAACCTGCAGCTGTCATTCATGTTCCAAACAGACTCCAAAAGGACTCCTACTTTGGGAATTCCGGCACTGACAGAAAAGGCCACGGCACCGGCATGGTAGAGGGGGTTGTTCCTCAAGCATACCTTTTTAAAGAAAAAGAAGAAAAAAAGAAATAAACCCAAGAAGTATTTCAGTAAGTTTGACACAAACTGTCTCGTATTCATTTATTTATTTTTTTTAAGAGCAAAAGCACCATTTTCCACACCTGTGTTCCCACAGTGATGTTGGGTATTGAGGAGATGCCAGCACTGGACTTTGGCTTTTTGTTCTTAGCTCTGGCCTTTTCAAGCATCTTCTTTCTTTGACTAAAAGGCACAACACCCCTACAGAAAGGAGAAAACTGTTATTGGCATTCAAGTCTTCTCCTCCATGGCATACATGACAGTTTTTTCGACATGACAAAGTGTTGACCTTGGAATTTTGTTATGCACAAGGTCTTTAGATGGACTAACATTTGCAAATAGCTATCAAAGCATTTTATAAGACCCCGTGCATATTGATAGGGCTCTGACATTTCCAATAGTCCAACAACTAGCTTGTGTATATTACAATAAAGTAAAAACAACCCAATACCAATTATCAATCTATGAGAACTAAGAGATGGATTCTCTGAGATTAATGTCAGACAAATATAAATGTTGTCCATGAATATAAGCAGCTCTGGAAAGAAAACGGCTCTCACCACCAGTAGAGGCTATTCTCCAGCTGTGCGCAGGTGTAGAGAGCACAGCAGTGTAGGGACACCATGCGCTCCCCCTGCAGCTCAGGGAAAGCCTGAGCACTGTGCTCCAGTTTAGAAGCCACAGTGCTTAGCGTATCATCCACCCAGGTGGCCACCTTCACAGTACACAGACAGTCATTAATGAGTATTCATCGAATTCAATTAGTAGTTTACAGTCAACAGCTGCCCTAAGCAGTCTTGTTTATGCTTTTTTTGTAAACAGAAGGGAGCTAACCTTGTTGGTTTCTGTCGCTACAGTGGCTCTGATGCTGTTGGCAGACAGTAAAGTGATTTTCTCATTGGTCAGGCCAAGGAAGGACACACGAGGGTGGTGAATGGAAGGATTCTGATGTGACAGACAACATAAATGACAGTGAACAACGTTGTATTTCTCAATTCCCAAAAGTACCAAACAGAATACTCGAATATTCCACCTGTGCATTCCTGTATGGTTCGGGTTCGCTCCATTTCCACTGATAAAGCTCTCCTTTGGAACTCACAGCTACCAGCTCTGAGAACATAGCTCCAATACTAACAAACTTCACACCATCCTGAAAATGGAAGTATAGGTTTGGTCAGGAAAACAAAGTGAAGTAAAGACTATATTGAGAAATCCAATGTAATCCCCACTATCTTTACAAACTCCAGGAAAAGTCTTTATCTTGGTTTTTGCTTGTCTAACCTTGTCAGGCCACCATTGGAGCTCCTCCCCCAGGGAGACGGGGCTCTGCACCGGAATGCTCTTTTTGTCCAGGCTGGGCTCTCCCTCGCGGCTGGTGGACCCTCGCTCGGTGTCAAAGGATGCCCCGTCCAGCCACCGGCGCTCACGTAACCTCAACACAGACTCGCGTTCACGCAACAGCTCTGAGTCGCGCTCTAGGGGAAGAAGGAGAACTGGTATGCAATAAGGTCACACCAGTGGGATAGAAGTAAGCCACTCTCTGGGAAAGACCCGTCAACATAGTTTTAAGAATAGAGAGAGAGAGAGCTCCTTTAGAATCACTGTGATGCAAACCAATCAATTGCAGTGCTGAGTGGGTGTCCAAAATATACTGTGGGTGAGTCACTTTGCACGCTCGTATCTTAAAATGTGAGGTAGGAGAGGAAGTGGATGTAGAGAAGAAAGCATGCATATGGGCTGAAAATAGCCTGAGTAGGTTTTTAAATTAGGCTGCCTTAAAAAAGGGTCCCTGTAAAGACAGGTGGGCCTAGCGGGCCTTTCTCAGAGAGCTCACAATATGTACTACAGCCATGCAGCACACAACACCAAACATTTCTCAGTTAAATTCAGTTCAAAAACTTTTTTTCCCCCAATTATGGAACAATCTAAAAACATTTTTTAAATAATTGTGTCAATACCTACACCTTAGCCAACACTAATCTCAATTGGTAGAAGAAAAAAAAAAAAAACAAGGGAAAAAAATAAATAATCAGATCCAAGCAATTACATAGTTTGCTCTTTTAATCATATCAGTCATCATTCTACAGAAAAAAAATCTTTAATAGTATCTTTACTTCTGATTGTTTTCTCTCCGGAAGCTTTACCCACAAACAAAAGCCATCACCAGTGGCACCGAAGCTTCCCTTCCTCCCTGTCATCTGTAAGAGGTGAGCTGCCGAGTTACCTCTGGAGGATCCGAGGCGAGAAAGTGAGGAGCGTCTAAATGAAGGGTAGCCAAAGTAGCTGATGTCCTCCGAGAACATGGCATCAGCGTCAATAATGACACTCGGATGGGCTGAGTGAATGTCTGCATCCAACAGAGACATCAAGTCCTCTGCAGGGGGGCACAAACAAAATAAGATACAAGCCATTACTTATTATTATTATATCACATGCGGACCACACTACAACAGCGTTATAAAGAATGTTTTTTAGGAATAAAATATTTGTACACACCTCCTGGGAGGTAGGACTCACTGGCCGTGTCGTCGCCATCATCTCCATCTTCGTCATCCCGGCTGAGTAGGTTGTTGACGGCCAGATTGACATCCAGGTTAGTCCTCTGGAGTTCCCTGATGATCACGCTCCTCGATTTTCCCTGAAGGACTACCTGGGCCTGGGGAACAGTGCAATGAATAAGACAGAAATGGCCCTTGTTTACATTCGTTCTGAGGAAAACATTAAAAAAGGCTTCACTGAAGAGGCAAGGTTGAAGAGACTATAAAGAGAGAGCACCTGGGTGATGAGTTCCTCTGGGATGACCGATGCTGGTATGACCGGTTGAGGCTGGCTGCCCAGAAGCCCTGAGCCGCGATCCCTTCCGGTGCGGATCACCCTGGTCTGGCGACGGGAGTCGCGAGCTGCCGTTGACGACCTGCCCGACGTACTTCCGCCTCCTCCTCCTCCTCCACTGCCGCCGCCTCCTCCACTACTGCCGCTTACTGCTCCACCTCCTCCAGCTCCTCCTCCACCTCCACTTCCTCCACTGCCTCCATTTACGCCAGAGCTCCAGCGACTCCTATCGCATATAACGGAAGACCACGGTGAGACACAACAGCCACAGATTAGATCTGGCTAAAAGAAAAGACTCAAATACACAGGATGGGACTAAACCTTTGTGACAGCAGGCACAGGACATTCAAGGCTCTGACGGCTTCACATAAGAAGCATTTACTGGGACAGATACATAGTTTTCCTTTTCCAAACCTAATAAGGTCAGATGTATGAAAAGGGTTTCATAACTCAACAGTTATACAAGGATTGCATTTAGATATATAATGCTGAAATAGTAAAGTTTCAGCACACAGAATCAGAGGGTTAGCAGTTCTGTCCATTGTATTATGTTATTATTTTTAAACCACAGTTCCTGAAAATGGCTACTCATTTTATGTTTATGCTGTCGTATGGGGAAAGGGAGAAGGACATAATTATACATCGTCTCATATCAGCATCCATAAGAAATGCTCTCTTCAAAACGCGTGGCGTGGCACTATACCCTGCGGGCGATGCCTTCCTAACCCACCACTCTGCTCAGTACACTGAGCTTTCACAGGAACATTTGTCTGTCAGCCCTGCCAGGACTTACCCAAGGGTGTTGCCTGCCAGTCTGCCCAGTGTGTCAGAACCAGACAGGAACCAGGGTGGATCACTGGTCCTGCCTGGCCTGGAGCTCCTTCCTGTCCCTGAACCACTGCTCAACTTTGAACTGGAAACAAAAGATGGGAGATCAGTTACAAATCTACAGAGGTCCAACAAGGACTGAAAAGAGTATGAATGTACTATTAAAAAAAAGAGCAAAAAACAAACAAAACAATAATTTAATAAAATAGATAAATGAGTTAACCTGGGTTAACTGAAACTAAATGTTACCCAGGTATTTGTTAAATTACACCCCTTGGTTCAGGAGGAATTTTTTCCATTATTACCGCTGAAACAGGAGGGGTATTTTGGAGACTAGCATGGCAACACCCTTGGGAATAAGAATTGACTGCAACTCCTTCCTCTCTCACGACTTTCCTTTATTAAAGGTTGGTGGGTTTTTAGGGCTGCAACTGTTTTCTCCTATTTCAGAGTTTAGCCAAAGGCATTTTGCTGCATTACTTTTTTTACCAATGTGTTCCAGGTAGGAAAACTGTTTACTATGTGCTGTAAGCTGGGAAAGTAAACCATGACAAATTGGAAAAGTTTTATGTAAGTGACTATACTGAATAATGGGGGACGACTCAATAGAAAAACAATCCCGGTTCATGTCACATTGGGATAGATGGAATTTGGAATCAGAATCTAAATTATTTACGCAAAATAAATAAACAGCTTATTAAAAACCAATAATGGGCAAGCTGATAAGTTTCTAATCACTAATAAAATTACACCTTTGAAAATTAAAAACAAAAACAAAAAAACAGCATATTGTAAACCGTTTCGGATAAATATGTTTTGTTTTGCAGTGTCACCATTATCCTGCTTGGACAACTGAACTGGAAAAGGAAAGAGCTCTTCTTTGGTAATTACTTTTTGAAAAGTTTTGGATAAGTTGTTTCCATTTCACCAAATCAAATCTTAATGAAAGTCAGACAAAAACCGCCTGAAGCAACTATGAATACTGATTTGTGAAATCTGACGAGAATGACACATATTGCTTTATTCCATTAATAGTTTCTTACACCTTCTATACATATATGAACAACACTGAGTAGCAAAGAAGCTACTACCCAGGAAACCTGTTAAAGTTCCAGTAAGATGTCCAACCAGCAGAGCACAGCCAGTGATGCTCTTGTCTCTTAGCTTAACTTTAGAATACAATGGTGCTGACTGAAAGTTTGTACCTATTTCGAGCCTTTCTGAAATGATTGCATGAGTGTGGAAATGAAAAACGTCCACATGCATACGTCCACGGTGGAAATTGTTTCAGACTGATTTACTTCCACATTTTGCTGCTGCTACATAAAATGCTGCATATTGTTCTTCTGACATGACATCAACACTTATGAGATATTCCCCAAAAATGCATGCACAAAGCCACCATTACAAAAAAATAAATAAAATAGAAGCAGGAAGTGAAGTGTGCCTTTATGGAAGAAAGAGCCATGGAATACAGAACACAATTGCATGGCTACAAAGTCTACTTTCTTTCACAGCATAAATATATTTAGAGACTTTTGTGCCATTAGTTTATGGGTGTCAAAGTTAGAAAAGCCATAATCTATATTGGAAAAACAATGACCGTATTTTCCGCACTATGGGGCGCACTAGATTATAAGGCGTACATTCAATGAATGGCCTACTTCAAAATTTTTCTCATATATAAGGTGCACCGCATTATAACACAGAGTAGACGCTCCAGTAGTGGCTGGGGTTGCGTTATACATCCACTATATGCAGCTGCAGTCAGAATTCATTAATAGAATACAAACCAGCCGTCTGACAACTCGTTCACTCCCAAAATGAATAAACACCTGTTTTATTATTTTTCACGAGATAATGTCAATGACGTAGTGTTTTTGTGAGAGTTTATATTTTAACAAAAACAATGTATGCAATGTAGTGCAACATTTTTAATCAGGTAGTGGAGGGGAACTTTCCCTCGAAACACGTAAAAGAAATGGTTATGGTAAATCAAACGTTAGCACAATTACAATATATGGCGGCTAGCATATAACTGACAAGCTATTCTCGTAAAAAAAACACTAAACCGCCAGTATAGAATAATTTGAAATACCTGTTGTTCTAGCTAGGATCAGATTCTACGTTTACCTTTAATGTCGACATTTTTTTAAAAGCCGCATTCTCTTACTGTGTCGACTTTTAAAATGGGTACTAACAGATGTGTACATTGTACAGTACTGCGGAATCCCCAGAAAGAGGTACCTCTTCACTACCTCTTCGACAGAAAATGGAGTCGGCGGCTGCTTCCCCAGACCTGTTGCGACTCAATCCTGAACAATATATATGGCGCACCGGATTATAAGCCGCACTGTCGGTTTTTGAGAAAATTGAAGGCTTTTAGGTGCGCCTTATAGTGCGGAAAATACGCTACATCCCCTCCGTGTTCCCAAATATATATTATCACCGAAAGCAAAATAAATCTGACAGTTCAAAGGCAGCTTAGCACAACACTTTAAAAAAAAATACTCTACTCAAATAAATACTATTCTCCTCCTTGTAGCAAATACCCACTTCTTTTTTTACAAATGACACCATTTGTAAAAGGTGTAGAAAGAGCACAAACACCGCATTGAATTCAAATGACAGCAAACAGGACGAGTAAGCCTGAACAAAGTCATTCACCCACATTTAGACATCCCCACAAGTAATCTGTTTTCCCAATTTACAGCCAAAGTTAAAATGGTTTAAGGGTCATCATATAGTCTCTCACCCATCGTTCCCGTCCGGTTTGTTGAGCTCCAGGCGGTCAGGCTGAACAGCAAAGCTAATTCTGCAAACACGGCCATCCTTAAAAAGAGATGCATGCATTATTTGGAATGTGATGTTAATGTTCATTTTCAAACAGAGGACAAATAAATGAACACAGTGACTTCTTAAAAACATTAACTTTGCTCACTATTCATAGTCAAAACTACCCCAGTACACAACAGTCAATTTGGCTCCAGGATATGAGCAGCTAAAAGATATAATTCCACCTTGTTACAACGTTAGACACAAACTGTTGTGCTTGGTGTTTGTAATTACAGTGTAAAGAATGGAGCCATCTGACTGTACTTACAACTCAGCATGCTTCCACCCACAAGCACTAGAACACCAATGTTCAAACAAACAGGCTGAGCTTAGTTACAACACGCCACTTTACAGTGTTCGTGCCCTTGTTCAAACTGGGGGTGCTTGAAAAATAAATAATATTCTAATAAAAATCTAACATCCATAACAAAGCCACAACAAAAATGTGGCAGAACTGCAGGTCATTCGGTAACAGTGATAAGGAAAATCTCATGGGTTTAATCAATAATAATGACAATGCTTCAGAGCCTTACCTCGAGGAGAAATCCGGCATGGTTTGGACCGACAACGCACTGTTTTAGGACGGCCTGCTCAAGCAGACTAAGATGAGGATGACTGCACAAAGACAAATAGGATCCAATTTTATACAAAGCAAACTTACAAGCAAAACCATCTGACACTTAGAATTTAGAGAAACTCACCTGTTATAGCTGTACTTGTTAAGTTTCTCGGAGACTTCGCGTAGCCTGAAAAAAGAAATACCAAATCAGTTTTAAGACACAATCAAGACAACAAAATTAGTAAAAATGCAGCACTGACAGAGTAAATGAACTGGGATTTTACAGCACACACTTTTTGGAGCTTCAAATCTTCAGAAGTAGGGGACTCAAATGTACATATGGGCCATTTGGCAGCTGTCCGGCAAGTTTTTAAACGTTTCATTGCTTTAACGCATCTGATTCAGATTCTCTTCAAAATATTGTTAAATTCAGAAAAGGACAGCTGATGTTGGATTGGTTTGAATCAGCTGTGCTGAACCAAGGAAGCCTCTAAAACCTGCAGGACAACAGCCATCAAGGCCCAGAGGACCTCAGCCATGACCTGCAATTACAGGTCACTGTGCAATGGTTGGATGCTTAAAGTTTTTCAAACAAGAGATGAGAAACCATCTTTAATCTTAGCTAGCTCTGTGTTCCATTTGTGAGCAAATGGAGGGGGTGGGGGGTGCTGGAACGCATCCCAGCTGACTACAAATGAGAGGCTGGTACACCCTAGACAGGTCGCCAGTCCATTGCAGGGCCACGACTTTTTGATTAAGGAAGTCCAAATATGGAAGAAAATGTATTTTTTCCCTGTGCAGCTGGCTATCAATAAACACTTGTCTCTTGACGACCATAATACCTCAAGACTTTTAACTATTTATATGCC
This sequence comes from Menidia menidia, assembly GCA_907169785.1. NCBI lineage: Eukaryota > Metazoa > Chordata > Actinopteri > Atheriniformes > Atherinopsidae > Menidia > Menidia menidia. Next base: position 17,980,358 of record CAJRST010038888.1, on the reverse strand, counting down.
AATGGCATGTTGTTGTTTTTTTGCTTCTTGAATGTCACTGTCAAGGTATCATTCGAAAGTTTTTTAAGACAAAATTTTGTTTGCATACTAGCAAAGGATCAAGGGGGGAAAAAAACACACAAAAAAATATATATTTTTGCTTGAGGTGGCTTTTGCCTGTTATAAAAGCAAAGCAATGTCTACCTCACTTCGAGTTTAGCAAATGTGTTATATCAGACTGATCACATGAACAATCAGCTGTTCCTTTCTGGGGAAAAACATGATCAGGTAAAAAAAATATCAATGTCCTGTTGAATAAAATCCACACTGTCACAAAAACAAAACAAAAAAAAACTAAACAAACAAAAGCCACTATTGGGCTGCATATGGGTCAAAAACCTCCAATCTTTGTCACTTTCACAGGTCATTTACAGCTGCGAAACAGATCGGTTTGCCAAGTAAATGACCAAATCACAACCCTGGAAGAAAGCAGCATACCCAACTCTGCTCCAGTTTTCTATTATTTACAGCCAAAACAGCAGCTTCTGTTTGCATCTTCTTATTATTTCCAATTAATTGCTAATTCGGTTTATTACAATCCTTTGGCCAACACCTCCACCTGCTGATGGCACTATGCTCCCTCATTTATTCGCTCCATACCAACTAATTTCAACAAGACTAATACCCGTTTGAGAAACACCAACAAGCCTACTTGTATAACTGAGCACGTGCAATCTGGAATATGATGTGTACCCCTGTGCAGCCCCTGTGGAGCTGGGTGAAGCAATTAATGTATACATATGGGACTCTAAGTAGTATTTATCAGTCCAGATGAAAACCAGCTGAACTGTGTAGATTAAGGCAGCCATCTGCTATCCAGACTCCTGACTTTGATATTTCTATAGAAAGGTTTTAACTTTGGTCTTGTGCATCTGACTGTCAGCAATGGTAAAATCAGAGGATAGTTACCAATTCTTACTCAATGTTCCCATTTTTCATTTAGAAAAACTTGTGAAGCAGACAGACAACAATATGGACAGACAATGATACAAGATTTATTACAGCAAATCTTAGAGCTAATTCTCACTGTTCATCTCCTGTGTTATATAGGCGGGGAAATAATCCCTTGAAAAGAAAAAACAAGATTATTATCTCGCCAATATCACTTCCAGATCCACTTGGCTCATTTTCACCACATGTAAAATTACTCAACAACTAATATCCTTGCAACATTTTTACTAGAGGTTACAAGTCCACAGGCACTGCCCCTTCAGAGGAAGAATGCCAACACGCCACAGCAAGGAAAGCTGTGCTCAGTCAGTTTTTCTAAACTTTAATTCAGTTTTCTTGCCATCAAAGTCGATTTGAGCCAAAAGACAATTTGACCAGCTATGCATGACTAAAGATACAGTTTTATGTCCAAGCTTAATGAGTGACTTGATTCCTAATACAAACTGCTCATGCAACTGTCCAACTGAAGATGCAGACAAATCCCAGTTAAACTGAAAATTATAGATTTTTTAAATAACAAGGACAAAGGAGGTTAGTCACAAAAAATCCCTCCACTGCATGCCTTAATGACAACACAACAGACTCAACAGAAGTTGCTAAGCTCTAAAATGGAAGTGTTCATGATTAGTTATCCATTCATGCTTTACCACAAGAGGCCCAAGATCACCGTGACAACGACGCAAGTAAAAAGAAGTGCATGTTGCTGCCAAGACTACACAGAAACTACACGTTGATTTTTCACTTTAATACACAAGAATTTGAAAAATATATAAGGCACGATCAATGTAAAAGTCAGTTCCACACAAAGATAAACCACATTTGACTGCAAAATATGTGCATTTTCATTCATCTTCCTGATTAAATGGTTGTCAAGTTGAGCAAGTGATCTAAAACCATCCCTCTGCCCCAGGTCAGTCCAAACGCTGTGAGCAGGTAAATGAAAATCACTCTCTTAGCATCCAGGTCAGCCATTCACTAAATTAACTATTAAACAAATGGCACTCTCCCCAATGAGCCATTTAAGCAGTTTCGCAAGAACAAACCAAAAACATGTTCATCATCCATCTCACATCAGGGGAATCCTATTTTCCAATTCCAACGTTAAACTAATGTATCTAAAAAGACTTCAAAAGCCAAATCGAAACCACCAGTGACATTTAGCTGAGTAATACCAACCTGATGTTAATGCCTGGCAAGCTCTTCTAACATGCCAAGTTGAACCAAGCCTTTCGAATTTCATGAGGAAGCATTTATTTGCTTTGACAACTGCAAGTTCCATGATCGCTAAAATGGGAGAGGGCGTTCAAGCAGCACATGGTCACTGTAGAAAGTAATAGCATGCATGGGATAGAACGGCCATGACTGCTCACTGAAACTAATAATCCCCACAGTACTATGATGTTTGAGAGGTGTTTCCCTTGGGATTCCTTGTATCCAGCAAAGTAAACTGAGCCTCCAAGTCATTCAGAACAAAGCTGGTTTCCCTGATTTAAGGCAATACACTAAGTTTCTACACTAAGACTAAGCACCTATCTCATTCTTGATCTTAGTCATTCAAAAAATATTTTGTCTCCCCCCTATTGTCCGTTTAAAAAACAGTAATGAAAACATAAATCTCAATCACTTAATTATATTTATCCTAAATAAAAAATGTTCTACAAAAAACATGTCAGACACAGAACATTTGCTTTCCAAATAATATCAAGAAATTATTATTTAACTTCGAGTAAAACCCTTTTTGAAGGAATGTCAAGAATCGAAGGAAGCAAGTACCAATAAATGTATTTTAATTAACTGTGTGTGATAACGTATATGGAGGGGAGGGGAGGGGGCGCTCACAATCAATTAGAAACGCAGATAGATCTTCACTGTTTAAGAGCCTTGGCTTTCCCTATTAAAGTCCCTAACAGGATTAATACCTATGCAATGTATATATGTAGCCAACTCGGCTTAGCCGCATATTTTAAAGATATGAATCTTAGTGCGTAGTACTTCGGACACTCTTTCCAGTTGTAGTAGTTATAAACTACGCTGTTAAGCTTTAAGCAAAAATCTGCTGACACAAAGGCTCTGAAATACAAATATTTGGCTTCATCAAGCGCGTGGTAGCGAATTGCCTAGCAAGCTAGCATTTCTAGCAAGCTATCAGTTAGCTGACGTTAGCTTCTTCATTGATCATAATATCATCCACAATCCCACAAATTACGCCAGAACACAGTTCAAAATTGTATAGGTATAATATCTACATTGAAACACGCCAATGTGAGATGCAATTGAGTTATACGACCTATATTTACCCATTCTCCCCCCCATCCCCCAACCCGCATTGTCTATCTCAACTTTGACTGAGAGCCAATCTTTCCAGAGAACCAAGGAAACATCCTGCTAGCGTTAGCATACGGTACCCAGTTAACCCGTTAGCATATAGCACGCTACCGACTGTTTAGGTAAGCTAACAAGGGCTGTTCAAAATGCCGGGCCTTCTATCAAACCCTGAAGGGTCATTTAAATAAATTAAATCCTAATGCAAACCAATGACAGTGTCAACATCGGTCACAAAAACAACCTCGAATATAATTTAGCACAGCAAGCATCTAAATACTGATTTCACTAGTTTTTTTTCAAGAGCCGTAACAAAATACCTGTCATTGAGCTGATCCTCGGTCCCAGGCAACGGGTGAACAACGAAGTGTATAGATGTCATGGGGTCAATCCAAAATCACACAGAGCCGCGTGAAAGATATGGGAATGGTTATTCCTTCGATTACTGTATATGTGTGGTTTCACAGAAATCGTTTAATGGCGAAAAACCTAGAGTTTGGATCCCATCCTCCTCACCCACATGCCGCCATCTTAACTCTACCAAGCTTCTTCTGTGTGTTGATTAGTGCACATGCAACCGCTCCGTTGGTTGGACCTCGAACACAAACAGGAAATGTGATAAATTGGATAGGTTTTGCTCAATTAAAAAGACTATTGTGACAAAATTATAACACTTTTATGCTAAAGTAATCGTTCTATCGCACGTTGTCAACTCCATCTCGGTGGGGATATGATTGTTGTCAAGTTACGGAAATCTTACAATAGCTGAATAGCTTTTCAGTTTTGTGGAATTCCTACTAAATAATCGCTGAGGAGGTTAACACAAAAATATTTTTGAGGAAAGGCATAATATTACAGCGTATTTTTGTCATGTCCTTCTCTAATTAGATAAATATTGACAGTTCATTACGTCCTTCCATTGAAAACTTTCAATATTCCGCCGACGTTCAATGAAGGTCGCCAAAATGTTGACTTCAAGAAGAAGAAATTTAACAATATAAGAGTTAATAAAGATAATATGAAAGGTCAACTGCAAAATAATTACCTGAGAGGACCAGGGAGATGTAGCAGAGATGGGCAAGTGTTTAGATTTACCTGAAGAAGAAGAAAAACATAAACAAACCCATTTTAAAAAACATCCTTAGTCTCTTTAATTAATCCATTTATAGCCAAAACCCTTTAAAGGGGGTCATAGAGCTAAAGATGATCAAAGTTCAAACTAAAAAGACCTTTTCCACAGAGTTAGTAAAAAAAAGTCAGTATAATTTCAGTAAAACATTCAGAAGTTATCAGGCAAAAGATCTTGAAGTTGCATCACAGTTTATGATTTCTGAATTAGTAGCAATGTTCCTTTAGGCTTATGGCTATGATGTTAGCACTGTCAGAAGAGTAAATATTCACAATCCTTTTACCATTGTTCTGCAACCCATAAATAATCTAATCCCATTCGTTGTCAAGGTTGATCATTTCAATACACAAAAAATAAAAGGGAGATTCACTTTGTCATGTAAAAGCTGTTGAATATTTACCCCACCAGGTGGCATGGTTTGCCACCATTATGAAATGAGAAATAGTTCTCTCAAGGCCTTATATAGGAACAATATGTCTTCTCCTGCATTGATCACATATTTTCAAAAACAAATGCTGCAGACCATCTATCTAATAACTTTATTCTTGAAGGTAGACTATTGAGAATGTTATCCACATCTTATATTGGAACTAAAATATAAGTATAATTTAACCATAGATTTAAGTATAAAAAAAATGGTATCCAATAAATAATCAGTTATGTTTATAGACTAGAATTAAAGAAAGTTTTGTTCATAGTATCAATTGAAACCACTGACCCTGTTTAGGTATCTTTAGCGAAAGCACTGTCATTTCCTAATGTCCTGAAAGTTAAATAAAAAAAAACTCAACTTCGGTTGTTATATTTTACTTGAACAAATCAAAATTATGAATGTAAGATGTACTAACTTTCCGTATTTGGTCATATTTATATATATTTCCATATTTTATTAGATTCTTTGTGGCTACTGCTTCATTCAAATGCTACACATCATCTCTTGAGAATCCAGTGCAAAGGTTAATGAAGTCAGGGCCATTGCCCTCTAGGTGGAAAAAAAGTTCCTTTTTTTATATGCATTTCCAAAGGAAGTCAAATAAACTCCAAGGATCTAGATCTATTTTTAGGTGAGCGGGCGCTGGGTTATCAAATGACCTAGTGTTGTTAAACATGGATAAAAAGAGTTGGAGACAGACAAACGTGGAGTCATTTTTTCTGAGGCTGAGCAATTTTTATTAATGGGAATCTGTATTTTGAAATAAAACTAGTAACATTGATAGGGAGTCATATGGAAGAGATTCTGTGGAACATATTTTACATTTTCAGTCTCTTATTGGAACATATATATACAGGTCAGAGATCGAATAGAAAATATTTTCATTCCTAAAGATGATGAAAAACAGCACCAGCTCTTTTCAATTAGGCCACAACTTAGAGTAGAAGTTTTACCAGCTGGAGTAACAAGATCACTGGCTGGTGTGTAAGATTTTAAAATAACTCACGTTGGTGGTGGCAGACTAATCCGGCAGGCCTGGGACAGGGCAGCCTCTGGGAGGTTTACTCTCCCTAAAAAAACCCACTCTCCAACCACTGCGCAGCTGAAATAGCAGTGTGAGTCTGCATGTACATGTGGGTCACAATGAACTGTTCTCCGCTTTTCTGACACAGAAATATCCGTTTCTGTGACAGCGAAGAGGGGTAAGTTCCTCTTCCCAATCTCACTTCTCAATTCAACCCTGAATGGAGATAGACAAAGACTGTTGAGCAAACTGCACATGAAGCTTAAAAGACTCCATTTGTCTATTGCGTAACACCACGTAGATCTGCTCTTAAGCAGCTGGCTACTGTTACAAGTTATTAGAGCTAAGAATAAGAATCTGGGTCTCCATTGCACCATTCCACCATGTCTTTAAAACAAGGTCAGCCTTTTTATACCAAAAACCCTGCTGTGAGACCTTAAGCATTATGTGCTTTAAAATAGGCACATTAGTATTTTTTCTAATGACAAATCATAACATTTTTTACATGGAAAGTATATTATATCATCTTGCATTAGATCTTGATCAAAGTCTGTGCTATAGTTTATATATTGTATAGCTTTCCTGTCAAAAATCTTATCTTATCATGATATTCCTGATATGACTTTAAGTGGAATGCCTTTGTCCTTCTTGCTTTCAGTAATGATTAAACTGACAGTTGTAAGTAAAACTAGTTAACTATGAAACAACTAAGAATTTGAGATGTAAAACAAGTCAAACACGTTGCATAAAGCTTTACAAAGTTTCTGAAAATAGAAAAAAAATCATGGGAAATACAATGACTTTATTTAAACATCTTGACAGTCACAATTAATCATCCTAGTATCTAAAAACAAAAATCTTATGTAAACAATAACCTCATCATAATCTATAGATCTCTGTTACATTTAGACCTTTATGTAGAGCTAAAATATAACTGGAAAAACAAAGATGTTATTGATTGTATTGTTACTATAAGTCCATAGTCCATATACAAGTCACTGTGAATGGTTGGGATTATTATTATTTTTTTCTGGACAATAAACTGTGCCGGACCCTGAAACAGATTGATAGTCACATATTGAACAGTGGATAACCCACCTGCGACTTCAAATTTCCTCAAAAAAGCAATAAAAAAAAAGTATGTATAAATGATGGGTACAAACATACCACCAGCTTTTCTTTTTCAACTTTAGGCCATAAATTTTGTCTCTTGGAGCAAGTATGCTTTTGAAGAACATCCCACTGAAGCAGACATAGCCAAACACTCTCTGTGCCTGCATGTGTACTTCTCCATTATGAATCCACAGCTGGCCTTTTGTTCAGACTCTGTGCTGTGCAGGAAGGTCTAGACAGCTGACACTTACTTAATCCTCAGGGCTGCCTGAGGCTATCTCCTGTTGGCTGATGTCTCTCTGCCACAAGACAGGAGGCTGTCTGACAACAAAAAAAAATTGACATTTTCTTTAATTGTCAAAATACCCATCATTAATATTTATCTGAAAGCTTGATAATTTAAGTAACTTGTAACACATTGAGAAATGTGCTAGAAATAGATTTAAGATATTCATTTCAAGTATTACGTTATTTTGTTGTCCTTTTTTTATCCTGTCATGGACTGGTTGTCTGTTAAAAGCTTCCCCTGTCTCATGTTCTGTGACAATAAAATCTAGCACTCACCAGATTTAGTGGAAGCTGGATGGAATCTGATATAATTTAACACTTGTTTCTGTAATTTGGTCCAGGAATAGTCTATCTCCGAATTAGAAGTCTCGGGGTTTGAACCTTTGGTCATATATGGACCAAAAATGTGTCTATGGGAGGGTATGACACAAAATCCAATTCAGCAAAGTCCTCTAGATTGAGCTACAGCTTTTTAGCATTTCAATTTCATCATCATCAGAACACGTAACTCATTCAAGGATATGGAGCATATATATTTATGCATCTGAGCATGGATGGATAGGTTATTTCATAAACCCATGACGCTGTGTACCACGCAGCCTCCATGATTCCATCAGCCGCCGATCACGCGCCGGCTCACGCTCCCATTGGTCGACGCCTTAACACACCTTTGAGGTTTATTGGGCGCCGTCTTAGGCCACGCCCTTATTTTTTCCCCACTCCGCGTTTGAAACGTTGAATGGGAAAATTGGCCGAAGCTAAAACTGTTAATTCACTCCTTAAATGACAACGCCAGGACGAGGGGGTCCTCTTCACGGTCACTCTGTTATCCGGACAACCTCACAGAGGAAAACATAGATGTGAGTAAATATGTTTTCATTTATCTTACGACACATATACTCTAATTTTGGATTTTTTTTTTCTGTTCGAAGGAGAAGTTATGCGTATTGGGACAGAAATTCTTAAATTAAAATTTTAAACCGAATGTATTTTAAAATGACCCCAAAATCCCACAGGCATCTGTTGGGGAGAATTATTGTGGTTATAGTTTAAAACCCTGCTTGTTTGGTGTCGCGTGTCTGTTCGTCCCCCGTAAAGGAATCTGTGCGTTTCTCTCGCGAGATAAGGAGGTTAAAGGGAAGCACGTTGAGAGCAGCAGCTGATCATGCACGGTTCACATGCCGGTTGCTACGTTCCTGAATGGTGATGGGCTTCAAAGTCAATACATATTTGAACCTACACGGTGTATATGGTTGTGTATCAATAAATGACACCATGGGAAGAATATGGAAACCATTTAGAGTATTTCATGATGTGGTTGAAGATCTGGAAAGAATAATAAGAAAAAAAACAACCCACAATGTGCTTACACTTTTCTTTTTTTTTCTTTTTTGTTTTGTCAGAGCTGCTGCATGGAAGCCAAGAAGCAAAACACAAACCCCCAGGTTTTTATGGGTGCAGGTGACCTGATGGCCATAGAGGCTCTAATGTCCCTGACTAAGCATCAGAAGACAAGGAACTTGAGGCTAAGACCCCCGAGTCCCTCTTCAGACTGCTCAGACGATGAATTAGTCCCCTCAGGTTCTCCTGCCCTGTTGGGCTCGTCTTTTGTAAGTGAACCACACTGCCAGAGTGTTAAAATACTTCTTAAAAGCTAAAAAAAACTAATGAACCTGATCTCTGGAATGCATTATGTATTCTCCATTTTCTGTTAGTTTGATTTTTTCTTTTTCATTTTTACTTGTATTGATACTATTGCCCAGCATTTATATTTAATCTAACATTACAATATTTGCACAAGAATAGAAAACTGCACTAAATGAGTAGAAATCAATATATCCTGTCTCTCCTTTCAGTGCATGACACCACCATACAGTCCACCTCACTTTGAAGCCACCAACCCATCCACAGCGGTCAAACAGCAACACTCCGTGGGGAACATTCCCGAGCACCCCGTTGTTTCTCAGAAGTTCCAGTGCACCAGTGTGATCCGCCACACTGCAGATTGCCTGCGTGGTCCCTGCCAGGCTCAACAGCCCTCCAACGAAGAGGGACTCTGTACAGAACATGATATAACAGTCCAGAACTCTTACGATGGGCCGAATACCAGACTATCCAGGGAAAAGATTGCAACACTCCAGACTTTTCCTGATAAATGCCCTAATTTCCAAGAAAGAGCTGGTCAGACTCAGACGAGTCGGTTAAATCCAGATGATAATTCAAACAAACAACTTGCGTGCAGCCGGATTGCGCCTGTCAATTCACCGTCACTCACTGTTAAGAGCCCCTTCACAAGCTCTGAAAGCCAGCAGCAGCACCGGCTGTCAAGCACCATCACACAAGTGCCTCTAAATCAAGAATCCAAAGCGCCACAGCCAGCTTTACCCGCACAGGTCTTCTTTGTGGGGGGCCGGGTGGCTGAAGGGCCCGTAATGCTGCTGGTCCCTCAGGCCTCCGCTCCCGGCGTCTACATCCAGCAAACGCTGGCGACCCCTGGTGGCAACAAGTTTGTGGCCATCGCGCCCGCCCCCGCTCGGACCCCGTCGGAGCAAAGGAGCGGCCCGCTCCAAGCCGAAATATCACGGGTACGCAGCCATGTCTGTCCCCACGAGGATTGTGGGAAGACCTACTTCAAGAGCTCCCATCTCAAGGCCCACATGAGGACACATACAGGTGAGAGATGAACAACAAAGACTGCTACTAGTCCCCTAAAACCATATTAAGCTGCTTTGTTTTAAGCCCAGGTGGACTATGTGTGAAACGTTTTAAAAACTGATTCGCTGTCTGTTGAAACAGGTGAGAAGCCTTTTAAATGCAAGTGGGAAGGCTGCGAGAGGCGATTCGCCCGCTCGGATGAACTCTCACGGCACCGCCGGACCCACACGGGCGAGAAGAGGTTCGCCTGTCCCATCTGTCTCAGCCGCTTCATGCGCAGCGACCACCTGGCCAAACACACCCGCCGGCACCTAGCAGCGAGGACAGCGCCCTACTGGACGCTCGGGATCACCCAGCCCGCGGGTTTCGGCACCATCAAAATGTCTTCCTCAAACTCCGTGAGATCGGAGACGAACAAACACACGGGGATCCACAACGGATCCAGTTTTAACCTGTCAGAGGGCAGCTAGCAGAAAGCTGTAGTTTATATTTGACCAAATAAAGTTTAGTTATAAACCTTTTTTTTTTCTCTTTTGAAACGTTTTGCACAAATATGAGATCAAAAGTTCAATTGCACATGTTTGTACATTACTATGTTTATAATAAAAAAGTGATTCAGTCAAGTCAGTTAGGTGTTTATTACTAACTTGCCATTCTTAGACATCGACTGGGAGACAGCTTCACAGATAGAATACGTTATGCAAGAACATTTGTGGTCAGGAAATCTTGTAATACTGTCAATATCAAGTGTTGACAAATCTTCAAACAATTATAAATATCAGCAGATATAGAGAAAGTTGACATTCTTTGCAACATAAATGCCCTCTTTTGTTTTTTCTGAAGATGTCAATCCACCCCATCGGACTCCTTCTCCATCAACACTTCCTTTATTCTCTCTAAAGCACATGCTGTCTATCCTTCATGCTGCCTGCTGGCCTATGCAGAAAGCTTTGCAGCACTTTGTGGGGACACCCAACCACCAGCTAACTGGTGAACGCTAAAGCTTGAGCTTTCGGACCACGCTGAGTGGTAGACTTAATTTCTTCATGGATGGATGTCGGAGACACCACTGACAACACTGCCTTTATTTACCCCATGAAAAGATGAGGAAGTTCATCTTTATACATGTAGTATTGTGCTGAAAGGTCCCATTTCAAAACACTAGGGTAACAGAGTCAAGCTCTCAAAAGTCACAAAATAAACTATAAAACCAATTAAAACCATAAATACACATCTTGTAGCAAAGCATCATACAAGATATTTGATCTTTGCCTCTATCTAAAACACTGTCTCACTCTGGTATACATGTCTTACTTCACAAGACTAGTAACAGTAATGGAGATAGAGATAATACATTTATCACATATAGTCATGGAGGATTCTTTAGATGCCTTCTACAGTAGTGTAAACTAGTTCCACAGGGAGCTGAAAGAAAAAAAAAGTATATCAGAATCTTTATTTTTCCAGGAGTCATCCATTTTGTTGCATATCTATTTTAGCTTTTCGGGTCAAATAACGTTTGCTGAGAATAAAAGTCCAGGTCAGTGGCCGAGGTCATCACGGTGAAATGTAGAGCGAACAATGCTAGCAGCGTAAACGAAGGGGCTGGAAATCTTCCATGTGGGATGGTTGCTAGGCTGGGATAGACAGTGCAGCCTCTGTTTGGCAGGAATTGAAAAAGTACGGGACCAGAGAGAAGCTCTTCAGTGTGTTCTCCTGGGCGATGCCGGTGTCCTGCATGTCAAACCTGAAGCAGAAAGAGACAACCCTGATAAATAATTAAAAAAAAGAAAAAAGATCTGTTTGAAAATACACACAACAAACCGAGATACTTGCCAGTCTCTTGAGGAGATGACGTAGTAGACATGGGGGGTGGGTGAGTTAGTGGTGGTGGACAGTGTTTGACCCAGGTTGTAGGCCCCTGCGTGTTGGAACACAAGCCAGTCTCCTATGTTGAGCTCTGGTAGCAGGCAGTGCTCTACGACCTGGTCCAGGTCGTCCCCAGAGGGACCCCACAGGCTGGAGCTGAACACTGGAGCGTCCAGGGACGTGCTCTGCTTACGGGGAATCGAAATGTTTTGGTCACCGCAAATTAGGTCGTTCAATAAACGTCAAACGCTGGTCACTTCTACAAACCCGGCGTTGCTCTCACCTTGTGAACAGACGGTGGAGGAATGGGTGTTTCAGAGAGTTTGCCAGAAAATGATCCATACACTCCCTCATTCATGTAGTACTGGAACTCCGGCTCATCGTTGGGAGACAGATGCTCTGCTCAGAAATACGGCAGATAAGAACCCAGTTTAATCTACAATGTAACATTTGCACAGCTGTGATCTTAGAAAAGCTGTTAAGACTCACAAATGATTGATAACATTTTCCCACACGGTATGTTCTTTCAGTGTGTTCTTTAACACTGGCAACTACTTGTTCAAATGTTTGTATCATATTGCTGAATACATGTAAACGTCTTTATTAAAACTGACCCTGCTCCTGGTCCTTGCCATCTCGGGCTGCCACCTCCTTACAGATGATGTTGACAGCCAGGGTGAAAGCAGACGACACAAAGAAGCTGCCAGGCTCGGCAATGATGGAAACTCCACATGACGACGGAAAGTACATGTCCATCACAGACATGACCGTATTATTGATCTGAATGGGACAGCACAAAGCTTGTGAAAGTTTTTTTACAACTACAGTTAATTCACGTTTACCGGTTTAAACATATACGATGAGACATTGTTTAAAAGGAAAATAGATTAGTACTGACCAGGTCCAGCTGGCTCTCAGAGCCACTGAATCCACCTCCAATGTCCAAAATGTTCATGCTGAAGCCAATTTCCTCCTGTATAAGACACACACACACATAATAAAAGTGTTACCCAGGTAGTACAAGTCAGTTTTAGAAATAAAAACCTCACAAATAATAACTTACTCCCATATCAAAGATGCAACGAGCATCAGAAATGGCATGAACATACACCTGGTCATCCTCACAGGAGCTTGAAATGTGAGACCTGTTTGGATAAGAAAAGCATCCTCATGATGAATACAATTTTAATCCATTGCAGAAGAGGAGGCTTGATGTGATGATCTGAGGCCCTACCTGACTCCGACAACCTGCACACCCAGCTCTTTTGCACTCTCCAGGAGATGCCTACAGTCCTTCAGGGAGCAGCCAAACGTCATGCTCATTTCATCGCTGGGGTTAGAGGCCTCGGTTGTAACCTGTAGCAGCAGCCTGAATGAACACAGAAACAAACATAGGCAGTTATTGTTTAGTCACTTCTGCTCAATGGGCTTCTGTCAAAGCAGGTGAAGAGGCAAAAGTTTCATTAGTATCAATTCTGTCTGTGGGTTTACCCATCACAGTGACCACTGACAGAAAAAAAGACAAATTTTCCCAGCTTCTAATTGGAAAGCAAAGATTTAAGATGTGATGACTTTCAAGCCTCAGGAAATTATCAGCGAAAGGATGGTTGGTTTTATGAACAAACGCTAATGAATTAAAAGTCCTCCACAAACAGGTCCCTCCACTGAGTTTTAACATAACTCTTGTGTTGGATCCCTCCTGAAAACTGTAATATAGGGGGTAACATTTTGAGCCCACTGTTAATACAGGAACCCAAGAATGACCACAGCCTGCTCCGTTAGGGTGTTGGTGCCCAATACCTGGCAGTCAGGAATACTGTGAAAAATACAAAGTAGTATAAATAAGGTTAAAGAGCCTCTAACCCATTTAGTGCTCTATCAATCATTATTTGTAAAGCAGGATAGAAAAAAACGATTAGTAATGTACCACAGTGTAGAAAAGGCATCTTAATGGACATCCCTTCTCTTGCTCATGTGAGTGCCTCGTGAAAAAGATTAACTGTCACTGAACAGTGTAAGATATAGCAACCCCATCCTCCCACTCACTCACATAAGTTAACCTGCTCAGGTCAATCATTCCCACTACTCCGGACTTGGTTTTTTACTCAAACTTAACTAAAATGTATTCAGAACACAACAGAAAAAATAATTGCGATTAAAAGGTAAAGGTGTAAACAACACAACATGGTTGAAACTGAAGCTTTAAAGTCACATGACTACTGGTACAATTAGACATAGGGCTCTTACTTGGCATTGGGATGGCAGCGAGAAATCTTGCGTAGTTCTGCTTCATTATCACACACAAGGAGGTCGATGCCGTTCTTAGCAGCATATTTGATCTGAGAGACCTGTTTGCACACACCGCTGTAGATGATGTCTTCAGGGGGAATACCATGGCTCTGCACCAGCTCAAGTTCAGACTGAAAAAACAACAAAGATCATATTCTGTTGAGATGAGGAGAGTGAACTAAGGAACAAACTCAAAAAAGAACTAGCACAGCTGACTTTGGCAGAAAAGCGCTGTCGTTTTGGGCAGTAAAATGTGGATACTTAACACTCAGCGATGACATGAAATTACCTTGTTGCTGCATGCAAATCCAGAGCCGAGAGCGGCCAGCACTTCAATCACAGCTGGACTGCTATTGCACCTCACAGCATAGTAGGGCCGAATTTGAGTCATGTGGGTTCGCCAGCGAACATGCTGCCTCATTATGACTCCCAGGTCCGCTACAAAGAATGCATTCCTCTCAGACTGGGGTAGGAAGAAAGATAAATGTGCGAGAGTCAAAAAACATGCTTCAATAATGACATATCAAACAACATGATACAATGACTGGTGAAAGTACATATTTTTTTAAAGGAAAAACTGATGGTACAAAAAGACCGTACAAGTGTTTGATCATCAATGTGATTGTCAATCACATCACAGAGAGCGGTGCCTCCTTCCAGCAGGGCAACAGAATACTGCAGGTCATCAGTGATTCCTTTCATCCTCTCAACCGTTTTCTTCTAATCCGACAGGCATAAAGAATGTGTTTAGTCCAAAGTGGTCTTGCTCACTTCCCCTTGAGCCTCCGGGGTCCTAGATTTATGCAACAAACTGCACATGAAAAAGACCAAAGTCATCATAAAGCCCAGTTAAAGTACAAATCACTAATGCATTCAATCATAAATACATTGTGCAGAATCAGTGGTCAGGTCAAGGTCCTTTTATCTCATTCCTCACTGAGACACACAAAATCATTTCAAGTCAACACCCGATCAGAACAGGAGCTGTTACCATGTTACAGGGTTGCTTCGTAGAAGAGGCCTATTGTTCTGAACAGGGTTGATTTACTTTGCCAACAATTAATCCAAACAAAAACTATCAATTCCTGAGCCAGTGACCCATAAATGTTCCTATTGGTTGGTATAAACCAATAAGCCACAAAATCCATGGGGCCTGTGTCAAAAGTTTAACTTCTCTAATGTAACAAGATGTCAGAGTCCAGTCTGAACTGGACCAGATATGAAATAACTGTGGTGCGGGCATGTCACACAGGGGGAGAATTTATATATCAGTTTGCTGTGACTTGTGTGTTCATTGTATAGAAGATGCAGCAACTCCATCAATGAAACACTGTAAGATGATTCGACTCTTTCATCTCTTTAAAACTAAATCAACCACAACTTTATGTAACTACGACAATGCTTAACTGTCACTAAGTAAATTGTGAAAAAAGAGAAGATGTTACTTTGGGTGCGGCGTGGCTGCTGCTAAATTTAATGAGGACAAAAAAAAACTACTGCAGATGAAAGCAGACTGGAGCACGGTCACGTTATTTTTAAGTGCTTACAAAAGATCTGACACTCTCTGAAACCAAAATAGACTGTTTATGATTCAACTGGGACATGCTGCTTATTAACTCTCCAATCTTTCTCACGTTTTCAGTGGCACACTTTTTGTAGAGCAGCCCTACATGCAACACTGAAATTAAATCCAAGAATAATGCGTACAAAAATGCGTAATGCGTACAAAAACAAAACGAAATCGACCAAAGTTTCTCCTCCCTAAGCGGATGCACACATTCACAGTTGATTGACCTACATGGATGAGTCCTGGGATGAACCAGTCCACTATCAGCTGGGATCCCAAGGTGGCTCTGCGTTGAAGTCAAAAAGCTCCCTGTAAAGAGCTGCCCCTATATCCTCTGGGTAGTTGCTGTACACCTGTAAAGAGGCAGATGAGGGCAGGGCACAATGGGAACTGTCAATGACTGTTTACAGTTAGAAATACTCCTGACACAGATAGAACTAAAGAGCTACACACTTTTATGAAATTTAACATTTCATGTTTTTTATCTTTTAAAATTATTTCTTAGTAACATGTCAAT
Organism: Menidia menidia; assembly: GCA_907169785.1. Lineage (NCBI taxonomy): Eukaryota > Metazoa > Chordata > Actinopteri > Atheriniformes > Atherinopsidae > Menidia > Menidia menidia. The sequence continues at coordinate 17,964,162 of CAJRST010038888.1, read as the reverse complement.
CTAAGCTAATTTATGGTATGCTATTATAGATATTGATCTATACCACGTCAGTGTAATATAAACAAGTCCAACCTAGTCATTTCTATATTAGTCGCTTTCGCCGTAGCTATTTAGCTATATTGTGCTCATTTTCTCTCAATTACAGTTCATTTCATCCTCAGCAGTGATAGTACTGACCATTCCGTAAGGTCTAAAATGTTTAAACGACTGACGTTGTTACTGTGTAACCAAAATAACGCTAAAGTAAACCCTTAATCTCGCCAACAACATTCCATGGCTAATATGGAGCTAAGCGTTAGCGAACTTTACTTACGTTGGCCGAAGACCCAAACGAGGGGACAGAACGTTTTTTCTTTTTAGGCGGAATTTTTAAAGAGTAGTGGGGTAACTAAGAGAGAAAATTATAGCTGCCATAGAATAGATGGGTTACTGCCGTTTGAGATTTGACAATGGGAGCTAGCACGGATTAATTGTGGCGACCTAGCAGAGGACGACGGCGGAAGAGCGGTAAAGCATTGGCACGGAATTAAGTGAAGTCCAACAAAATTCATGAACATCCGGTGTGACTATCAAAATAAAACGGACAGTTCTTAACATGTCAGGTAGATTTGATCATTAATTAACACAGGCTGTGCAAAGCATTACTTGTAACATCTATTAAATAACATAACTTCTCCTATAACGTTGGCAAACCTTTGAAATAGCATACGTGCTGCAAATTACATAAACATCTATTTCCGGATGTGTCCAGTTTCATTTCGGTTTGGGAAATTGACTAATTTAAAGTGAAACATCTGAGCTGTCAAATCCAGATTACAGAAGGAAAAAACAATAGATTACAAATGTGGAATATTTACTTGGAAATGAAAAAATCTTAAACTTGATAATCTTAATGTGTTTTTAGTGTTCACATATTTTCCATTATCATCTTCAGTAAAGTAAAAGTAATCATAAAATTGATTAAATCTATAATACCTTTTCCTATATAATAACATTTCACAATGATTTTATTGCGAAATGTTTCAAAATTTACCTTTGTTATGTCTTCATCGCATTTCCCATGGCTCAGTAACAAGGACAAAATGATGTCCAGTAAAGTTAATACAATATTCCTTTTTTCTGTTAGAAAATAAACAGCCAAGTTACCAGTGCCAAAAGTGGTAAGTAGCTAAATGCATGTTATTCCCCTCCAAGTTCAAGCTCAGACTGGATTTTCCTCTTCTTTGGCCTGCGTTGTTGTGACTTGGAGAAGTTGCCACTGCCTCTTTTTCTTCTTTTTTCCAACGAGATAAATTTGCATGTCTCCCTCCTCAACAATGGAGGAGGAGGGTGCTAAGCGAAACACAGCAAGTGTTAGCTAAACTAAGAAGAAATATTTTCTCTTTGCCTGATTTGACTTCACTGTATACAAATGCTCACATCATTCCTGGTAAGGAAAACAAAATTTTCCTCAAACCAAGTGTTGGGTCACTTGTCGTTAAAATTCAAGAAATTTTAGGCACTCCATCCATTCAAAACAAAGTCACTTTACTTGAGGGTAGATATATACATATATCAGGTGTATATTACTCATACCAGTGCATCCTTTTTTGTTTGTATGTATTATGATAACCCACTAATTATCATATTTGTTACAATCAAAGTGCATTTGTCTGTGCAATGTTCGGCCACATAAGGTGTCTGAGGAATTCAGACACCATACAGATCTAACCAAAAAAGATATGCAAGCAAGTAGATTTTTAAAAACTCACAATAAAACTTTCTATGATGAAGTAAACAGAACAAAAGTACACCTTTAAGCCCTAATCCTCCATTGAAATCCTGTATTATCCAAAAACCACAATATCCCTTTGCCACACTAAATGACCCACATGCAGCAGTTCATGTTGTGTTGTTCTTATTATCATTGATTCTTTTTCTCAAATAAAATCTTCAGATGATTAGATTAGTTTTGAATGTTCCTTGGGGAAAATAATAAACAGCAGAAGTGTTTGTTTCACTAATAAGGCTGTCGCAGAGTCTATTGTACAGGCTGCAGAGGCAACATCTTTTCTTTGGACTGCGGCACAAAAAAAGCTGTTCCGTGTTTTGTGCCTGCTTTCTGTGACACAAAATGAAACCATGTATATATAGGGCTAATCTCACATAGCATCTAGAGTGGCTTCCAGTAAAACACAGTGTTTGATTTCCATTGTTTGGATCATAATAGGCATGGTAGCCGTTGGGTATGCGACACAGGGACATGTGTACCACCCACCGTGAGGGCAAATACTCCAGTGGCTGCATTGTGCACCAGGAATTCTTATTTGCAAACATAGCAAACAGATTACATCAGTGTACAGAATTAGAGAGACTAAAAGCCGGCCCTGGCTGGCCAAGAATTTGCAACTAGACAGGAAAAAACAACTTATTTCAACTAATTGTATGCATAGAACATGAAAAAATTAAATATTTCTATTGGTCTGTATACCTACTTTAATGCATTAGATGCTCTTTGTGGTTATAAAACAACTGATATTTGAAAAAAAACATCCTCAATATCAGAAACAGGCTGCAGATGTATTATTTCAATCCGTATTTAAGGAACAAGTCACGGTAGATCTATATACACATAAATGACAACATAAATCCTCGTTAAATAAGGTTCATGCAATGTATTTTGGTCTGTTATGTCAGTCAGTGGAGGTTTCGCCTCTCATTGCCAGAGAATGTTGCTCGGTAAAAGGGACTCCAAACAAACTTGTCCTCCCCCTGATCTGAATGTTAAGCAGGGAAATATAAAGGCAACTGGCTCAAGAAGTGACATTACATTATAATAAAAAGTATAACTTTCTTTAGAGATCCTGAAATAAGAATAATGAAACATTTGAGCACATCAGAAAATGTTCGGACAAACATTTGTTTCCATTTTTTGGCCTTCAGTATGCCCCCAAAAATTTGCAATCCTTATCTCCGAGTTCTCTGTGACATGTCATGTCTAACAATAGTATCAAAAAGGTGGAGGGATCTAGGGAGATATATCCTGACGGTCAAACAATAACACAGTGTAACAAATGATGCCCAATCAACCTTATTTCCTTTTTGCCAAAATAGAAAATGATATCATCAAATAACTGTGCATTGGATAAAAATGAGCACAGTATACTGGGAAATAAAACGTCCATCAGTTCCCGTGAATTCATCAGAGCTACCAGTGTGCATGTAAGCATATCAACCTGTCACTGTAATCCAAATACAGTTTAAAAAGGTAGACAGTGTTTCCAAAGCATTTAGGATTACCTTAGTCATATCAACAGTGCAGCAAAAAATAATTCATGCAATTATTCTTATCATTACAAGTGTACAAACATCATTTCAGCTTCATGCATGTCCCATTTCTGTGGGGTAATGACTATGATACACAATTCTATGCCCTTCCATTTGATTGGTGTAAATCATCTGATTAACCTATATGGGCCCCAAAAATATTATCCCTGTTTGGTCAGGCCCCTCTTCTTAAATATGTCTAAGTTACCAGTTAATTTCATTAGAGGTGGAAATTTGAGCTGTAATGTACAACTGGAAGAAGAAAGTGTTCAAAATTGTGGGTCGAATAATTGGTGAAGAGGTGGCCCTTAACCAAAATACGATCTGTTGTAAGCATCTGTTTTCTGGAGGCTAAACAGTGCCCATGTGTGGAAAACTTAAACAACTGGTACCATAGTATTAACAAAAACAGGTCAGACAAATTTAAGTAAGATCTGGAGTATCTTATGTGAGTTTCTTGGAAACAACAATATTGAAATAGATTGCTGGAAGATTGAAGGTCTATGAGAGTTGAGCCCCCCACCCTTCCCTGGTTTTTAATGTACTCTCCTTCTTTGTATTATTATAATTGTTGTTTCTGTTTAATAAATGACTCATTAATGAATTAATCAATGCATTCACTTATTTATTCACCGATTTTGTTTTTGCCGGTGCAATATGTCACCTTGATTGCTCATTTAGCTTAGGAAATAGCAACATTGAATAGGTAATAACAACAAGTTATTACATCACTATAGCCATGCACAGGGCTCCGAAGTTTGCATCTTCCCTTTGGATCATTTACATAACATCACTATCATTCTCAACTGTGCTTCTTTTTGTTTTTTTAAGTTTACCCTGTTTTTGTATGTGCCTTGGAGTTGTGTTGGTATGTTTGTGGGTAGAGAAAAAAATATTTTAATAAATACATGTTTGGAAAAAAAAGTGTACAAATGTGTGAGAGTTTGTACAAGGCCACTGTATTAATAATGTACATAATGCTGTGTATATGATGCACATTTATAGTTATTCTTTGTAATAAATGCATATAATCACATCTTGTTAGTGAGATCTATCACATATGAGGTATTAAGAATTCGCCTTACCACTGCACACTGCTTGACTGTGGCGTGCATGTCCAGATAACATCCCAGCCGACTGGCCTATTGCCAGCCACGGGCAAACTCAACCCCACCGTTTGATGTCGAGGGTTGGCTCCAGACGGACCAAGCATTGTGTCCCAAACAATGAACCCCCGACCCACTCAACTATAAACATGTCCCCATGGAGGCGTTTTCCTCAGTTTCTATGCAGGAGACACCCAGAGTCAGGAAACCTGACCTGACTTTTCTAAATTTAGCAACCCTAAAGCCTCAAATGCTGCTGAATTGGCACCCATCATCGTCTGTATCATTTTGTAATAAGATAATAAGTTTTGGAAAAGTTTGGGGTGGAGGTCTCGCAGGAAATTTGTCAAGACAAAAACATTGCAAAAAAGTTTCCTCACCAAAATGACCTAATAAGATTTTTTACATGGTATGTAAATGTCAGCATTTTTAATGCCAAATAAAATCATCATTCGTGTTCATTTCTGTTATGTAACAATAACACAACAAAAACACAATCTCAGTATGGTCACAGACAGATTAGTTAACATACCTGACCAAGAGGTAGCGGGATGAAGGAGATACTTTATCTGAATTAATTAAGTTGTTTTCACATATTTTAATATATCAATTAGATTATAAGACTTCAATAAAGAGATGTAAACTGATAAAAAAAACTAAATTTCAATATAAAGGGAACAAATTACAAATATGGGATGCAAAACAACCATGACGAGATTTGAAAAGACCGCAAGCTTCAAAGATTTAAGAACAGATGCAATCTAAATGCAATGACATTTCAGACAACAAAAAAAAGAATAGGAAGACATGGAAAACTACTTTCTAAGACAAAATAACTATTGATGCAAAATCAAATATATTCAAAATAACTAAATGAACTGCATGGGACAAAAAGCAACAGAAAAACATGTATAAAAAAAACAGTGAGAAATAAAACTGACCGCAAATAGAATAAAAATGTTCAGATAACAATCCTTCACATGTACACATACAAATGACAAAAACGGACATCCCAAGATGCAAGATGACGCCTACATGAATGGTCAGCGTCCCTCTATTTTAGGTGTGCTGGCCACATGCAGGTCAAATCCCAGAAACCTGTCGCTTCAGTACCTGACAATGGGGTTGGTATCCAGACAAATAACATCATTGTGTTCATTCATGGCCCTTACTTTCAGACTGGTTGGGAATGAATATCTACCCTTCTTGATGGACGTTTGTACTTGACTACCGCCAGCTGGGGGCGCTGTGGAGTCACGTCAGTCTGTGAGGGGACTTCCGGTTCCTCTACTGGGTCAGCTGACTCTGGTGCTGCTGTCAGGAGACCTCACGAACTACACTGACTGGCAATTATGAAAAAGACCAAGCTATAGGAACACCATAAGCATCTACATATCCATATATATATATATATATTTCTTCCATTAACGGAGACAGTTTGAATACACGGGTGAGTGAAACCGTTAGCCGGTGTGACAACACCTGTGCTGTTGTAGTTTTGTTGTTAGCAATGCGAGCTAGGTGGCTAACGGTGGCTATTCCCTGATGGATGCTGCTTGACCTTAACCAGCTCTGTCAACAGCCACCGTTCGTTTAACTTAAAAGCGTATTTGGTATTTATAAGCACGGTTAATAGTCGGGAAGTGAACATGTGCTAGACGTGAAACGGTATTGTCAGTTTATGGAGGACATTCCCTTTGAAAGAGCTGCTGTTGTTGCTGTTGATGTAGCACCATTTCCCCAACCTACTTAATGGTAAACAATATCAGTACACATGCAACTACTAGGGATCAAATCTAGCTACAAACAGATCTCAAACAGTTAGGTCCTTAAACTACATCTAATTGGACCATTTATAATTTGACTATTTCTTAAGACTGTGTTTTTATTTGATGTTTTATAAATGTTAACACAGTTTTTCCTCTTAGTTGTTTCTCTAGCTTCGCCAGTACTGTAAACATGACAGAGTTCTGGTTGATTTCTGCTCCGGGAGAGAAGACCTGCCAGCAAACATGGGATAAAATGATGGCAGCCACTATGCGCGCCAACAACCTCTCCACCAACCACAAGTTCAGCATCCCAGACCTCAAGGTTAGAAAAACTTTCCAGCTTCCTGTTATCCCTTTTTTTCTTCCGGCCCTACGGTCTAATTCAGAAGCTGTGGACAAATTTACTTATGATTACTGGCACTATTTCCTATCATCCTTCATCGTATTCTAAATGTGTTACCCCCAGTTTTGATAGAACTGTGAATGTATCCATGTAAAACCACTCACCTACTGTATCCACTGTCAAGAATAAGCTGGCTGTCTATTTGGAAAGTAGACTTGACACAGATTGCTCGCCTGCATGTTGAAGTGCCGTTTGGGTGAAGTTTTTAGTCCCTGAGCGGCTCACCGAGACTGGCTCGGTTCCTCTTTGTTCAGAGGGTGAAGTAACCCTGCTGACCTTGCTTCCACATGAAGCTGTAATGCCCTCCCAGGACAGTTAGCAATGCATGAGAAGCTCTGGACAAAGAGGCGCCAACCTAAGCTCAAAGAGGCCCCTGGGTGTCACTGTATTCTCGTGGAACCACACATGTCGGTGCTTAAACACTGCTCCTCTGAACCCACTTGAAAACGACCCAAAGACCCAGGACTAAGCAATCCAGACATCTGATGATTTTTGTTGCTTTCATGTTTAAAACAGGTTGGAACTCTTGATGTCTTGGTGGGACTGTCTGATGAATTGGCCAAATTAGATTCGTTTGTTGAAAGGTATGCACCTTGCTACACATTCATTTCATTAACACTACTGTTTTTATTAATAACTGAAACATAATTAGTAACCCAGGAACTACTCATTTCCTTATCCCCCCCTCTGACAAGTAGGAATTTCACATGGCCCCAAGGCCGGTGAGCCCTGCTGTCTAAACGTGGCAATTTACAGTTAGGTGACACATCAGCAGCGTGTCATATTTATGCCATGGACTCATGACCCATCAGTGTAGTCTTTTTGGAAAAGTAACATCCCAAACTCACACATAGCCACGACTGCCTGAGCTAAACTTTGAGCTTCCTTTGCAGATATTTCGAAGACCAACTTAGTAACCTGGTCTTGCTCATTTGCCTTCAGTTTGATGTTTAAACAATTCCCTCTTTTGAAGTTTCTGTTCAACATATCTGGAAAGAATTTTTTTTTAATGATACTTTAAAATGTTTATGCATGCATTGTCTTTACGTAAAGTTTTAAAACATTGAATGGCTGACATCTGCTGAAGTTATTCACAATGCATTAACAGCAAGTCACTGTTCTCTCATATAAAGCTTTCAGCTTTCATACAGGAGTTGGCTTCAGTTTCCAAAAATGCTTTCATCTTTATTTGAGCAGTGTTGCTAAAAATCGTACCTGTGAAAGTTGGCTCTTGTTATAAATAACCTATTCAAGACAACGTTAACTGGAATGTGTGAGACTTTTTGCTGGTGTTATATTTAGAGCTATGTATATATATGCTGGCAGAAAATGTGGCGATCAGTGGTTTTGTGCTTGCAGTTCCAGTTTGCACTGCCTATTTTGAAGTTTCTTTGGTGTTCACAGTGTGGTGAAGAAGGTAGCTCAGTACATGGCCGATGTGCTGGAGGACAGCCGAGACAAAGTGCAGGAGAACCTGCTGGCCAATGGAGGTACTGTAATTATACTTTGTAACCTGATTCCATCCATTAATCACATAATTATGTCTATTATGCATATCTGAAATAATTCTGTTAAAGGTTGATCTTTTTCCAAATCTCCTGTCTAACCAACATCTGTTAATATGCAAATAGAAACTTCAAAGGCCTTTTTTGTCTGTTTTTCAGTTGATCTTGTCACCTACATCACGAGGTTCCAGTGGGACATGGCAAAGTATCCCATCAAACAGTCACTTAAAAACATCTCTGAAATAATTTCAAAGGTAGGTCAGTCAGTGAGAGTAGAAAAACAAATAGATTCAGCATACAGTTTTGCTCATTTTAGCTATTTTAGCCATTATGCTTATTTAGGCTACTCTTCCAATGTTTCCTGTCCTCTTTGTCAGTCAATAGAAATAATCAAACTTCTTTTTTGTTTTAACAGCAAGTAACCCAGATTGACAATGACTTAAAAGCAAGAGCCTCGGCTTATAATAACCTGAAGGGAAACCTACAGAATTTGGAAAGAAAAAATGCGTAAGTCTAACACAAAATAAAAGCCAAAAAAGTATTTTTCACGTTGTGGAAAAACCTCTTTCTGTTATTGTAATACTCACATCTGTCACCAGGGGGAGCCTGCTGACCAGGAGTCTGGCTGACATTGTAAAAAAGGAAGACTTTGTGGTAGATTCAGAGTACCTTATTACTCTGCTCGTAGTTGTACCAAAGTGAGTGTATATTATATCAGTTCCAATAGCCCTGTATTGACTAATTCACTAGATTGAATTAGAAAAGTAAGACATGAGCATGGTGTGATAATTCTGCCCTCACAGGACGGCGTATACAGACTGGCAGAAAGCATATGAAACACTCGCCGAAATGGTGGTGCCTCGGTCGTCAAAGTAAGTCAGTGCAACCACATCAGATATACTGCGATAGAACACTTGTGTGAACACGTACCCAACTTCTCTTTTACAGTCGGCTGTTTGAAGACAACGACAGCGGACTATTCAGCGTCACTCTTTTCAGGAAAGCCATAGATGACTTCAAACACAAAGCCAGAGAGAACAAGTCAGAGTTCTCTATTCTGTGGGATGCTTTTATTCTGAATCTTTTATATAGATACGAATAGCTGTGACTATGTATCACATGTAAAACAATTTTGTTTTCCCCCATCTCGCCACCTAACAATTTAATGTGTGAAGGACAAGGTCCTGTTTTCCGTATACAGTTTTGCTGTAATAAAACAAGGCTATTGCTTCAATCGTTGTAGGTTCACAGTGAGGGACTTTCAGTACAATGAAGAAGAGATGAAGGCTGACAAGGAGGAGATGACACGGCTCTCCACAGACAAGAAGAAACAGTTTGTAAGTGAATGGATGCTATAGAAATGTATCAAATAGATCCCTTTGTTCATTAGATCTGATCAGGTTAAATTGGGGGCTCCTGAACATATTTACCAAAGATTTCATATTAAAAAAGTTTACTATTTTTAAAAACGTATTTTTTTAAGGTGCTGTTATTTGAATTACACATTTGTTCTCAGTGAGAAACTCGAGAGATGACCCAGCTTCCAAGTATGCTCTTTTGTTAAGCCCAAGGTGTTCGCTTTGATCAGAAAATGACAAGTTCCATCTTGAAGTTCATGAAAATGCATCAGTTAGGAAATGCCGACCGTACACATTTCCCACGAAGGGGAGGGGTTGTCCAATTATCAGCTGCATTGCACAAAACGAAGTGACCCAGAGAGCCTCTAACATCTCTGCCTCCTGTCTGCAGGGCCCTCTTGTCCGATGGCTGAAAGTGAACTTCAGCGAGGCCTTCATTGCATGGATTCACATTAAAGCCCTAAGGGTCTTTGTGGAATCTGTCTTGAGGTATTGATCGCACCCTTCTACACTTCTTTTAAGCCTTTTGCCACCACAGCAGTGCAAACAATGCTGATCTCACGTTGTGCTCTCGCAGATACGGCCTGCCGGTAAACTTTCAGGCAATGCTCCTGCAGCCAAACAAGAAGACCATGAAGAAGTTGAGGGAGGTTCTCAACGATCTGTACAAACATCTGGACAGCAGTGCAGCGGCTATCATGGACGTGAGTGCTTCAATACCACTCTGCCCCATAAATCGCTCTCCTTTGCAGTTCAGTTACCAAAGCTATTAGAAAACAGAAATGTAAAGACTCGTTTGTCATTAATTAGCTTTTAGCACTGCACTGGTGATATAAGTAGCCATAAAACAGGCAGTAGCGTAGTTCTTTTTTGTTGAAATAATTTATCATAACAGATGTTGACCAATTATTTAAAACAGTTTAATGTGAGTCAACAATTATCTTTATAAAGATAAATATATGTACTAAATGCCACAGTATTTTCACCTTTAATTTAGAGGATAAAACCCCAAAACAACAGAATATCACAAAGATTTTTTTTGTAATGATAATAAGCCAGCGTATTGAAAGCAAGAGATCACAGTTTTACAGTGTTGATTCCAACATATCTTTTGTATCCCAGGTTTTCTTCTTCAGTGTTATAAAATACAAGATTTTATGCTTTTTCGGCTCAAACTGCAGCAATTGAATTTTCTCGTAATTTCTTTCATTTAGTTTGTGTGAAGAGAGCAGGTTGTTTGAAAGGAGAGGTCTGAAAGATCATTACGGAAAAACAAGAAGATAAGATATCATTACTGTCATAAAACTGTTGTTTTAGAAATTAGTTTAAAAAATACCCGCTGTTTGTGTCAACTCTTAGCTTGATCAAACGGACATTCAGTTCAAGTAATTATCCAAATCAAAGATTAGATATGATTTAATATGATACATTTGGGCAATGGAATGCCAGGATTAGTAGTGATTAGTTATTAGTTTTCCATTCATAAAACCTGAGTTGCATTTGATTTTTTAAGTGATTTTATCAGCTAATTTACACTGTGAGTCAGTCTGTTGTAGCATCGTGAACATAGTGATGATAAAGTAAAGAAAACAGTCAGTAAAAAAAAGGGCAATTCCATGTTGGACTCAAGTATGGCTCCCATGTTTTGGAGTTAGCAGGGTTTTTTTTTGTCTGGAGATCAGTGTTACTCGTTAATGACTGGAAGCTAAACTTACTGTGGAGCTGCTGTCAACATTTCAACCACAGGCATCTTTTGGCACGATAGGAATAAGAATGAGTGTTGGTGAGCCTTCTGTTTTAAAGATTTGACTTTTGTGCCATGCTTCGGTAGACACATTCCAACCTCTGACGTTGCATTTGAACTTGTTTTTCTTTCTCCAGTCTGGAATGGACATCCCGGGCCTAAACCTGAGCCAGCAGGAGTATTATCCCTATGTCTACTACAAGATCGACTGCAACCTGTTGGATTTCAAAGTTTAAACCTTTGCCCCATGTTTGTCCTGAGTGTTACGTTTCCTTGACCCAAAAACTCCCCCTCCTTCCATGATGTCCGCCTCCTCACAGCCTCCAGTCCCAGTCAGCTGCTTTAATGCCCGCGCTCATTCCTTGTGGTGAAAACGTTCTTCGACAGGCTTCTATCCTTTTACAACCAATGAACAAAAAAAGACTTTTAAAGATCGTTTTTGTTTACAGGTTTTTTTCTTCTTGAGCCCACGATTAGGTCTTTGGATGGGAAATAAAAAAAAAGAAAGAGTTAATATCAGAGATGTGTATTTATCGTGTCATTCCACGTGCGCTGATGTGTGTTGCATTGGTGTTCACAGGCTTGTGTTTGTATCAGGGCAATTTTATCATCACACCCATAGCCACCACGTCTGGTATGCATTTCTGAGACCGTGGGTGACCACTGCAATTGTTGTGAAACAAAGACATTATCCGAGTGTATGTTGGCTCATGTTGTGTATATTTGCTGTCAAAAAGAGATCTATATCTGAGTATTGTGCAAACATTTGATTTAATAAATATGATTAAATTAAACTGGTGTAAGCTAATTAAATACAAAGAAAACTACAGTCTGTACGCTGAATTTTCTCTTTTAATTGATGGTTGATGCAAAGCTGTGGAACACTTTATTTTTACAACTAAAATGAAACTATAATATCTGGTTAGAACCCACCTAGTGTGGAACCTTCCTGCTGTGGAGCAGCCGAGCTAACCATTACACCATCATGACATCTTTAATATAGCCTATTTTAAATAATTAGAGTTGAAAAAACAAACTGATAAACTGTTTAAAACAGTTTGGACTTGTTAGGAATTGATAACAAGAACCTGACAAAGAAAAGCCAAACCATGGATTTTAAATGTAGATGTGATACAAGTGAGTTCAGAAGAAAGATGAGGAAAATGAAAACGTAAAAAAACATAAACCTATATCACAAACAGAGTAAATCGAATAACTAGAGATAATAAAACCCCAGGAGATACTACAACCTTAGATACAAGAAAATCTAAATGCAATAACAACAGAAAATTTCCATGATTTAATAGTTCTTTCTCTTTGTTTTGTTCCAGCTTTGCATTTTTTTACTTCTCTGTTTTAATTCATTGGGGACTTAATTTGTTGGAAAATTCTACTATTTGCAAGTCTTCCACTGTGTATGAACTATGAAAAATGCTAGAGTAGGCTAAAACCCCAGACCAGTGCAGAAAGGATTACAGACACTTCACACACAAGAGGATCCAAAGAAAGTCATATTTAAAAAATGTTTTGAGGAATTACAATGCAATATATATATATATAGATAGATAGATAGATAGATAGATAGATAGATAGATAGATAGATA
>CAJRST010038888.1:17938073-17951357 GCA_907169785.1 Menidia menidia | reverse complement strand
GATAGATAGATAGATAGATAGATAGATAGATAGATAGATAGATAGATGATTTAAGCAGGATGTGACAGTTTCCAACCATGTCCAATGATATTAAACTAGGCTGGAATACGATGGTGTTGGTGTTTTACCTTTTTTATTCAATATTAGGGTAAAAAGGACCCTGAAAAAAAATCTCCAAATGAATGTAGACAGAAGAGAGATAGAGACGGCATGTGATGAAGCGAGCTTCCAGGGTTGGGATGAGAGAAACACACCCCCACCACCACCACATCCTTACACTCACTGACACACACACACACACACTGGCTGAAACCACAAAGGCGTCTGATGACGTCTGAGACCAGAACCTGAGCGTCGGACCTGGAAACGACCGCCGATCACCGCTAGCCTTTTGCTTTGGCCCCCGGAAATAGCAAAAGAGCAAAAAGCATCCATGCCTCCAGATTCCCTCTTTCACGTCGGCCTGGTCCTCGTTCTCGTCATCGGGCCTCCGGCGCGGGTAGAATGAGAGGATGGCCGCGCGGCGCACCGCCGGAGACCGCGGAGGACCGGGAGAGGCTGCCGGGGAAGACGCCCGCGACGAGGCGCCGAATCGGGGGATGAATCCACCGGGGGACGCCGGCGGAGCGGAGGACCTCTCCCTGGAGGAGATTCTCAAGCTTTACAGCCAGCCCATCAACGAGGAGCAGGCGTGGGCCGTGTGCTACCAGTGCTGCCGGACGCTGGCCGAGGCGCACCGGGGCAGGAGGGGCTCCCCGGCCGCGGCCCCCGGAGCTCCGCCGACCGCCACCGGAGCTCCGGTGGCCGGAGCTCCGCCGCGCATCGCGGGCCCGGGGAGCGTCCGGATCCGGCGAGACGGGTCTGTGACGGTGGACCCCCAGAGCTGCCAAGGTAAAGACCTCCTTATGTAAGACCTCCAGGGGGCTGACAGATGTATACATCCTGGCTAGTTTGAAATTGCATAAGACTCGGATAAAGTAACAGCTTTAAAATAATTCACAAATAAGGCACGAAAATCTAACGGGCTTTATTCATAGCCTAACTTGTGTTTAAGGAGCAGGTTAAATTGGCTTATGCTTATGTGGGGGTGTCTTAAATGATCAGTTCACACATAGCCTTCAGCTCATGGGAAATAATATTTATTATAGGACACTTTCTCCCCCCCTAGGTATTTCATCTATAGCCTGCTTCAGAATGAAATAGTATTATAACAATAGCCAGCAGTTAAGGTCCCATTAGAAATCATCTGACCTCTCATAGCCTAAGCAAAGGAATTCCATTTCAAACTCCCCCGCTGTGCTCACCCTTGTTTCCACCGATTTATAGCCCACTGCCCAGTTTCCTCGTGTGCACAGGCATCATGTGATTTCATCTTTTATTTAGGGGCCTCTCATTCTGTTTTTGCCACCTCACATCTTATCAGGTGTTCATTCGGCTTCGTCTGATTTAAACCACGTGATAACACGCTGAAAATGTGGGCTCTGACTGGATGGAGGAGGACGGACACAGATAGATTCCTTCCCCACCCCCCAGGCAGATTCATTGGAGCTCATCTTGTGGCCCTTATTATGATGATGCTTTTGTGTGAGATCGGATTGATTGGCCGTGTTGAAATTACGCTGATAAAATATCCAATAAAGTCAGAAAGAGTGTGTCAGATAACAAATGGTTGTATACTGACTTTATATCCTCTAAGCATCCCTTTATATGTACACAAGATGTCTCTTAAGCAATCGAGCGTTTAAATACTGACATTATTGGACTTAATATTTATTTAGCTACAGCGTTTTTAACATTTGCCCCATAAAGACCTGCCGTGTATAAATAAACCAGGACTCAGATTAAAACAAAACAGATGGCATGTTGTGATGCATTATGGCGTCTCCTCCGCCTTCTGGTGGGCGTGTCTAATATGTAACCACACATTCATCTAACTTTATCCTGTCAGACTTAGACTTGGCATGTTCATCATCTCTTGTAATAACATTTTCTCACAGGGTGCAGAGCAGACTGAGTAAAAGCCCATCTGACAATCTTAGTAATGGTCTACCTGATGACCTCGGGGCCTAAGGGATGTGCTCTTAACCCATCAGCTTAGACACGCACCACAAAACACGCTGCTGAGTCAATGTTCTGGCCTGTGATTCGATAGATGCGCCACAAGCTCAGTCTAATCAACTCGTATGAACACATCTGAAAGGCCCAGCTGTGATGGTGATGATGCTGTGATCCAATATATGGTTTGAGTGAATGGGTTATTTTTAGCAGCACAGAAGTAACCATTGAAGAGAGGAAGGATGGGGGAGGGGGGGGGGCTTTGTTGTTGTTTTTATGTCAGTGCTGCATGAGTAATCTTACAGCATGCAAAAAAAAATCATAAAAAATGTCACTGAGCACCTATAGTTTAGATGTAGGAGTTTGTACACAAACACTTTTCATTTATTTGTTTATTAAAGATTGCGTGGATAAAATGCCATGCCCTGTTTTTGTTTGTCTTGTGCTGGCTCATAATCTGGGAAAGCATCACCCGGGAGATAAAGATGTTGCCATCTAGTCATTTGTTTTGATGACTCACAGTCAAGCGGAAAAAAAGAACTAAATTGTTCAGTTCTAAGATTTTACGCGTCTGAACATAAGGAATACTCATGTGCTCCTGACCAGTCGTTAAAATCAGGTCAATAAAGCTTCAGATGAACGTTTGCAATTCATATATTACACAATGTAATTAAACAGGACGCATTAGGAGTAATGACCTGAATTAGCTCTTTTCTGTACAAGATGATCAGGCTTTCACATTGTTGTTGAGAAATTATAACTAACACCATTTAATTGCGGTTTTTTGGGCAGGTTCCCACGTATTTTAACACAGATTGGGACTTTGGACTATGACTATTTTCATTCCTTATCTTTAGATTTCCTGCTTTGCTAGACCTGATTGTTAGATTGTTGTTAGCTTTTTTCAGCAAACTCCTCCAAACAAGTCTTCCTTATTCAGTGATTTTCTAATTGTCTAACCACATCTAACATGCTGGCTGATACCTGGATAGTCTGAGTTCCGATGTAACTTTTTTTTTTGGTCACACTAGTTGGTGATTATTAAGGCTTAGTTGTCAGAGTCATTCATGTGGATAGCGCTTTAAGGATTTGGACTTTGAAGCTTTAATCTGCTAAATTGGCTTCAAATTCAATCCAGATATGGCTAGTTTCAGAGATTGTTGTCAGATGATATTGTTTCCCATCTGTCAATCTTATTTTGACCAAGTCGTGTATTTGACTACATTTATTTAGGGATTGTGCCTACTTAAAATTGTACAAAATAGTTAAGAGGGCAAATTTGAATCACATCTCTCTGCAGTTTCTATGCAGTGTATACAAATATATTTTTTACTTATTCATCTGACATCTTAATGGCATTTACTGGCATTTAATGGCATCTTCTTATTCAATCTAAGGTCATGATGATGTCACAGCTGATCTTATGTTGCATTACAGTGTTCTACAGTACAAAGCAGTATTTGTTAAATGGCTCATCTGTCAGCTGCTTGTTTGGTCATGAAGTAAAAGCCTGGCCTGTGTTGCCTGCAGAAATTATTAAAGTGGGTCTACCTTTTGAAGAGAGTACATTCATGCGGAAGGGCTTCTTAGAAAGACATTTGTCAAAACAAGTCACATGTAGCTCAGACTGATAAAACGATTAGAGATGAAACAGAAATTCTGGGAGTTTGCACGATGAAAGCTGCATGACCAATAAGTAAACTATAAAACATGTTAAAGTGGAGAAAAAATATAACTAGACGAAAGTTTAGGATTAACATGGAAGTCCAAATTAAACAAAAAAATATATACATATGTGATATAATAATGGGACTTCCCCAAAAATCTACAATCACAATCCCTGAGTTTATGAAGCTTGTGATATTGAGAATGAGTTGGTCCCTTGTAGACTTGAATTCAAAACATTGATTGGGGAATCAAATGTATGTTCTCCTTTACAAGTATTGCCCTCCTATGGTAATTGTTTAAGTAGTGCATGGCCATTACTTATATATTGTGGGCCATTGAAGTTGCTATTGTTATTTTGTATTCCTTTTTCTGACCCTTTTGGCTTGTTTCTTTACAGGTAAATACAGCCCTTCCACAACCTCTGAGGTGAGTGGTTCCATTGTAATTCCTGTTGTGGTGATTGTATTCTGAACAAAAGAGAATGATATGAAATGTAAACGTTTCCGGATTTATTGGTTCTGGAACAATGTTTGCGGGGATTCCCTGATTGCCTCAAAGTTTTCATAATTTCTGGAGATGACTCAATCTGTCAAAATTGTAATGGTATTCCTGGTTGTTGAGAAATGTAATGGCTGGCCTAACCACTATTGGCACAATGTTCTTTGCCAATACCCTTCAGGTTTCAGTTAAACTAGCTAGTCACTGTAAGACAAACCAGTACAGACAACAGAGGTTGCATTCAGAACAGAGGGGGCACCCTGAAGGTTTATTTCTGAAGTACAAAAACTGTCTGTCTATCATTTCCCCGCTTGTTTAAACTAGCTCCTTCAACACATTAAACGTGTTAAATATTTTATTTCTGTCCTGTATGCACACACACACAAAAAATCCTGAGCAGCAAATCTAATACTAAACAATACCATTGTCATGCAAGGTGTTTTTTTCTATGGACATAACAGACTTGAAATGCCGACTCTTAATACCTTGAATGGAACTGCTCCTTTAGAGCTTGTTACAACCTGTCACATAGGTTCTTACAAAAAGGATGTCAAAAAGCCAAGTCAAGTAGTTTAAGCAAAAACATGGAATCAAATGAAAGTGAACCTAAATTGTTCGATGTCTGAAAGATCAGGGGTGTAGATATAGATGAGTCAGTATAGTGAGTGCATGTGAGGTACTCAGAAAGACCCAAGGAAAGAAAATAAAACCAAGCCCTGATCGAGGAAGGTTGAAAGAGAGAACTACAAATTCTGCCCTCTGCTCTCAGGTTCCAAGGCTTCAGAGATGTGCAACTAACCCCCAAAAAAATCAGACATAAACACAAGGAACTTGACATGGTAAAATTCAATTTATCATCAGCAAAAGATCATGACAAGGCCAGAAATGTCCAATTAAACATAAAAAAACAAGAAGTACAAATGAATAACATAAGCCAAAAGGACCAGCAACATGACAAATCCCACTCACAAACTGAAGGCTGTGGACCAGAGAGGCTATATGCAGAGGAAGGGTATTTTTTATTGATCAGAAGGTAAGACAATTAAAACAGGGAGAGAGAGTGGAGTAGACCTGACTAGAAAAACACTGAGAAGTCATCATGACAGGGAGTGCAGAAAAGGAAACCAAGAACACAGAAGAGCAACAGAAGCACAGAAATAAAACTACACAACATGAACCAAAAAAACAAAACGATTTATGACATTTTGCCAAAATAATTCCAATTTGACTTAAATGTATATCCCCATAATACAACAAATGTCATCTCTAAGTACATCAGAAATACATGCCAGTGTTACAGAATTACAGAAAAGTTAGCCAGCTCCTTTTCCCACCAGACTAGCAAACAACTGGAGTGCAAATTTGTGATCAAAACCGGGAGCTGCTAACCCAGGAGACAAACATAACAAAGGTGCACCAATTAGAATTAGTCTTCTATAATAACTAACTACATCCTTGTCCTACCACACGGCCAGGATGTGGCCCGTTACCTTGTACACTTTTGCCAAGTTAATAGTGAAGTTCATTGCCCTAAATCTGTTGACTGTTGACTTTTTCCAAGATCTCTGCCTGTGACGCTAGATCTATACAACTGTTTCCACAGGATGAATAGGACTCAAACAAAGAAATTGATTGTAAAAATGAATGCGCTGTCCCTTTAACGTCACGTATCTAATACATACAGCTTCCAAAATCTTTTTTTCCAACTGAAACCTTTTTCACATCACGTTATGGTAAAAACTTACCATCTCGCCCATTGAATACTGGGATAGGCTCCAGTCCCCATGCAGCCATGTTTGGGAATAAGCGATTCAGAAAATGGATGGATAGATGGTAAAAACTTAGCTCAACCATGTTGTTTACAAACTAATATTCCTTATACCATTAAGCAGAAGAATACAGTTCAATCATTTTGACGTGTTGGACAATAATAAATAGTAAAACATCTCTACCCCTTTAAAGGGTTAGAGATTTTTGCTTGACTAGGGCATTACCCACTTCAGATTCCCTGCTCCCAGCTGGCTTCTTTGATTGACTGGTTAGAAATGTCACCCGGCAAGGCCAGCCCTTTGATGAGAGCTCAGGGAGATATTTTAGACTTAATTAAAGGGGCTTAATAAAAATGACTCCTTCCCCATAGCATGCACTCTCTGTTGCTATAATCAGCTGCTTCTTACAGCGTGAAGGGGTTAAGCTGTATAAGAATGCAGAATCAAGATCAGTTACAACATTTTAGCCAGATGTTTCTAAACAAAATCAGCTTCTAGTGTTGTCTATGTTGCTCTAAAAAAGACGGAATAATCTTGCAAATTGCGTCTGACCTGAAATCTGCTGTGGTGATTTTTTTTTTTCTCGGTTGATTCGGCCAAGCGTGCAAAATTTTTCAGGCCGATTTGAATGGGCATGGCTTTAAAACAGGACTGTGAGAGCAGATGGAAATGCAGTGAATAAAACAGTCCGCCGGAGATGTAGTGAGTGTGGAACTGTATAGACAAATCCCCCGCTAAGCAGCTTTGAACCAGAAGTCGGTTCTCCCAGCACAGTTTGCGACCGAACTGCTGAAACAAACTGTTGGAAAATGTGCCGAAGGGAAAATGTGCTGAAGGGCATAACGTGTGGAATTAACCCAAAGCTGGATGAACAGGAACACATGTGGAGTCATAGCTGACACACATTATCTACACTTGGCTTGGAAGAGCATGAACTCAGATGATGCTGTCTTTTGTTTTATAGTCACAGAGCTGGGGTTTGTGATAGAGTATTTGGTTTCTTTATGTAAAAATGGTTGCAATCTGCTATGTGTAATAATGTAAATATGACAATTTTTGCTGCTATATTTGGCATTTATTGGCAATTTTGTAGACTGACCTATTTCCTTAATATAGCATACATTTTAGACATTTGTGGATTATTCATAATCACATTCCTCACTGTCTAAATTAACTATCTATGCCACCAGCTCTTTTAATGCCCTTGGCTTGAAGTCTTTAAAAGGATTAATGAAAGGGAAAAATGAGATAAAGAGAGAAACGAAAACTGAGAAAGAGCAGAAACCTCTCCTCTTTAGTTTTTATGTTATAAAGGTAGCGCGCCTTTCTGAAAAACAAAAGCAACTGGGACCAGTCATATGACAGTGGGTCGAGGGAGCAGAGTCAGGCGGAAGAATCTCAGGCAGTTTCTGCTCTCAACTAAGACATGACGCGTGTTTAATACGTAATTGCTATCAAATGTTGTAAATCTATAACAATCACATTGTTGTTCTTTTAAGATGTGGTACTTTCTTTCTTACAATATATATTTGTAGGTGTTTACAACTGTATTTCCTTTCACAGAAAGAATATCAAGTTTTTAAAAGTAAGATGTTTGTAATGGTGCATGAGAAAAATATAAGCTCATCTTGTATTTGATGTGGCATCACTACAAAGTTGAAACTGGGACAACAAAGTCCTAAAAGTTAGTGATGCTATGGGAGGAACATTTGCAATTAGTTAGATTAATTTTTTAAAGTTCAGTTAAACGACTGGTTGTTAAAGAGCACTTTAGAGAGACAGTGTCCCAGAAGGACAGATGGCAGAGTTTGAGCAATCTGTATTTTGTGCACTTTAAGAATGGTGTCTGCTGTAAAGAAAATGTTTAGTTTTTTTTTTTGCCTTAAACTCTGGTGACTCGGGTGACCCTGATAGGAATGAGACCCCTTGAAACATAATCTACCTAGATCTCTATTGGTTTAAAAAAAAAAAGAAGTCACTTGTATAGTATTGAGTCAGCAAATACTTGGATTGAACACAAAAAAGAGGACCTGTCACATATTCCTCAAGTTCCCAAAAAGAAAACATATATATTTTGGAATTTGACAGCTTGAGTAGCATTTTTACTGGTCCCCCCCGTTGGCCTCGTTCATTGTCCTCCATCAGAAATGTTGTCATTAACCAATGGTTATACTTATCCTATCCTTTATTTATGCGTTTCTGTCCAGTCATTTCAAGCAGGTAATGGTTTCATGAGGATTTTTAGGAATAACCATACTGCTCAGTCTTTTTTACCTCATTTTCCACTCTGAACAAACTTAGTTCACCCAGCTCTTGCTGTCAATTCTATATTTGAATCTGAGTATGAGCAGTTTATCCATCCGATTCAAAAGAAGACGCATTTAAAATACTTTTAATCAGAAAAAAATATATTGATAAACCATTGTGTAGAAATAGTTTAATTGGTTCTTATTGTTGAACCAATTCATCCCCATGTTGTTACCACATTGGGTAACAGCCTGGGATAGATTGTCTAAATCAATGTTTCCCAACCCGAGTCCTTAAAGACCGCTGTCTGGCGTGTTTTCCAAGTTTTCCTGCTGCAGCTTTTCAGCTCCTTAAGCTCTGCAGATGGTTGAGGTAGACCCATCGATCTGAATCAGGACCGCTGGAGCAGGGAATCTAAAGAACTATTCAAATTAAGTCATGACGTCTGTAGGACAGTATGTAATTGCCTTTCGGATAGCCAGCGTGACACATTTCCTCTTACTTCAGTATGATCCTTATTTGGACCATTCCGCTGAAGTGTTTCATCTCTGTGACAGAAATCCCAATCTGGTAGCCAAGCAGTTTGATGGTAGTTGGTTCTGCTTATCTGCAGCCTTGCCAGATCTACTTTGGTTGATACCCGATTCACACTGTTTTTGCCTTTTTCATCTGGTTTTTCATCTTACCCAGTCCACCTTTCCATCCCATCATTCCGCTTGGTTGCTTAGAAGCCTGGGAACCCACAGACACGCTTGCTCTAGCCTCACAGTCACAAGGAGCACTACTCAAATCCTACAGTTAGTTACAATCTACAGTTATTTAAACAACAACAATGGCAAACAACAGTTAGTCTCATGGTAACCTGAAGAACACAGGCTTACTCAGTAACAAACTAGCAGTTTCTCATTAATGGATTTTTATGTTGCTTTTAAACAAACATGAATACTCAAACGCACGTGAACATGAACACACATTGTAGGTCTTCTTTTGGTTAAATCAGATTCACCTTATTTGCATTAGCTTGTTGAACTGATTCTGGCTGAGAGCACGACTCGTAAGCTCAGTAAGATTTTAAAAAGTCTTGTAACGTCATTAATCTTACCGGTGAAAAAATAGAAAGCTGAAATTGTATCTCTGTCATCTGCTGTAGCTTTCCTTCTCCCAGTAAATCTCTTTTTGTTCTCTTTGAACTCTTTTCCGAATTACAACTACAAGCCTGAACGTTGAGGAGCTTATATCTTAACATCATCATATCTATCACATTGCTAACAACAAGCTCTGACTGTCCACAGAGGAGGAATTTTCATGTGATAAGCTTAAGTTAGAGAAGGTCCCTGGAGCTATGTGTCAGTATGTTTGCGTGTTCTTTTCGCCCATGTTATGTATCAGTGGGTGTGAGGCCTGACTAAAACAAAGAGGCTGCGTTCATCTTTCCACCCCCCAGAAGAGACCCAACTTGAATGCAGAGTTTTGGGGGAGAGGACTCAGTTCTTTTATCAGAATATTCATTCTACCCAGTGTGTCAATCAATCTGAATGTAATCTTTTGTCAATACACCCTTGATAATCAAGTGTGTAGTAATCTTTATTCTTATCATGTCTCAGCTTTGTCCACCTTTTCTCACCTATCTTCTGATATATTTTCCCTTTCCCTTTGGCTTCTTCACCTTTCCCTCCTTCATTACATCACTCAGTCTGGTTCCGTCTTCCTTACTTTGCCATTTTTCTCATTGGGGCATATGCTATCTCCCCCTCTCTGTCTTTTCTTAGTGCTCAGGGCTGCAGAATAATCCCCTCACTGGTTTCCCACTCTTGTCTTTTGTCTTGGCTGGCAATGCTGGCTTTATTCACCACGATTCTCCAATTCCAGGCCAGACGGCTCATAAACAAGCACACCTCCTGACCAACATGCATCAAACTTTGGACTGAAAAAAAAAACAATAGCGGTTCAGTATAACCACTATCAGTACCATTATCAGGAGTTACATCCAGTGAAGACTCACAGGATGCCTCTCAACATTGAGTGTTAGTTTTTTATTCTGACGTTAGATACGTTTTGTAGTGGTGTACAGTATGAAGACATTATGGCTCATAACATGCCACAATGTAGCTGTGCCTTTTTGCTGGGTGTATTAACTGTTTGCTAAGCCGTGAACTGGAATGCCCTGGAAGGGTGGTTAAACTGCATCTAATTTAATACAATTGTTTACTGCACTTGCTGTGTGTTAAGTATTTTTTATGGAACCATGCAAGACTGCATGCTGACAACGCGATGTCTCTGGAATGTTGTAATGAGAGTGGAGGTATAGCTGTGGCATTTGCAGTTTAACATTTCCACAGTTCACGAGAATCAATTACTATACAGAGGCATTCTAAGGCGTATGTTGCTGAACAATGCGATCAAAACATCAACAAGATTAAAACACACAATCGTGTTGTTCAACTGTGAGTTGGCGGAGAGATGATCCGGGATGATAAAGAGATGTTTTCCCATACTAATATTTCACTAGCTCAACCAAAAGATTGCATACTAGGGCATTTAAACACAAATTTGAAACTAAACAGGCTTGTATGTGAAGGACATCAGAGTGATGTCTGGAAAAGATAAGGACAAAGGTGAAATCTTATTAAAAGCAAACCAATGATATGCCTTCAAAATGGTCATCCCCCTTTGAGAAAATAAATCATATTAAAATGTATTTAAATGAGTGTCAATGCACTTCTAAGTATTTCTTGCTTGAATTGTCCACAGTTTTACAAAAGGAAACGCAAAGGACAGTTAAGATAGATAGTAAATATTCAATGAAAGATTCATTAAATGACAAAAAGTGTGTTTGTGTTTTGAGACCCTTGTCTCACAAGGCACATGTTTGTGAGTTATCTTCAAGTTGTTGACTTTAAAAATTGCAAGAGAAAGGAGAAAAAGATGAAAGGGCTTGGAGTATGTGTGCAAATGTCGACCCATTGGCAGAGCCGTGTCACCACGTCACAAAGTTCAGCTGAGGCCTGGCCTGAAGAAGAGGATATTGCATAACAAACACACAAATCCATTTTTTTCACTGTGTGGAAGATTAACAGCAGAACTGTCCATGAGAGAAAACAGAAAACAAAAACAATGTTTGATTGTTCTAATTGTACTCAAACTAATTTGAACTGATGTATTGAGTTTGTGATTGAATACTGAATTATTGGACCTTTGCCCCTTTCAGGTGATCGAGTCTCTGGGCATCATGATCTACAAGGCTCTTGACTATGGCCTGAAGGAGAATGAGGAGCGAGAGCTTAGTCCTCCTCTGGAGCAACTCATTGATCTCATGACTAACATGGCGGAGGCTGAGAGGGACACTTGCTCTGATGAAGGTTATGAGGCTACAGAGGAGGAGGAGGAGGCAGAGGATGACCCTGACAACATTTCTGGAGTTCATGGCTACAGAGATATCCTCAAAGTAGGTTGGAAATTGATGCTTCATTTACTGTTTGGCTCATTATAGCTAGTGCACATATACAAGTACCAACTATAAACATGGTCTATATTTAATAAGGGTTAGAATGTTTTCAGAATGGAGACCTATGCTCAAGCAGTTATAAATCTGTGCTCAAAAAAGTCTATTTTTATTTTTTTTCTCCTAAAAGACTAAACTCTCATTGCCTTTATGGGCTAAAACTGATTTTCACCTCAAATAAATCCCAACGTTAAATGAATAGATACTATAGTTTTTTTATACTAATATCTGAATGGTAGCAAATGTCTTCTGACACAAAAAAATATCTCATGGACATGTTAAAGTGATTTAAATATTTATATTTTGTGGAACTGGAATCAAAGAATGAAGAGGAATTTCAAGGAATCATAAAAATATTTGTCTCTCACTATTGCTTGAAAGCCTCATATACATTAATTTTTATGTTGTTTCATCATCAAAACCTTTAGTCTAGTCCTGAAAGGGATTAATGGCTCCAAACTTTATGAATAAAGAGACCATGGTGACAATGTATAATTTGATTAACTAAAAAAGTGAATTAGCCAGTGCCTATTTTATATTGTCCAACACTTTTAGAAAACCTTAAAGTAGCAATTAGCCTAAATTCAGCGTATTTCCTGATAGATTGTGATACAGAAGTGTAAGATTATATTATATGGTACTCTTTAAGAGATTTGAACCACATTGCTACCTGGCTGC
The DNA here is from genome assembly GCA_907169785.1 of Menidia menidia. Taxonomy (NCBI): domain Eukaryota; kingdom Metazoa; phylum Chordata; class Actinopteri; order Atheriniformes; family Atherinopsidae; genus Menidia; species Menidia menidia. Next base: position 17,938,940 of record CAJRST010038888.1, on the reverse strand, counting down.
AATGCTGATTTTCCCCAGTACTGTGCCTCTATTGTCCATCCAAGCAGAGAGTCACTGTGTCAGTCCTCACATGGTCTCACCCTGTTCACATAATGTCCGCCAGCCCATACTCAAACACACAACAATACTTGACAAGAAAATGTAATAGAGCAACATGGCTGTCTGTCTGGCCCCGTGGCCAGCGAGCTGTCAGTTTGAATTATTGTATGTGTATATCTTTCCCAAATACAATATAGTGTCCTCATTTTCCCTTTTGTCCTACTGCAACTTTCACCCCAGATTACACTATGAACTCCTTTGAACGTGGAGCTATTTAAGTTATTTGAACCATTTACATTCATTTGTTAGAATAGTAAAGTGAACAAAACACACCATGATAGATACATGCCGGTTAAAGTTCGTAAAGAGACATTCTTGTATGGCGTTTGTTTTTTTTGTGAGATTTTTGCAGAGTGGACACAGATGCCAAGAGCATGCTGGGAAGTAAGAAAAAATACCCCCTGTTCCTCTGAGAGAGAAAGCAGCTCATGTTTAGTCATCACGGTTAGTGTGTATTTCCAAGCTGGGGAAGGCTGAGTTTCATTTGTGAGTTTCGGTCCGAATCAAATAAGTTTACAAATGTTCCCTTAAGACAAGTTGAGCCAGCTCATCAAAATCAATTCTGAGTCCTCTGTCTTTAGCTATACTTTAGCTATACCAAGACGTAATTTATGATTCTGTGGTATACAATAATTCATTCAATTTTATTAAAATAAAATAAAATAAAATAAAATGAAAAAAAGGAAAATAAAGAAAAAAAGAAACTGATAAATTTAGTTTAAAAAAAAAATCATTTGAAAAAAAACATTCCATCCATTGATGTCACTC
>CAJRST010038888.1:17878114-17898085 GCA_907169785.1 Menidia menidia | reverse complement strand
CCCGAAATAAATAAATACATAAAAATACATCAATAATATCCTCATAAACTCGCGATACTATTAAGGAAAAAAACAACATTTTACTGACGGCCCACCACTGACTGATACTGATATCTAAGGAAGTGTTTTAAAAAAAGCTGTCAGTCAGCATTAAAATAGTTTCTCTATATATTCCAAGCACAGTTTAAGTCGCAGTTCAAGTCAGCAGATAGCTAGATGATCTCACAGCCCTGACAATGAGTTAGTATGCTGAACAAAGATAACTCAACCTTCAATAATTGGTTACATGACGATCTCTGAACTTTGTTTTTTCTATAGATAACATATAGAACCTGACGGTTTTTTAACACTGTGACCATACAAGTCCCGTACACCCCACTAGACAGTAACACCTTCACTCTGTATGTATACCACCCTCAGTATTAACTGCCACATTGTTGGTATTATCGGGAAACTAAAAAACCATTCCATCTCTGTTTAGGGGGCATGTATGCGGTATCTATATCAAACCACTGTATTTTAGTTTAAATTTACATTCTTGCTGTTTTTCTCCAGGGTTTATGTATTATTCATGTGACAAAACCAGCAGACATATGATGAGATATTCCAGTGAACCATCTTTTCTGATTGTATAAAACCGCCTCGTACGTTGGTTTACAGAATGTAGAAGATGTTTCCATGAAGGTTTACTTGAAGAAAAAGTCGGTGCGACAGACAACTGTTTCCTGTGTTAAAGAAGACAGGTGGTCATCGGATGTTTGTTTGAAATTTGTTGAAGAAAAAAATTCAGTTAAATTGTTTGCTATTACTTTTACTTACTTACTTTTACAGGCAGGATATGAAGTTAATTTTTATGCATTATTAATTTATTATGACATGTCAATTGTTTACGTTAACAGAAAATCAAGTTTCAAGTTTCTTTCAGTGGAGAACAGATGTGCAGGAATTTGGAGATCTGGTTCATGAATTAAGCTTAATTGGTATTAGACATTAGTCTTAATCTTCAGTACTCACAATTTTTCTTTATTTCAACAGCTCAGTACATACAGCTTGCTTAATAGTAATATGAAAATGAAGAGACTTTTTGGTCTGGTTCACTGTTACAGTTTTTCTGGCTCAGTGGGACACGGCTTCTGACTGTACCATCATTCAGTCTGAAAATGTTGGATGACAGATTCTGCTCTGATGCCCTGCAGGCTGACAGGTTGCACTGGGATGCTGTATAGTCATGCATGCATTTCTGGCATAGATAACAAGAACTGCAGACAGGCTGACTGTCATTCTGAGGGAAGTAGAGTTTAAGGTCGAGATGAAAACAACCAGTTATTTCTGTCATTTTTGTGTGCCGCGTTTGTGTGTTTGCCAGGATTTTCTTAAAGCTTGGGTATAAAACTCCAAAGCATTCGTCAGGGTTTCTTAAGCTGACACCCATTCGGCTGTTGTATTGCTTGGTCCATGAGCATGAGTTAATAATGTGACTCTTTCATCGCAGAGACATTGTGAAATCATTGACATTTCCCTCAAGTCTAAAAAAAAAATTCTGCTGTGCACAAATTCATGTCTCATTCTTACACATGGCTGCTTGATTTCTGTATTTTGAACCCAGATATTAAGACTAAAAGCAAGAGTCTTAGAACCCTGTTTCTCCTCAGGATAAATTTGGACCTCAGCTGTGGGTTGGAACATTTCCCAAGAGGAATTGTGTGTGTTTGCATGTGTGTGTGTGTTCCTCCTCAGGGTTCCTTCCTGCTACGCACTACTCCTGCTGCCCCTTTAATGTGTGTAATGCATCTGAATGAATAGAGGGGATTTGGATGGTTGCATAACACAGTGAGACAGAAGCTTTAGAAGGAGAAAAGTTGGGTACTGCGGTAATTCTACACTGGGGAATTCACGACTGCTAAACCATGCATTTATGAAAATAACTATATTAGTGTCATATGTATATATACATGTGTACTGTATATAATTAGAATGAATTTATTGCTTCCAGATCATCACTACCACTCGCTTTGTGTCTCTAGAAAAAACGGTCTTTGTTGGGTTAGACATTCATAGAAAAGCAGTCAAAGCAGTTGTGGCCTTAAAAAAGCCAAACAACAGGTTCACACAACGCTTACTTATTACGATTTCATTAAAATGCATTTCATGCAGATTATAGTGCTCAATTAACCTTGTGAAGCTGTAATACAAGGCTTTGATGTGATCTGGAGTTGTGCGGCTCATTGTGAATGTGATAATGGGGTTGAAAGCAATTGAACTAATCTGTTGCTAGATTAGCTGTTTTAATTTGAGGAGCTACAATAAACCACCTTGCACTGCTGTGTTACCTTTTGAACACTGAGGCACTAAACGCAGCGTCGATGAACTGACTCATGAGGCAGCGATCTGCATGATGTTGACTGACATTACGCAACCAGTCATTCGAACAGCTGGTTTCTGATAGGATGATGAAGAATTGAAATGTCTCGGTGGATTGAGGAATGAACTAAGAAGTCAGCTGGGTAGGCCCTTGTGACTGCCTTATCAACCTTTGCTGTGCGGTGACGTGAACGGTTTTACCCACAAATATTAACCAGAGGGAACATATTTGTCTGCCTGCTGATTTTGAATGCTCACACATTTGTGAGACACACAGACACGTCTCCTCCGGAGAAAGGAAGAATAGCCTCTCTCCTAGTAGATATGCTGTCTGCCAGGCTCAGATTTTATTTCCAACATTACTCTTGATTTTTAATTTTTTTTGTCTGTGTTGTTCTGTCTGGGTGCTTCCTCCCACCGTCCCAAAAAAAACATGCTTATTGGGTCAACTGGACACCTATTATTGCCCCTAGGAGTCAATGCTAGTGTGTGTGGTTGCTTGTCTCTGTGTGTCACTACAATGGACTGGCGACCTGTCCGGGGTGTAGGTCGCCTCTCACCCGTTGTCAACTGGGATAGGCTCCATACAACTGTGACCCAGTTGGGAGTAAGCGGTATACAAAATGGATGGATGTTTTAGACTCGTGAATAGTCTTTTCAGAATAACACACCCAAATTCTTTGAACCTGATGGGCAGCAGCAATTGCTTCTCAATCCATCCAGGGCAGGGTACAGGGTACGGTCTGGACAGTCCGCCAGTCCATAGCAGGGCCACACAGAGACACACAAGGACAAACAACCTTGCACACTCACACTCCCTCCTAAGGGCAATTTGGAATGTCCAATCAACCTAACATGCAGGTTTTTGGAGTGTGGGAAGAAGCCGGAGAACCCGGAGAGAACCCACACAGACACAGTGAGAACATGCAAACTCCTCTCAGAAAGGTCCTGGTTCTCCCGGGGACTCAAACCCAGAACCCTCTTGCTGTGAGACAATGGTGGTAACCACCACACCACTGTGCTTCTCTGATGTCTATTTTCTTTATACTTGTTTTATCACAAAACTGAGTGCTCTGGATCAGCAAACTGCTAAAACATATGCCTTTTCAGGAGTGATTTGACTTATTGACGATCAATTATCAAATGCATTTGTATCTTATGAACTTGTCATTGTATTTCCTTTAGATAAAATAAGGATGCATCTTTTTTATTGCTTTTTTTGACTGAATTATGATCAAATATTTTATGACGCATATATACTTTGAGGTACTTAACTTAGAATGTGGTAATATATTGCTAGGAAATCATGCTTGTAACATTAGAAATGCTCTATGAGTAAATGAAAAAAAAACTTTTGTAGTTCCTAGTCTTAATCCTAATCAAGTAGTTCAGAGTCTAAAATAAAGAATGAATGAGGGCTAGACTTGCAAACACATTGAAACTGATAATCAATAGTGAAACCTTGTTAAACATTAAAGATTTCAAACTAAAATTTTCATGGACTGAAGCACATATTTACCGACTGTAAATCCTGTATCTGTATTCACACACGAATACTTGCCGATTCTTTAAACTTCAAATGTAGCTGTCCTGAATAAAAAGCACGTACAGGTTTAATCTGGATTACTTTCAACACCCGAGGCAAGAGTTATATGGGACAGATTCAGACATGGGTTTTAGGAATTGCTGTAAAGGCCAAAAGCTAGCTAGTGCTTATTGAGAATCAATACATGGACCAAAAACAAAATAGCTGATGTAATCATTGTTATTAAAGCGTGGTGAAAAGAAAAAAAGGAAGACTGACCCTGATTTGAGGAGGTTACAGGACAATTATCATTACTTTTTGTTATCCTGTTAAGAATCTGCCTTCCATCTTCCTCAGATGGAGGGGAACGACATGTCTGCCTTGATATGAGTCGGAGTTTAACCTTTTTTCTTTTTCTACAGAATCTGAGGAAAATGGAGGCGGCATCTTCAGAGGAGCCTGGACGAGACCTGAATGAACTACAAAATGCTGACTGGGTACAGAGCCAAACCGCAGACTTCCCATTTAAACTGATTACTTCTTCTTTTTCATATAAATTCCTTTTGGTTTGTTGAGGAAATTTTACACACATGTCTATAAAATGATTATTTATGTAATGCCTATAAACCATTTGCCTCTTTAAATAGTAAATGAAAAATGAACTTCTCAGGAACATTTCTCAGACAAATAGAGCCAATCATCTTCCTTATTTTGTGTGCACAGAGAGGTTAGTTCACAGATTACATCTGCATTGGAAGGATGTTACCATTTTCTACATTGACATCAGAGTCTGATTTGAATATTGCTGTTTGCTTGCGATGCCAGGCACGGTTCTGGGTTCAGGTGATGAGGGACCTGCGTGAAGGAGTTAAGCTGAAGAAGGTGCAGGAGCGTCAGTACAACCCTCTGCCCATCGAATACCAGCTCACACCCTACGAGATGCTCATGGACGACATCAGGTCCAAGCGCTACAAGCTGCGCAAAGTCATGGTGAATATTAAGAAATGTCCCCATTCATTCGCTTTCTCTAACGCTTTTTCCAAGGAGAGAGGGGAGGTCAGAGCCTATTCCAGCTGTCATTGGTTGAAAAGTCCATCAGACTGTCATTCACTTTTACGTGCCATTTAGATAATTTTGAACTCGAAATTTAAATGTTCACTGTGGGATGGATCCAGAAACTCCTCCTGAAGTTGAATTCTCAACTCAGAAAGCCAAAGCACTTAATCAACTTAGATATCGACATCTAAGATGACTTGCATTGCATATAAAATGTTGGGATAGTTAGAATGATGATTACTTTGATAACACCTCACCATCAGCTTGTATATTAATGAATCCAGGTTAACTCATAAAACCTTCTCAAACATATCAGTAAAAATGTTCCCAAGGTGTTTATTTTACCAAAATACAGTGTAATATGCTGTGATTACCTCACATTTATCATCTGGTCTTTTAACGCTGTATATTTTTAAATAAAATCCTATCATAAATATAGTAAGTTAACTTATTAAATGGGTTTTTTCCTCTGACTTCTGAACTTTGCACACTCAAAAGCGATTATTAAAATCAGCTGACCAAAGGCACCCGATTGTTTTGAGGATATCAAGCATTTTCTTTAGCTACTTCTAAACAATTGACCTGTGAACCTTGAAACCAGACTAGTTTAAAACTCGCCATTAATCACCATTGCTCTCTTCAGTGTGCATTTTCCTGTTTTGTTCTGTCATCAGGTGAATGGAGACATCCCACCAAGGTTAAAGAAAAGTGCTCATGAAGTGATCCTGGAGTTCATCAGGTCCAGACCACCTCTTAATCCTGTGAGTTAAAATATTGTCACCTTCAAACTAAAACATGTCGTCAGCATGCTGTTTGTGGCCTCAAAGAGGTATATAAATGCATTTAAAACCAACTTCTGTAACGTTAGTGTTTAAGCAAAACATTCATCTCTTCTCTGCTGTTAGAAATCCGTTATAAGAATTAGCAGGCACTGTTTTGCCATAGTAGTCATTTTTTAGACATCAAGTGGACAATCACTCACAGGTCTGCTGGTTACAGGCTGTTCATGTCATTTGGATTCTTTTTTTTGCATTCCCCTCTGTTCACCACCATCCATCATCAACCTGTGCTAGGTATCAGCTCGGAAGCTTAAGCCTCAGACTCAGCCGCCTCCCACGCTACATGAGCGGATCCTGGAGGAGATAAAGGCAGAGAGGAAGCTCCGCCCCGTGTCCCCCGATATGGTTCGCAAGGGACGACTGGGTATGGACAACCTACTCTTTTATTTTTCAAAATGTGCCCCAGTCACTCAAACACACAGTCGTGCTTCACTCGGCTACAAATACTGAAAAATGATGCTGCAGCTTGTTTGTTTTGAGCGTTTTTTCTTCCTTTTACACGTTGCTACATTATCATTTGTGCCTCTGCTCTTTGCTGTTGTAGCTGATGCCACCAAACTTTTCTTTTTTGTTGTTTTTTTTGCTTCTAATGCCTTGCTCAATGTGTTGTTTGATAAGAATAATGCCAAGTTTGAATTGAATCTATCCTGGCTGACTGATTTTTTTTTAAATTTCCCTTCATGAAATAGTTTTTTGTTATGTGAAATAAGACCATATGTTATTTCCCAGCATTATTTTGCTAAGTACAAGCAGACTGCTTTTCTCTTGTATGTATGAAGTCTTGCGTTAACCTGCTACCTCTCACATGCAGTAACTTTCCCATGCCGTGACTGTTTCTCTTTGCAGTAATTCGGCCACTTAGCATGTCTTTCAGTTTTGATGCGTCAGGTAAAGTCTGCCGTGCTGATTACCTGGCTTTTTAAAAAATATCTTCTCATGTTGTGCCATGTTGTGGCTGCTCACCTCCTCCGGCAGCTCATACATGCACATGCACACACGCTCAGCATCAGCACACGCATTTCATGCCACGCTTCTGTGTTTGATGGTGTTTTCGCTGTTGCTTGTGGAGGTGAAACGTGGAGAAGTGGGACACTCATCAGTAGGAGGAAGCTCCAGAGAGCAAACTCAAAACTCAGAGAATAATAAGCACACAGTTGAAAATCGAACGATAAAAGGATTTGCTTAACAGGATACCTCTGCTCTAAATACTCAATTTTGACAATTTATATGATAGAAGAAAACTTTTATTTCTAGAAAATACTGTTTAATTGAACAGTTAACTTAAAACATGGTATGATCAGAGCATGAATTTGTTTAAGGCTCTTTACTTTAAATGTCAGTTGTTGTCTCAGAGTGAAATGAAAGGCACCAGATGTGAATAACCCATTGACATTTTGAACTATTGCTGCACTTTGTAGAGCTATTTTTTGGCCAACAAATTCACTTGGAGTCATTTGCCCCCAGACTGCTGTTTTATGGGAAAAAGCTTTGATGAACTCATTTTATGCCATCTGCCTAGAACCAATTAGAAGACAGTGTGAGTCACTAGTTGGTAAACAAAATGGATAATTGAGCACCTGAAGGTGTCTCTCAGGAGCTAAACGAAAAGCAAATAGAGCAAAAAGAAGAGTGATCATTATATTTTAACAAGCCATGTAGTCGTAGGTATGACTGCAACTTCATCTGTGGAAATGGTGGCAACTTATTAATGATAAAATAATAGTAATGTCAAACTCTTCAAAGTGTATGCATTTCCCTTAAAGGCAGCTTTTGTTTTTAAAAAATGCACTGCGATAATTATTTGTACCAAATGTCTTTTTGGAGTCTCACATAATTCATCACTTGACGTCTACTCCAAGTGTTACTAACTGTTACTAATGATTATCCTCTCATCAAACTGTGAGGAAATTAGAACTGTGTGAATGACTGATAGTTAGTGGCACACAGTAATTATACAAGATACAAACAATTGTATTCATCACAAAAGACGCTCTTCTGTTTCGTACAGAAGAGGAACAAAATTGTGTCTGTATTGGATGTCGAAATTACATTAAAGACCTTTGTGTTCATGAGAGAATTTCATTAGGAAAAAATAACAGTTGTTCTTACCCTTAAAGCACTTTCTAAAGTGGTGATATGGCTGCTGTCCAGTGTTGAAGGAACCACTATACAAATAGATATAAATGTCTCACCATCATTGAATAAAAAAAAACAAAAAAAATCATTCAGCATATTGTTCATTTAAAAATTTGAGCGAACCCTAAATACCAACCAGACTTCTGAAAGTCTAAAAGGCCAAGTAGATGTTGTTTCTTTTATAAATATCTGAGGGATACTCTTAAAGAATGAAAAATGCCCTCGATTTAAGGACCTGGAAGAAACTGTGCAAAAAGTAACACAACTTTAAGAACAGGATACCGTTAACTGTGTGTATGCTACTTGCTGCCACGGGTTCATTTGTTACGAAAGGTAATGTGCGTTAATAAGTATTGATCTGTCTCAAAGAGAAGGATTAATTTCAACTTTCCTGCTGGTTGGACAGATCCTATGGAATTGGACATTTCATACACAGTATGAGATTGAACATGGTAACTTTTATTCAGCTTCAGCTTCAGCATTTGATAAACACGGTCATATTTAATCATATACACAGTGTCATATTGATATTTTGAGGACATATTTGACTGATTTAATTCATCCAGACAGTCTTACTCAAGGCCTTTTCTCAAACATTTTGTCAACGTTGCACTAAGGCTATTGCATAGTCCACTAGAAGCGAGAAATTTGTTGTGGCTCCCACAGTGGGTAGACAGTGGTTCTCACGAAGGACGTAACAGCCTTAACTCTTGAAAAAAAATCTGGTTGTTGCCTTTTTATCTCTGAACACTCAAGAAAAGTGTAACCTGCCGTGACATAAAGCCTTCTATGTAACTCAAAAGAGGCTTTTATGAGCCACCGTGACATTGCAGAATTGAATCAGGCTCAACACAACACAGTGAGGAAGACTCCATGTCACGATTTCTATATTCTACCACCCATGGCACCTGTTTTCCTTTAAACAAGATTTTCATTGAGGAGATTAAGAATAGCAGTAGGGTAAAGGGAAATCGTAGTTATAATGTTCTCCACATCCCCTCCTACTGAAGTCAGTGTCTGTCATCATATTGCAAGCTCTACTCCCTCATGCTACCTCATTCATCTTGTGAGTATTCATGCGCACAATGTCCCCTCTATAACTGATCATCCTCACGTGGTGGGAGCAGTTTTATGGCTTCAAGTTTTATGGGTAGAAAGCAGCTACATGCTCTCTGACACTTTGATCAACACGAAAAAGGTTTTAATCAGTCTTGCTGATATATCATGGACACCTGGCTGTATTTATAGGGTGGCCAGTAAATGGAGATAGTGGGATCTCTTGTTTGGATATTGAGAATACGTTGTGCAAAATAAAAGAAAGTAACTATACTTTAGTCCCCTTTTGACCGATTGAAATGACCGATTTAGAATGAGGACCATTTTAGGATTACATTGCGCATAAAAAGGATGAATTATTAAACTACTTCAGTTCTATATTTGAAGTATTTTCAGGTCATAACTAACTTTGTTACCTTGAATGCACTGTTTATTTTTTCTACTTTCTTGCTCTGTTTTCAATTCGTTTACAACCCTAATATAGACTCATTGGCTGGATATTAATTAAAGGCATCAATTATCTTATTTCTCATTTATCTATAAGTTGATGGGCTGCATTGCAGAATTGAATTCTGTGCCTGTAGCTTTGCTTTCCTAGTGTGAAATTTGAAAAGAGCTATGAAAGCTTGCTTCAGCTTTATTTTGAATGGGGTTTAGCCATAAACAAAAATTGTATCTGTGAATCCTGCCTTACTCTCCACACTCTCTCTCCAAAGCAGAGAGATGGTGTGGAGAGTCCAACTTGTCCACATTAGCAGTATTGCATAAATATCAGCCGGTTATTCGAGGAGTATACTTTTGGAAACACAAAAAACAAATTTTCTGTTCAATCAAGAATCAACTTTGAAGCTAAGGTGTCATACACTACATGAACACATTTAGAATTGTACACCTTTAAAGACATGAATGCAGTTCAGTAATAACTAAACCCTAAAGAGAATTATTTGGTGAGACACATACCTCTGTTAGATTTGACTTTCACACATTCAAGGTATTTATATGTTCATGTAGCTGCTTTTGTTTGTCAGATAGCACCTGGAACCTGATGGAAAATATGAAAATGAACAAAGCAGAATTAAGGAGAATGACTTCCCCAAGAAATATCAAATTATTCAAAGGGATAACTGTTAATTTGTTGGATATTACTCCCAGACATATTAAACTGTGTGATTTACATGTAGTTATTCTAATGAAGGAGGTGTCCTCTTTTAGGTTTTGGCAAAACTCGCAGTATGCCACAGGATTTGTTCCGAACAGGAATAGGTAAAGTATCAGCAGTGCTCTGGTTTGGAAGGCCTTCTTTGCCTTTAACCTAATAGCCATGTCTATCTCCCTCCCTGGCTGAAAACTAATATCTTCCAAAGATGACTTGAATGTTAACAGGGGGAAAAATAGAATGTAAAATGTATAAAGAGGTTCATTAAAAAAAATCTGGTAATACCGTCTCTATTATTATAGAGACTGTTCTATTTCAGTGCAGCTGTTTGTCTTCCTATTACAGAACTTGCTTGTTTCATCCTCCTCTCCTCCCTCCCTCATCCTTCTTTTCCAATCCTCTTTTTGCTGAACATGCCTTTCTATAAATTACAGCAGGAATCAGTCAGTATAGAAGATTTTCATCGACACGGATTGAACATTTTCTTTTAACGACTCAGCTTTCTCCTAAGAAAAATCGAGACTCACAGGAGAAAAAGGCTTTTTAAAAATAGTTAGATTATCTCTTGAAAAAGGGACTCCATGCTCTGTGTGTAACACTGGTCTGCTCTCTGGCCTCCCATCAGAACAACTTAATTCTCCCTACCTTTCCCTCTCCCGCCCCTAAATGGATCTCAAACCTCACTCCTCTTTGACATGTCTCATTGCATCCTTCACATTCACCTCCCAATGAAATGGAGTTATTTTATAGTAAATGATAACATTAAGACAGTTAACAAACAGAAAAAAATCCAGGATACAAGGGAACACAAGAGGAGGAGTTTTGGGATTCTTCTTTGCTGCTTTTTAAAAAAAATCAGAATGACCATCTCCTGTATGTTTTTTTTTCCAGATGAGTACAGTCCATACATGGGCAGGAGGACATCCAGTACTCTGTCTCTGATCAATGGATCGTCATCACCCAGAGTAGAACCATCTGGTTCTCAGTCTGTACCTCAAAGAAAGAAACTTCTGAAGGCTCCAAGCCTTGCCGAGCTGGACAGCTCCGACTCTGATGTGAGTGTTTTAGTTTTTTAGAAATGCACCTGTGACGCATGTACGAAATGCTGACATAGATTCATATATCATTTACGCATTCAGGATGAGATTGTGGGGCACAAATCAGCGAGCAGCTCCAGTGTGGCAACATCTTTGATGGATGATACATCCCCAGAGTCTGTGCTAGGCAAGAAAAGTGAGTTGGGAAATATCTCCATGTCCCCTGTCAAATTTTAGTCGCCTCTTTAATAACACTGAGATTGATGGTGTTCAGTGACGTTTAACAAGCATTTTACAACATTGTCAGCCACGTTTTCCTGACTCGTCATTTTTATTCGATCAGTATTCTGCCTGCTTCTCTTTTTTGTACTAACTCTCCTCTCCTGTCCATGAACACCAGCTCCGCCCATGTTCCTCCCCATCTCCTCCACACCTCAGCCAGAGAGGCGTCAGGCACCCCAGAGGAGACACTCTATCGAGAAGGAAACACCCACCAATGTCCGGCTGTTCCTGCCACCCTCTAAAAAGAGCTCAAAGTCTTTGGTAAGCCCAATGGTTGTCAAATTGGCAATGAACCGCTGTGTGAAATAGATATGACTTTCACTATGTCCAAATATTGGAAAAAAAAGACGGTAAACTGTATGAGGGCGCTGAGAATTCAAATTGGTCCCTTAGTGCATCAAAGTAAATAAATCCATCTCTGCTTTTTTCAAATTCAGCTGGCTGTACTTCAGAGGGGAGTATAGCCAGTGTAGTGTGGTCCGATTTGGTTCAGTAACTTGATTATCTCCAAACAGAGAGAGTGATCTGGACAGTGTGAGTAGATTAGGAGAGCAGGGTTGGAAAGAAGAAAAAAAAGTCTAAAACGAAACAAAGACGCTGTGTTTTATGTCTCTTTCTTTGCACGCCTCCTTCCTGTGATTTTACCACCTTCTATCCTTCGATTGCCTTTTCTCTAAAGTATGCTCAGTCATTGAGTCAGTACAAAACACCTGTTCTAATCTTTCCCACACACACCTCCATCCTCTCCCATTCAGGTTGAGATGATAGCCTCATTTCCAAACTGGATCCCCCCCTTCCACCTCCTCTGCCCCGCTCCCTCCACTCTCCACCTCTTGCAGAACTCCTTCCCTATCGAGACGTTTGCGTTGAGGTTGGTGAGGGCAGTTTTTGCTCTCTGCGGGAGCATTTCCTTCCCACCAAGAGAGTCAGCCAAGGTTTGCCAGTCTTGTCCCAGTTAGTCCTGGCCTAATAACAATGCCTGCAGTCGTCAAATGATTCCCCCTTAATCTAAGATGATTCACCCACGGTAGAAGCAGGCTTCTGCTGTGGCAGGCTAATAGCTAATGTGCTGGTGACCATTCAGTAACCAGTATCACTAACCCCATTGCTTTTTGCAGCATTCGTCATACCGTAGTGTAGCTGCTGTGTAGCTAAAATACATTAGAATTAGCTTCTGTTTTTAAAAAAATCACCTGTTAGTTCATTAGATATTTATCATTGATATTGTCTTGGCAATAAATTGTTTGATTACCTTGTTTTATGTGATGTGTTGCTGGGAAATTAAATATATCACAAGTTAGAGAAGGTCAGATTTGCGCAGTGTTGTGGTTGATTGTTGTCCTTGGGGTTAAAATCACTATACAAATTTTATTGGTAACTCTGATCATATGTAAGGTGTAAGAATACATTTTAAGATTAAGTTAAGAATTCATTTAAAATAAAATTACTAAATTAGGAATTTAACAGTACCATTACCAGCTAAAAGTTAAGAATTATATAATCTCTTCAAGTGTATGTTTGAATTTCAAATGGTCTGGGAACCAATTTTTGTATTGTTTCAGGAACCTTTGCAACAGTGGCCTTTTTCTAATTCTCTAGAACATTCCCTGTATCATACTGTTTTCCTGGAGAGTATTTAGGAAAGCAGCTCTTCTTCCACTCTCGCTTATCACTGGGAAAGTGCAGTTGTTGTTGTGGAGGAATGTGGCTATATTGCTACTTTTAAACCCAGTTACAAAGGAAGCTTAGTCCATCATTCAGTAACGTTCATTTGTGTACCATTGCTTGTGTGTTTAATTTCTCTTTCTCCCATTCATTTTGTACCTTTTTTTGTTTGCTGGTTGTTCACTGCCTGCCAAATGACCACATGAGTGAATGACCGTGTAGCTATAATATTAGTGTTTATAAGAGTGGTATGTACTTTGCCAAACCTCCCCACAGGGATCTTATAGTCAAATGTTCTCTCCATTTGTATCACTGTCATGCTGACTTCTTTTACTCGACAATGAGAGCATTTTTACAACCCAGAAGTTGCCAGGACTCACTCAGGGTGTATGGAAAGTGCAGAAAGGGTTTTGTGTTCTATATCAAAAAAGTGGGTTCTGTGTGTTATATCTGCTTTTGCCGTGGAAACTGGCATCCGTGTGCATAGCCGGTACAAATTTTGGTTTTGGGGTAGGGACGAGATTAAGAGTTATGGTGAGGGTTATAGGGTTAGGGAACACGTTACATCCCAAATTGAATTGAGTATGTGTGCTCTGTTACAGGAGGAGTTCTGTTTCCCAGTGGAGTGTCTGTCTCTGACGGTGGAGGAGGTCATGCATATCAGACAAGTGCTGGTGAAAGCTGAGCTGGAGAAATTCCAGCAATACAAAGAAATCTACAACGCTTTGAAGAAGGGAAAGGTAATATGTTTTATGATTGATCATATAAAACAATACACCAGCACTGTGAATGAATAGATTTTGTCCTCTGGTCGGCACCATGAGAAAAGGTACATTATAACACAAAGGAAATAGCTTTTTGTTGCTAACCAATCACATATTGCCTACACTAATAGTTTCAAATAACATACTCCTGTTTTTTTTATTGCAGCTTTGCTTCTGTTGTCGAACCAAAAGGTTTTCCTTTTTCACCTGGTCCTACATCTGCCAGTTCTGCAAAAAGTAAAGCACATCTTACTGTCATCCTTATATTGTGCATCGTTTATTTGCTAGTTTTGTATATACGTACGATATTAGAGTGACTCTTTTTTAATCTTCCAATCTTCCTTTTGCAGACCCGTGTGCTCACAGTGCTGTAAAAAGGTACGTTATACTGGATCAGTTTGTCTGGTAATACAAACAACACAATCCTGTAAAGATCACATATCTGTTTTAAGGATTTAAGAGAGGTTTGCTGCATTTTTCACCTTCAATAATCTTTATTGTAAGTCCTTACAGTAACTACAGCCCCTAAGGATCTTAATTTATTGTGTGAACAGGAACAGAAAGAAATACCATATATCACTGCATTCTTTTTTTAGGAAGAGCTTCCTATTAACATTCACGTCGTCCTTCTCGCACAGATGCGGCTGCCGTCCAAACCTTACTCCAGCCTGCCCATCTATTCCATTGGCTCTACCAACACCCTCCCCAGAGACAGAGTAAATGCCATGACCGCTGTAGGACAAGGACTCTCTGTGGCCGCGGAGCCAGAGCCGTTAATGGAAGCTGCGGGGGCCGCTGCGCCCCCCACTTTGAAAGAATCTCCAAAAGTAACATTGAAAGGAGCTGGAAAAGCTACAGGAGCAGCAGCAGCTGCTAAAGCTGACAAGTCCTCCGGGAGCCCACAGCGCCACGGCATTCACAAAACCATGTCCAAGTAAGAGCTACGAGTGGCACGACTTTCTTTGTCAAGCCCCGCATTTGTCCTCACTTCTAAAGAGCATGCTGTACTTTTAAGTTAGAAATAAAGGTACAATCTCCTCTTGAAATGTTACACAACTTAAATAATCCACAATGTGTCCCTCGGCCCAATCTGCAAAACTCGTATCATATTTAAACAGAACAAAGCTGAGTCTCTGGTTCTACATTACTATCTCAAATAGTGTGCTTAAAGTCCGAGTTTTCCAACAATATATTGCTGACATCTACTGGAGAAACTTATAACTACCAGACCAACACTGCTATATAATTTGTCTTGGACATTTAGGTCTTGATGTATTAAGAAAGAAAAGCTAAAAGGTGTTTCACATTTAAATACTGTCAGCTTATTTGACTCTCAATTTGTTTCTAGTTTAGGTTTTTCAAATTTTTTCCCCCCAATACCAGACAAATTGGGTACCTGCTCAGCCCTCTTCCTTCCTCTACCTGCTTCAAAAGGAATTGGTTAAGGTTTTTTTTTTCCATTTCAAATGAGTTCCTATAAGGTGAAGGAGTGTCTTCTTGAGTCATGTGATTCCCTGGCCAATCAGTGACCAATCGGTGGTCAATTAGTGGCTTGCAGTCTGCTGTTGGCCCTACTTATCCTGCTTGGAACTCGGGGTGAGAAGGGGCAAAAATTGTACTTGTTTTGTTTGGGACACCAAAACTTAACAAAGGTTAAGTCGATCCAAGCCGAACTGCACAGAGTAGGTAGTCATGGATAACCCCCAAAAGTAAAACAAAAAGTACAGTCATTGGCTGAATTAGTTAAGACCTTAGAGTCTGAACCACAGGTGAACTGATGCTTTAAATTATTCAAGACCAACTGTGATGAAAACAGCTGGTACAGACAGCTGAAGGCCGTTGCAAGTTGTTGTGTAATATTAACAACCTGTCCTGATCCTGCTCAAGCCCGTCATCAATACTTGTGCTTGTTTCAAACAGGCTTTCCAAGCACGGCTCTTTGAAGTCCCACGAGGAGCTGGAGCTTCCCTCGGAGCTGACGGAGGACTGGGCCACCATGGAGGTGTGCGTCGACTGCAAAAAGTTCATCTCTGACATAATCGCCTCCAGCAAGCACAGCCTGTCGCTGGCCACCAAGAGAGCTCGCTTAAAACGCAAGACGCAGTCCTTCTACTCCCCTAAAGGCCGAGAGGAGTACAGGCCGTCTGAGCGAACAATCAACGAGATCTGAAGCATATGCCGACGCATATTTAAGTCAGAGGGAGCAGTTCGATTACTTGAATGGACCTCAGATGGGCTTTCTTTTTTATCTTTTTTTTTATGTCTGTCTTATTTCTTTTGGGCTGTGTCTTATCACAGTACAGAACTCTTCCAGATGAGAGCGTACTAAGCGTCTGCCCTCTTTTTTTTATATCATGGACATCAAAGTATATCCTTCTCTGTTTGGCTATGAACCTATGACTTAACGGAAATAAACGTGGGAAGTCAATGTGGACCGACTTCCTCTACTCCATTGGCACAACAGTGTGATCCAGCCCAACTCAGATTTAACTTAAAGCACAATACTGAGGAGACATGGAGTTATCAGCTGAAGTCATCCTCAAATAAACACAGAATTCTAAGCTGAGAATATACTACTTTGCTATGGGCTATGGTTTAGGGTTTCGATTTGAGTGTATGTATGTTTGTGTGTGTGCACAAAGGAAATGATCATGGAAAAAAGAAAAGCACCTTCCGTTTTCAATTTTGCTGATGAGGCTCTCCGTCTGATTTTTTTTCTGACGAGAACTGTACCACAGATATAAAAATCGACTGGTTTAAATGCTTATTAGTGCCAGATAATTGTGATTTTCTTACATGTGAGTCACCAATAGATCTTTACTGCTACTGTGGAGGCCACAACATTGCTTAAACCCACAATGAAAATTGAACAATGTAGAGGAAAATATTGTTTTTAATTCAATTGAATAAAGATAATATACTTGGGTGTTTTGGTGGGAGTTAAACAGTCACAGCACTCAGTCATCTGTGTGGGTGGGGTCAGATTGACAAAGGTCTGGTGTTCCAGTCCTTTGCATCAAATTGGCAAAAACAGATACAGCTGAGCCATTGATGTCTCTTCATAAATTTGATTCGTCCTTTTTAATGCCACACAGATCTAGAAAATCAGCACAATTGCAAAATGATTTCTTTTTCAGAGACTCCAGAGTTGACAGTCAGTGGTGTAGTGGTACAAAAAAAACATGTGTCACGTGATTCAGGTTTGACTTTCAATGGTTAATAATATGTGCATATTGTTGCATTTTTTAAATGTACCTTGACATTGATGAATATATAGTTGATGCTATCTCTTTTATGTTTCTTGACATTACTTCTTGATTTATGTTTGCATCTTGTAAAGATCAGTCCAAACAAAACGCCTCATACACCAATTATGAAACTCAGTTCAATGTATAGGCAGCAAAAAAAATTACAATTCCAAGTCCCGGTGTTCAGTACACACAGTGAATGCCATAAAAATGCCTTTATGATTTCTGTCCATCACCCAGAGCCTTTCTGGCAGGAAGTAAGGTCTGTCTTAAGGCCTGGATGTCTGTTATTTCTATTTTTCATTTTGATCACATGCTTCATTTTCCTTCTGAATTGTTTCTGCCTTAACAGTTGCCTTTTTATGATCACTTGTATCTCAAACAGCTGTCCACTGTTAATGTACATACTTTGTTTCCATTGTTTATACATAGATCAGGTGTGTGTTGGTTGAATTGAAGAAGGCAGCGCCGACATTGGCACTGCTGTAATTCAGCATCTCTGCAAAGGGAATCTCCCTGTATTGGTGTGTTCAGGTCAAACGTAAAGTGCTACAAGCTGGGCGTCTGCAGTGGAGATCTTGCAGTGTAACAGACGGCATCCTGCATGTAAAAAAAAAATGTAGCTGGCACCCTCAGTCGATATTACCTTTAATCTGTAACTCCCTGCAGAGATTGCATCGAATGATTAATACAACAATAAACCTAAATGCAATTCCTGACTATTGCTTCATAACTTGCTTTATGTCTGAGTCAAAGGGGGGAAAAATCCCTGGGGGGGTCAATATTGTGTTTAACCTGTGAAGCGCACAGCCTAGAAAGAAAAAAGCCTCGGCTGATGATTGAAAAGAGAACTTCTGCTATGCTGCTCAAGTCAGAGACGACAGGTAGAAGACATCTTTGTGTAATCATCCTTACCTTCAGACTGTTAACCAAGGAGGGAAATGGTGGTTATGCATCACAGCAAGAGTCCCTACAATGGACCGGTAATGGATAGGCTAAAGTGACACACACAAATTTGACTTACTACACTTAATGAGAATCATGTGTTTTATCTAACACAAAATTCGGGTCAAAAAGTAATTCCCTACGAACTTAATTTTCAGACTGGATGCCAGGCCCACTAATCTGCAAAATACAGTGTTACTTCTGTCTCTTTATGTCAGTTGCATTTAGGTTTTTTAATTTTTTTATTTACCAAGGGGCCACTTTTCAACTTTGCTCTTCATAAAATCAAACAAATTCTTCCTTAAATAGTCATTTATGTTGACAGTCAAAATATAATCCTGTCAAAGCCTAACTTTTACTAGGTAACAGGTTTGAACTTCTACAGACACAAGTGGAAAACATTTTAGATCTCCTAACTGACCAGGTCTGTTGTATTTCAGTAATATTGTTAAAAATGAAAAGTCTGATGCCCGCAACCAACTTAAGAGTTGGGGACAAATATGTTCTTCTATATAAATCCCTCTTAATTGAACTCTTTAGTGATTTGAACTGAGGATAAAACATTTTCTTTATTTTCTTTTTTGACTGAGAAATCATTGTTTCTTCTTTCTAGCCAAGAAGTTTCAGCTGCACAAGGTTATTGTTACTGATTGTCCATTTTCCAAATTAGAACAATATTGACTGAAGTAAGACATCCCACAGGTTCACCCAAGCTTTAAAACCTGCAATGCTTTCTGGGACAGTGGGACAATGATCATTTTTTAATGTTAAACCCCAGGCCAGAACAATTACAAGAAAACTGAACAAACATGGCTAATTTAGAAGGGCCTGCAGAGGAAAAAAACTCTCTCAAACGCATTTGACTGCATGATTCTTTTGCAAAGTTGTGTCTAGATTTTTTACCAATGCCTTATATTTCCAAACTGAATATTTCACATTCAGTTTGGAGAAATTTTTCATAGTTGTTTTATTTTGAAATGCAGATTTTTGGTTTCAGTTATTTTTCAGTTTCTTAGTTCCTTTCCTTCTGTGTGTTCTGATTACTATCTCATGGGGATGTCTCAGTTTCCAATCCTCTCCTTAACAGTCTCCTTGCTATGTTGACCAACAGTTTTTTTTGTACTTTTTTTTACTCCTCTCAGCAGTCTGAAATCACCTATCAAAATCCTCTGTATGAAACATACCTAAAAATTATCTCTTTATCATATCCTATCTTGAACAGAAAGTAACCAATTATCTCAAATTTTGGGTGATTTCTTCCATTTGTCATAAACAATCTTCCTGTGAATTCCATACATTTACTCTGTCTCAGTTCCCTGGGCGAGCATATTTTCTCAGCATAACTTTCTCAAGTACACTGTTCCCCAGGTAACTTTGGTAAGGATAGAAAATATACATGAAATAGCTGTCCATGATAAGTTGAGGAAATTATGTTGCCTCCATAATACTTTTATTAAAATGTATTATTTTTAGAAGCAAAGCACTTTAACTGACACTGATTATTGAAAGTTGTGGTGGGTACAAATCCCCTTTGTCTATCCATAGAACTCTGTCTTATAGTTTACATTAGAAACGTGATATACAACAGTAACAAAGAAAAGGATGATCTTTAATTAAGCTTTTTTCAGCCTTTTACCTGCAATAAAAGAATCAAACACATTCAAGGTAGAAAAAGCCCACATGTGTCAAAACCAAAACAAAAGTTGAATGTTTAAGCTGCCTGAACTATAGCGTCAAAGATGAAAAATATATATGAAAAAAATATATATATATAAATAAAAAATAAATAAATTAATAATAATAATAATAATAATAATAATAATGATTATAATAATAATAATAATAATAATAATCATAATAATAATAATAATAATAATAATAATAATAATAATAATAATAAT
>CAJRST010038888.1:17867969-17878104 GCA_907169785.1 Menidia menidia | reverse complement strand
ATAATAATAATAATAATAATAATAATAATAATAATAATAATAATAATCATAATTGGCACGCTTAACGATTACGTGTTGTCAATTGTACCGACTGATCAGAAAGCGCGTTCCGGATGTTGTGCGCGCTCCCGACAGCAGGGGAACAGCTGATTTGAGGGGAGCACAATTTCGTACAGGACCGTTTCGTTTTGTGATTATTTTAGTTATTCCCAAGTCTTTTGTTTCCCATGTCCACCCCTGGGTTCTCCTCCACGAACGTAAACCCTCGAAGTATGTAAAATGGAGGCTTTTTGATGGTAAAAAGTGACAATTAAAAAGAAAACAAAAACAGAGTCCCGTTTCCATGGTGAGATATAAACACCACTTCCGCTCATATTCAGTGGCGTTAGTGGCTTCGTTTCTTTTAAAGAATTATATTTTTAAAGCATTTTTTTATTCGGAATGAGAGTAATTTCTACGAAGGGGAAGAAGTAAGTGCCTTTTAGGACATAAAGCCACTGTTTGCCCTGGAGCACTTAGTAGGAGCTACGCCAGACTTCTTTGAAACATTCGTATTATGACTGGAATATTCTCATAAATGAACAAGTGAGTGCATGCAAAGATGACAGTACGCATTTCCTCTACTTTAATTGTCAACAAACAATGTCTAACCAAATCGTGTCCTTCCCAAAGTTACCTTGAGATACATACTTATTCTATTGATTCAGTAACACTTTATCAGTCCTCTTTAGGGAATTACGTATATTGATACTGACTGTAGAGAAAGATGTGCTTTTGGCTAGATAGATGACAAATTCTTGAAAGTTGAGATCTGTCTGTAAGGTCTTAAAACGGAGAAAATAAGTGTAACAGTTATTTAACCCCCCCCTGCCCCCCTTTGTTGTTTCCATGGTTATGATACATTTTAGATGTAAACAAAACTGCCAACCCGGAGGCATAAACTTTCAAGCAGCACAGTATTCTAATCACCACAGAAAATGTTTCAACGGCTATTTTGTTAGGTTTTAATAAAGTTTGTGTTGCATTTGATGGTAACTCAAAGTGAAGGTTTTACACTTGTATTTAAACCCATTGACTATATTGAATATTTTCAAGAAAAAGTCAACTCTCCTACTAAACAGTCATGTTAATTCAAACATACACAGTCATGTATTTATATATTACTAATAATTATTTATATTTATATACCATAAAATACTTAAATGTTCTACTTTTCTACAATTTAACTGAGACCTAATAAATAATTCAAATACAGTATGTTAAAGTCTAATGTAATTTAACATATATATACTTTATTTATTTGTATCTATTTTTTTTTACCAGGGCAATCAATGCTTCACTACATGTCCACATAAAACACGGAGTGAACATCTGTGCTGTGTTTTCCCAGGATGTCTTTGTCCAGGATTCAGAGTCTTAGAGTTGCCGCCGTGCTGGAGGACATTTCCCATCAGCTGGAAATAATAGGACACTCCATGACAGCACAAATCAACAAGGACCAGGGCACAGCTCCTGCCCAGGTGACTTCATCTGGGCCTCTACGAACAAAGACTGTTACATCCATCCGTTGTGTGGTGGGGGGAGGGGGGTCCGGGGGGCCTATAGGGACCAGTACAGGGTACTCCCCGTACAGGTTACTAGTCCCTGAACGGTACGAGTGTGTTTATTTACATTTTCTCTTGTTGGTCTGTGTGTAGGAGAAAGCCAGGCTTGTCAAGGTGACAAGAGATTGGTGAGTAACTGGAGAACACAGAATAAGTAAGTAAATAAACAAAAATATAAATGCCTTTGCAAGTAAGTAAATAAAGCACTGTTAATTACAATTGGTCATGTCAGGAAGGTGGATCTTGGAGGACTCAGGCGCGGAGATATGGAAAAAGGTTTATTTTAACAAAAAAAACGCACTCAAAGGAGTGGATGACAGGACAAGGTTCCAAAACAAGGCTGTGGCAAAATCTATGATCAAAGTATCAAAGAAAGAGTAAACAAGGCTATGGCAAGATTAACAAAACTGTGGTAAAACATGGCTATGACAAAAATGTGGCTATGGTACAAAACAAGACTATGGCAGCAAAGTAAACAAGGCTGTGACAAAATCAAACCTGACATGGGGTGACGAAAACAGACAGACGAAAACGCACTGGCACAGGACATGGGAAACGAGGACTATTTGAACACATGAGGGAGGGGAACCCCAGGTGTACACAATAGGTAATCAAGACATGACGAGACACCAGACATTCCCCAGACGTGACAGGTCTATCTATATCTATATCCATATCTATATCTATATACAGAGATAGAAAAATAGATGAATGTCTCCAGGCACTTCATCTGTAAATAATAATAATCCAATCAGTCAAATTCTAGTTCATACACAACCAGTATAACAATTTTCCTGGTTAAGGAAAACAAAGGTTTGCACTGAATGTTCTGTTACAGTCCTCCATCTTCAGCATGGACAGGCCATATGTTGCCAAAAAAAAAAAAAATCACTTTTTTAAATGAGAAACCTCTGGCAGAGCCGGACTCAGGGAGGATGGACATCTGCCCCAACCAGCTAAGTTCTGAAAGGGCGGGAAACAGAGTAAACACACTCACAGCGAGGAAAGTCAATACAAAGTTGCTAGATCTAGAAGAGATTATTTTCCATGTCATCCAGTGTAGAGAGAAGATATGTTATTCTGGCTCAGAGACGTGTGGTCTGCTCACTTTGTTATAAACTGATGATATCAAAGCTTTGCTTAGATGTCTGTACTCAAACAACAAAGTTTAGATTGAAGAAACCATCTAAATTTAGGTCTCAAAGAAATGAAATTGTAGAACTGCTTTAGCGCCAACTCTTAAAATACCATTTCTGCCTTTGCAGTCAGATCGTCACGCAGCAGATGGCCGAGCTGCGTTTGGAGCTGGAGGAGAAACGGAGTTTCAGCTCTCTGCTACAGGTTGTGGAGAAAGTGCTGCAGAAAAAGGAAGCTCTCGAGAATGAAAGGTTTGTCTCTGCGTTTTCGTTTTTTTGCGTATAATATTGACTATCTTCACCTGAATCAGAAAAGGGGATTGCAGTGACCTGGCGTGTTGTGTTTCTATCCACCCAGACAGGCTGTCGTAGAGCTGGGACGGACGAGGGAGGCTGTACTGGAACTCCAACAACAGATAGAAGACAATGCTGTGAAGTTGGAAGTGAGATATTACGCGTTGCTGTGTTTTATCCAATAACTGCAGTCGGTAGAAGTCAGCCTTAATTGTGGTTCCTTGAACTTTTCCACTGCTCTCTCACCACATCAGAAGTTGCTAAGACGTCGCTCTAATCTGAGGGAAATGCCCGCCAGCAGAAGAGTGACTGTTAAGCCCATCGTTGTCGAGAGGCCCACGCGGAAAGAAACCCCCGAGGCTGAGAAACTGCTGGAAGAGCAGCTGGAGGTGGGTCGAGCTGTGCCCGACTCCGGTCCGTGTGAAATGCCGCTCAGGTAGACGCCGTTCAGTCACGCTCCGGTGTCGCCTTCTTCCCCAGCTACTGCGGAAAAAACTGAAAGAGGAGAGAAGAGTTCACGAGGAGTCCGAAAGATTCCTGCAAAAACAGCACAAGGTTTGCCACGGACGTTAGATGCTGTTAGGGAGAATTGAATTAAAATGAATGAAATACAGATGTAAGTTAGTGTAGTTATCATTTGTTCATTTAACATTGGACAAAATAAAATAATTGGTATTGTTTGCGGACATTCTCATGCAATTAATTTATAACCAAATCAATTTCGATCCAACTTCCTTATCTTCTAAACATCTTTTTAATATAAAGCCATAAGGTGTTCTGTATTTATTACAGGGTAACAAACTTTATATGCTGTAAATGGGTAACAGTGGGGCTCTTGCTGAACGCTTTTTTAATGTTTTAATGCCTGAAATAGTTCTATAGCTGATTTAAGTAAATGACAAAACTTGACAAGGTTTCTGAGCACGTTGACTGTAAGTCTGTGTTGCTTCTTTCGTTTTCTTTTGTGTTGTTGCTGTTCAGGAGCTGTGCGAGGTTCTGCTGCGCTGGCAGCAGAGCACAAAGGCGACGCAGCGGGAGAAGGAGGAGAGGCTCAACAGCGTTTGCTGTAAAAGGACGCTGAACTTGGACAGGTTGATGGAGATGAAGAGGAAGGTGAGCGGCCCCCGGGCCTCTGCGGCCACCCGTCTCACTGCCCGGCCGACGCTGATTTATCGCTGGTTTCAGTTCAGGGAGATGGAGCGGGTGGTCATGGAGGATAAGGAGGAGCAGGAGAAACTGCGGCGACAGCGGGAAGTGGCCGGATTCGCCACCAAGGTAACAACATCCAATCCGAGCTCGGGCTCACGAGCCACGGAGTGTCGTTTAATGCTTTCGGCGTGCACTGACCCCCGCGTCCCCCCCCGGCCATCTGTCCAGCTGCAGGCCTGGTGGAGAGGCTGCATGGTCCGCCGAGGCCTCGGGCGTTTCAGAAAAGTAGAGGAGGACAAGAAAAGCAAGAAAAAGAAGAAAGGAAGTAAGAAGGGATGACGTCTGCTTGTTCGTGTGCAGCCCACCAAATGGAAAAAAAGCACAGTCTTGGCATTTCTTTATTAAAAGTTTATATTAAAAAAAAGAATTACAGTTTTTCTGTTATTTCAAACAAGCACCAAATGAACATTCCGATCAAATGCAATATTTCAAACAATGATAAGATACACACACATGTATGGATAAATAAATAAATAAATATATATACACATACGTGTATGCACAAGTGTGTGTGTGTACATATACATCCAACCTTTTATCTATGCTTCTTATTCATTGGGTGGCTGGAGCCTAACCCAGCTGGTCGACACCCTGGACAGGTCGCCAGTCCATCACAGCGTGTACATAAAATTCCCTGAATATTTAACATCAAAACAGGATATGATTGAATAAATAGAAGTTAAATACAAAACAATCCACTCGTATTGACCACAGGCCATACACTGTATCACCAGCTGTTATCATTACACAGACGTCAGTCACAGCCACACAATGTCTGTGTCCATTCACATAATGGATATAAGCTGATAAGTCTTCCACCTATCCATCACAGGGAGATGACTCGATACAATCTCTGTCCTGAAAACTTTCCGTGCTGTGAACCATCACATCTGACCCAGAGGCAGAACTTCCAGCGTTGCTAAACAGGAAACTCTTCGTTTTAGGGAAAATTGATTTTGTTTTTTGTTTTTTTCTATTATCTTTTTAGGGAGCAAACGCTTGTTTAAGCAAACTGGAAATTTTTTGCCATACGGAAATGATGCTCACAGTTCTTGGAGTGGTTTCAAGTGGTGTAATCACAGCTAAAAACATTGGTGTCAGTCATAACTTTGACTCACCAGGAACTGAAATTATGTGTAAATAAACTTGATATAAAATGAATCAGCAGTGCATGATTTACTTGCTGTTTGTCTGCTTGCTCGCTCAACTATTTCATATAAATAAAACTGTTTTAGCATTTCATTTGGACATTCTATATGTCAAAGTCGCTGCTCTTAAGACATTGAAAAAAATAATCAGTTAAAAATATTGTGAATCAGTGGTCAAAGATCAAAAATAAACTCCAACTTTAGACTTGAAAAAGTCATTGAGAAGCGGAGTGTCAGCTGTAATGCTGCCAAAGTGGACGGCGCTATCAGAGCGTTCAGCTTGTAAACCTCTTTGCTCTCAGTCGAATGGCCGGCCATGCTCCGCGTGCAGGTGGTTGTTGTCTCCGATGATAGCGTAGCTGAGGTTGGAGCTCTGGATGCAGATGTTCAGATGCTCCTCTGAAGGAAGCTGAGCGTAGGCCGAGGTAGGCGGGGGATGGGCGACTGGCGTGTCAAAGTGCTGGTCCTGTCTGCAGCAGCACCTCACCTGAGCTGCACCAAACACACACACACACCCTTTGTGAGTCGGGACGGCTGGGATGCGCTAGGCTCGGAAACACCGGGTCGTGACGCGGTCACCCACCGTGACTCTGGGGGTCAAACTCCTGCAGCAGGGGCCGACGCTCGGTCACCACCGTCGAGTTCGAGTCCCCGATGACGCAGTCGACCAGGGTGGAGTTGCTTATGTTGATTATCATAATGGTCGATGGTGTATTCTTCAATGTTTCCGCTTGAGGGAAATCTGCGTGGAGGGCTTTTGGGAGGGGGAGAGAAGAGATTCTAAAGAGGGGAAGTTGTTGTTCCAGAGTGGCATCATAGCAGAAATGCAATCACAGGTCGAATATTATTTCAGTTCCTGAATATGTAGAGTTTTTTTAAGTTCAATGGCAAATATTTGAGATGACTAAGGCCGCCTTATACACCGTCACCTACAGTTAACCACCTTTGCTAACAACAAACACAGTTTGGGCTTAAGATCTAAGGGAAATCCCCCCATCTGACTATAACTATTTATACTAAAATGTATGAAAAAATGTTAAACATACCTTCTGTATTTTTGTCCTCCCTGGATCGAGGAATCAGAGCTTTAAGGAGAAAATAAAAATAATTTAGTTTATTGTAAAGTGATTTTTTCCCCCATCATTGCTAATGAAAGAAGGAAAGCACCAAAAAAAAAAAAAATTTGTTGTCTTTATCCTTCAAATAAGTGGAGCAAACGCTGGTTATTATATGTCATGAGTCATTACAAGGGGCTTTTACCTGAGAAACGTGAGGGTTGTGAGCCTAAAGGGAGGCAGAGGAGCTGGCAAGTTTTAACGAAGCTTTTCTGGGCCACAGCCTGCATGACCTGGATGATTCTTGACACATTGGCTTTGAGCGTCATCACCTGAGGCAAGATGATATCATAGTTAAGAAGAACCGGGCACGGTTGTGCCTCGAGGCGTTTCTTCGGTATATCAAAAACCAAAATCGTCGCTTAGTGCTCAGCGTTGGAGGAAACGTTTTTGGTGGGTGGGGGGGTTCCCCTTGAGAAGGCTAGATGTACGGCTTTATACTTTTTGACGGCGACTTTCTGTCGTACAAAAGTTCAAAACACAACGAGCAACGTTTATATGTCGGATAACAGACCGCGCGCTAGGAGCAGCGCAAGTTCATCCTCACAAGCGCGCGCGTGCCACGGTGAGATTAATCTTCTTTTTTTTTTTTAAACCTACCTGAGTGCCGTGCGAATTTTCTTTCATTGTCGCGACGTTGTCGCTGCCGAAAGTTTTATCTGTGGGGTCGCCGGCGTCGTCCATCATTCGAGTGTTTGTGGTGTTATGCCCGCGGAGGGTCACAGTCACTTTCTGATATCTGCTAAAGCTTTGAGGAAACCCCGGCTCATGCGCTCTTTATACGTTTAGTCAGATGACGTCACCCGCGAGCCGCCTTTACCGTGGTTTTCAAAAGGGCACAAGTTTTGATAGTTCCTGCATATAGGTGAATTTATACTCACGGTTGGCCTTAGAGGGGAAAAAATGAGCACTAAATGATCACGGTCTTGTGTCTAATATGTGTGTATATTATACATGATGCAGATTATGAATATATGTCGAATATGAGGTCATTTAATTGGTTGGAAATGACACTTTTTGTCATCTAAAATTATATATTTCTGCTGTTTTGCGTACTTTACATGTGAAGCCTTCATTTCAACCACAGTTCACACGCTCATTTAGCCTACTGCTGTTTACTAATCAGGTTCATGACGATATGCTCAATAAAGGGTGCATATCAACAACTGTCTCACTGAAGTCATTTGAGGAAATGATGCAACATACATGAAACAGATTTCAGTTTTCAGTTTTTTCAGTCTGGCTGGTTGTTGGACACCCACACAAACAATTAAGATGTCATGATAGTTGCGTCATCTTTTAAATTCTTATCAGTAAAATAAATATACATATTGTAGTTGTTATTGCAGAAGATTTACTACAGTAGGTGTACCTTTTGTTGTTTTGTATATCGGTCAGTGGTGAGGTCTCTTTTTTAGAAATAATGTAGTAAAGTTTCTTTTGGGCCAACTTGAATGCTTGACTCGTGTACTTTTGTGTACTCCTTACAATTGATCTGAACACTGTGTTCATCTAGCCGGGGTCTATGCACTGGGATGGTTGTTAGATTTGTACTCATATGCATGCAACAATCCATTAGCCAGCAGGATTTTATCCTGTGAATAAAGCTTACGTGTGCATGGCCCTGGGTGTTGCTCAAGTATTGTAAACAGGAGAAGTGAAACTGCTCAAATATTTTTGATTGTGACGTGTTATGAAAACTTCCTCTTTTAAATGAAAGTGAAATAAATGTTGAACAACAGTGAGTAAACACGTTAAAACTTGTAAATGAGGCAATGCGAGCAGCTGAAGAATTCCAAAACATGCAATGTGTATGAATTGAATTGAATTGAATTGAAAGCCTTTATTGTCATTGTACACAGTACAATGAGATTTGGAGAGCAGCTCCGTAAAGTGGACACATAAATAACACATACATACATATACAATACATTAGTACAACTGGAGTACTAGATGTTGATTTAGTAAGGTGACAGCTTTGGGGAAGAAGCTATCCCTGAGTCTGTTTGTTTTGGTCCGTATTGACCTGAAGCGCCTGCCTGAGGGCAACAGGTTGAAGAAATGGAAGCCGGGGTGGGTGGTGTCCCTCAGGATGTTTCTGGCCCTGCTGAGACAACGGGAGTTGTAGATGGCAGTCAAAGAGGGCAGAGGGCAGCCGATAATTTTTTCTGCAGTGTTTGTCACTCTCTGCAGTCGTTTCCTATCAGCCTCCGTGCAGCTGGAGTGCCACACTGTCACAGCATAGGTCAGCAGGCTCTCGATGGTGGAGCGGTAGAAGGTCACCAGCAGCTGAGGTTTTAGTTGTTCCTTCCTGAGCACCCTCAGGAAGTGTAGCCGCTGCTAAGCCTTCATGACCAGAGCTGTGGTGTTGGCTGACCAGGAGAGGTCTGCAGAGATGTGGATGCCAAGGAATTTGAAGGACTCCACTCGTTCTACACATCCACCGTTGATGTACAGGGGGGCAGGGGCGGCTTTCTTCCGTCTGAAGTCCAGGATGAGTTCCTTAGTCTTCTTGATGTTTAGTGCCAGGTTGTTTGATGCACACCACTCGCCAAGTTTCAGGACCTCATCTCTGTAGGCCGCCTCGTTTTCCCCTGTAATCAGCCCCACCGCCGTTGTGTCATCAGCGAACTTGATGATGATGTTCTCTGGGTGGGCGGGACTGCAGTCAGATGTGTAGAGGGAGTAGAGTAATGGGCTCAGCACGCAGCCCTGTGGAGAGCCAGTGCTGAGAGTGCGGGAAGAAGAGAGGTGAGGACCCAGTTTCACCTGCTGGGGTCGGTTGACCAAAAAGTTCTTTATCCAGGAGCAGGTGGGTGGTGGGACCCCCAGGTCGGTTAGCTTAGGGATCAGAATGTCCGGTATTATTGTGTTAAAAGCTGAGCTAAAGTCACTGATGTAGCTCTCCCGTTGCTCCAGGTGACCCAGCGCTGAGTGGAGAGCGATGGCTATGGTGTCTTCGGTGGATCTGTTAGTCCGGTATGCAAACTGGTGCTGATCCAGGGTGGGGGGGAGACAGGCTTTTATGTGTCTCAAAACCAGTTTCTCTAGGCATTTGGTGATGACTGGAGTGAGTGCAATGGGGCGGAAGTCATTGAGGCTGGTCGTGGGTGACTTTTTAGGGATCGGGATGGTTATAGCAGACTTCAAGCAGGGTGGGATGACAGCTTGTTGCAGAGATATGTTGAATATGTCTGTGAAGACCTGTGATAACTGCCAAGCACATGCCTTGAGCACCTTCCCAGGTACTCCATCTGGATTTCATAATGTGTGTAAACGAACAAACAATATACGATAAACACAAAAGATAAACATTAAAAAAAAAAAAAAAAAAAAACTGTTACTGTTGTAATGCTAAGATTAGATGAGCATAATGTAACTGCCAAAGTCAGTTTAAGAGATAATTAAACCACTTTCATATTTCATCCTTGCTGATAAATCAAATAAAAGATAAGCATAGGGGAAGGTAAAATAATTCATTTTAATCAGGAGTTAAGACTCCTTAACAATGTGCTTCCAAGCCTTGCTCTCAATAAGAAGAAATGTGACTCATGCTGTTTGATTAGGGCTTGCAGATGCTTTACTAACTAACTAACTAACTAACTAACTAACTAACTAACTAACTAACT
>CAJRST010038888.1:17808446-17862285 GCA_907169785.1 Menidia menidia | reverse complement strand
CCCCCCCCCCCCCCCCCCCCCCCCTCCGCTCTGGCCACTGCGATCCCTGAGGCGTGGAATAGATTATTCTGTTCTATTTTAATTCCACTCCGCAGCTTTATAGCAGCAATTACTATCAGAACACAGTCACACTGAGAACAACCACCAGCACAGTCACACGGGTGTCTTCAAGTGTTAAACGGGTTTTTCAGGGTAAATGAATTTGACGGCCTTGTGTAAAAGTTTGCGATGGCGCTCAGTGTTGAGCTCTCTGTTGACATTTTTCAATGGCATACTGAGGGGTAGTTTGCGTTGCAGCTTATGTGGGTCTGTTCCAACTGCGTAGAAAAAGAACACTGTAAAGCCAGCTATTGTTAGCTCCAGTCATAAACCCTGAGACTCATATTATTGAAATAAAGAAACAAAGTTCAAAGTACAGGCTACTTTGGAGGGATGTTTACCTTTCGATCTATTTGAAATTAAAGTAAGGGCCAGATGAGAGGCTGAGTCATCAGGGGACTACTGTTTTCTTTTGGTTGTGCGTTGTTGGATTGGAACTTTTATGTAATCATTTACATCACAGATCTTGTTCTTCTGCTGTCCTCCAAACCTATGTTTACCGTCAAAGATAAGCAGTTGGAAATCCAAAGAATGTGTAAGCCATTTAAAGCCATATTCTTGTGGCTTATAACGTTGTAATTTTTCTTACTCTGAGTCAGCTGTGCTGCGGGCTTATCAGCAAATGCTTGCCATTTCAAACTATTCTGATAGTGACTGTGTTCAAAGCCCTAGTCATGTCTGATGTCTCTCTCCATCTCCTAAAACTTTTGAGTAGCAGGTTTAAGCACACATATATATGCATCGCCATGCCCACGCTGCGTCACCCTGTCGGAGAAATATGTCAGTGTGACCAGTCAGGATCGATTCACCTCCTAGTGAATGAGAAGCAGGCCGGCCTGTTAACACAATTGAGGACAACATGACTATGAGTTCTTTGCCAAATTTCAAACTATTTTTGGTTGATAGAAACACCCGAATTTCTTTGAAGTTATAAAGCACTCGATTCAGATATAATGGATACTTTGTTAGTCCCAAAGGAATTGTTACTTTAATGGAATATTGTAGATTTAAAGTTTTGTTTTTGTTTTTTACTATGCAAGACATATTTTTATTTATATATTTTTAATTAAAACATCGGCAGGCTTTTTTATTACAATTTCTGTACAACTTGTGTGGTGATTTTCAAACAAATTTGAACTATAATCAGGGAAAAACCATAAAACAAGAAAACTCATAGACGAGTAGAAATCTGGCTGTTCTGTGAGTTTATGGCATGATTACTTACCTATATGACTACTTGTGAATTTTTTTTTAAAAAAGCCTTCAAGATACTAAATGACAACATTCCTGTCAACTTTTGACTGACATGGACACCTCAGATTTAAAGTCAGCTCACGTTTGTAAAGATGATGAAACCAGAGGATTTACCTTTAGAGATGGCTTACAGGTAACATTTTTGTGTATTTTTTTTATTTTTTTACAATACTTCTGTCTTTGTGCCTTCACAGAAGTGAAACTTGACCCAAATAAAGCCTGGTGCCCAGTGCTTGAATGTCAGGCGGTGTGCAGCGTGCAGCCCAGCACCGAGGGCCGCCCGGCCGCCGTTCCCTGCCCGACGTGCCGCGCCGTCTTCTGCTCCGGCTGCAGGGGGCCCTGGCACGATGGCCACGCCTGCCCAGAGCGCCAGCCCATGATATCACCCTCGCCCTCTCACGAAAGCAGGTCAGTCAGTCAGTCAGCTCGGGCTGCTGCTCGCCGCCCGCAGCTGCCGAGCTGCCCTTTGCAAATGGCACTAAGCTAAAAACGGGACGGGGGCTGCAGTCCAGGCTCTGAGGGGCCCCAGAGACGCACGTGTTACTGCTGTCACAATACTTAAAAGGGAATCAGATTTCCATGGATCATATTTTCAAAATGAAAGCAGCGATGCGTCATTTGTAACACCCTATTATTTGGAAAATATTCAAATGAGATCTTTCTATTTCATATTAATAAGGCTTGACTGCTGTAGTAGTGGCTCTGCGCTGAATAAAAACCTTATTTTAGGACCAGCAGCTTTGTGGTGGTTCTTCATTCGGTGCCTCTGGGACAGGGAAGAGTGCTGTGTTAAGCTGCGGCTCTGCCAGATTGACTGATGTCATTGGGGAGCCACTGGGTTCTATTGGAATTCCGTTGTCTCTGTGCCAGCGGGAGGAGGCGGCTGGTGTGCTGAGAAAGTTAGAACAGCCGAAGCCCGTCAGCCGCAGTGAAGCAGTGGCCTCAGCACTGAGCTGTTCAGGATGGAGGGCTGGTCATTCCTACTGTACAAATGTGCCTTTAGGCCACTTCTCTGATCAAGATGTAGCTTCTGAGGGCTTTTGCATGTTCCATCTCATTGTTTTAGTTTTATGGCCTCCCTTAATCTCACTGGTCAGATAAACAACCGTTAGTCATTTCGTGCAAGATAAGGGAGAGTCTCTTGTGTATGTGACATCCTAGCGCTCGTTCACTGAAACCATCAACCACAAAGCCATATCTAAAGATGGCCTTGCACTGTGCTTGGAGAGTTCCTCTCACACGCATGCGTCTCAAAAATAATTAACCCAATTCAAGGCAAGCACTAACCTGTCTCTCGCTGCTAAATAAAGATTGCACAATTTTTCTTGCTCATGGGGTCACGCATGGCCTCTCACTCCCAAAGTCAACTACAATCCAAATGCGTCTTTTTTCCCCCCTTCTCCAACAGTGACACCGACATGTCCATCAAGCAGTGTCCTATGTGCGGTATCTACATCGAAAGGAACCAGGGCTGCGCACAGATGCTGTGCAAAAGCTGCAAACACACTTTCTGCTGGTACTGTCTGCAGAATCTGGACGTGAGTCTCCTTCAACTCGCCGATTTGATGCATGCATGATCAGTCAGGCA
Organism: Menidia menidia; assembly: GCA_907169785.1. Classification (NCBI taxonomy): domain Eukaryota; kingdom Metazoa; phylum Chordata; class Actinopteri; order Atheriniformes; family Atherinopsidae; genus Menidia; species Menidia menidia. Next base: position 17,859,344 of record CAJRST010038888.1, on the reverse strand, counting down.
AAGCTAACCTGGTTATTGTAATACAGGGAGATATCTTCCTGAGGCATTACGATAAGGGACCATGCAGAAACAAGCTGGGACACTCGAGGGCATCGGTCATGTGGAACAGAACGCAGGTGAGCTGTTTTCCCGGTTTCAACCAGCAGCGGAGCGAACACTGCGTATTCATTTCTGGCTTGTGGTGAGGCTGTCATTGTTTGAGGGGATTAGCTGTCACAGCCATCTATGAGAGACGGGGGTTTTTGCACGCATGGCTTCCAATTGTAAGGCCTTGTTCTGCCGTCAACCCCGTAAGGGCCAAAACTTCTGCATTTATAGCTAAATGTCCACTTAAAAACCTGTAAAGTCTGTTCTTATGGGCCATGTGGGGTTTTGTTTTTCCTCCAGTGGGCCCAAGAAATCCCTTCTCAGACTTTAAAGTAAGCTAATCCGTGCTCAAATCCAAAAGGCCAAATTTGTCCTCCAAACCTACTTTTTTGTGCTTTTCCTCACATCAATGCCATTATTACCACATGATTGGTGTCAGATTACCTGTGAAGTTTCTGGCCGTGCTTTGGCTTGTGTGTCTTTCTGAGTGTCTGGGAGTAGAAGTACAGTCCTACACTGCCAAACAACTCATGCATGACCTGGTTACACTCACGCTGGCACACTTGATGAACAGGTTATTTAGATGTGAGTTTTCCTGGAATTCCTGTAGCTGCAGTAACATTCTAACTAAGCTGCCCTCAGCCAGTTTTGTTGTGAAAGTACGTCTTGTGCAGGCACAATACAAAGTCTGTTCAGAGAGTCTTAAACAATGTGTTTCTAGATGCAACAAAACTTTATATGTTTCTTTTCTGTGCCTTTATTTATACACTGAGGTGATGAGGACCCATCTGTGGTTGGTGAACATCTCACTTACCCAACTATTTTGCCTATAGCTGGGTAAGTGAGAACGCCATGAGTCAAACACTTTTTAGCTGGGTCACCCACTGACTGAGTAAGAAGGTCAACTTGTTGTTTGGCAGTCCTGCTCAGCTACTAGCTTAAGCTTAAGGTGTGGTCATATGGGCAGCTAGAAACACATGCTAAGCAGTGCTACTAAATAGAGAATGATTTAATTAGGCAGGAATTAAAACATTACATACAATGTATAGAGTAAGCTGAAAAAATCTTTATTTCACAACTACTACTCGTTATTCTTTGATTATTTTCATAATCTCTTATCTATTTATCCATGCATTTAAGTTTTCGTTCTAAATGTTTACTCCAACATTATATTGACTTTCTTTAATTCTCCTTATTCATGCGTTTTTCTTTGTTATACTGTGGTATTTCACCGAATTGTTGTAGGTTTAATTTGTACGTTTATTTACGTCTGCATTATTTGCATATTTACCCCCTTTCTCACTCTTTTTTAATTTTTTATTTGTGCAGCAGAAATATGAACAACCATAAGCACAATTATCTTTTGTCTTACTTTTATGCAAATCTTTGGTACAAAAGACAGAATTTCCACACTGGTATGCTGCTCATCAAAACAAAGACGGATGGAAAACGTTTTTGTTGAATTTCTAAACACTCTAATGTTGCCACGTGTGCGTTACAGCGTCTCGCTCTGTTTTGACTCAGGTGGTGGGTATCCTTGTGGGGGTGAGTATCATCGTGCTGGTGACATCACCCCTCCTCCTGCTGGCCTCGCCCTGCATTTTGTGCTGTATGTGCAAGCCGTGCAGCCGGAAAAAAAAGAAGAAGAAGAAGAAGAGGGAGCACAGCAGGCCCGACCCTTCCACATCATAGCAGCTCCCGCACCCACCTGCCTGTCCACCATTACTCCAGTGACCTTAAGGAAGCCAAGAAAAGCTGCTGAAGGGGGCTGAACAAATCCGTGGAGCGGTGGAGTATTTTTCATCTCTCAAGTGACTGGAAGCCCCTTAAGTGGGTCACCTGAATTAGCAAGTGCAGACTTTCATCTTGAACCTTTGCAAGAGAGGGGTTCAGAAATCACTGTAGATTTTTTCTTTTTCTTTTTTTTTTTAAGTACTTGATTTGGTGGAAGTGTAAATATTTGGACGATGAATGTACATCTATACCTTTGCAGCAGTTATTTTCTGAGGCATAAAAGGTTGTAACTAGAAAAGCCATGCCGGCGAGTTTTCCAGGACCGGACACTCTCCAACACACCCCGACATGCACACACAACGCAGTTCCAAGTGCAACGCCACCCTCATGTGCCAAACTTCATGATGCCAAACCCGAGACGTTAGGTACTCAAGTGCCTCGGTCTATAGTGCTAGGGACTGGGTTGGGTTTCTTTTGCCTTCCATTTTATCTTTATCTTATGCAAACAAAAAGAAGAAAAATATTATATAAGAAAAGTGGACAACCATCAGGATTTCACAGGGCTGTAAAATCCTAAACAATGCAAAACATGAATTACTAATGTGAGAAAGCAAACGGCATCATGTGTGCACTTTATTATCTTTATTGATATGAAACATGATAGGGCTTCAATGATGCACAGAGAGCTGTTCTTCTGTAAGGGTTGTTTCCGACCGGCATATGTCCCAACCAAAGGCCCTAAATATATTGTGTGCTTTTTCTAAAGTGGGTTATTATGTATTTATGGATTATATGTAAGTGGTATCATTTCTATATTTCTGTTGATTTTTCGGCATCAGATATTTTCTAAAGGCACCGTTGTAAATGAAAATAAACATATGTCAAACATGCATAGGATATGAGATCATTTCATAACTCCTTTCCTCAAAGCTTCTTCCTTTCCTTCTTACTTGTTTTCGTTACTTCATTGTAAGGACTATGTGTTCTTGAAAGCCAAAAAATGAGCTTAATTGATCAAACTGAAGGCATAACTCAATTACGGTAGTCACCTAACCCAGGTAGGTTTCTGAATTACGCAGTACAAAAAAAGTTCCAAAGGTCAAAATGAAGTTCCTTAGTCGATTTAAGTTGGCAGGCAAACAAAAAAACATGTAGATTTTTTGTCTCTCGTGTTCCCTTTGCTGTATCCCTACTGAACTGCCTGATTGCCACATTTGCTCACCCCATGACTGAGTGGCAGCTTGCCTGCTGACTGGTTGACCAAAAACCATATGACCACCAACGAGCATCCAATTTCCTAAATTTAGATGTGAAATACCCATAGGCTACTGCAAATAAAATAAATATTTGATTCAAGCAAACTACAAACCTACACATTTACTCTAAACAACTAAATTAAACAAATATATTAATCAGAAATCCGCTCAAAAAAATTACATTTAAAAGAATGCACAAAAAAAAAGGAATAGCTCCTACATTTATATTTTCCAGTTGCAGTTCTGTCAGAACTGTAACTATTAAAATGGTCAGCTGCTCTTCATAACCTGTTTGTCATGGCATTTCAGAACAGATCGGCAAGTAACCAATCTCAGATTAAGAGAGGTGTCTGTATCATGTGGGAATCACAACTATTTGGTGTTGAGGGGAGGTCAGACCAAAGAGGATAAGCAGATTAATGGATGATAGAATTAGACTGTACTGACAACCTGAAGGAGTGAGGAGACAGCCAAACCCACAACAACTGGATGTCGACACCCGCCCGCAGGTTGAGCAATGGGGAACAATGCAAAGCAGCCACAAGAGGGAGGGGAGGAGTGAATGACACAAGTAGAAAAAACACCCGCATCCTGATACCAGGGATTGTCAGAGTACTAAGTCCAAGATGGGACTTCTTATTAACACTGGTAAGCCCATAATTTCAGAAATCTTGAGTTGGAGCTCATTAGAATGTAACATTTGTGTTCAAGCTCAGGTGATGTACTCCCAAGCATTCTCACTTTTACACCTTTCGTACTTGCACAAACATTTTAAAGACTTCAGACAGAATATATAGTTACATAACACAGGACAATCAAAAGATTTGGATTCTGCATGAAAACATTTTTTGGATCAAATCTATGCAGTTTTCATGGATACCCTGTTGCGTTCAGGGCACTGCTCCAAAAAATTGGAAAATTGGATTTCCTATTACTTTTAATAAATGTGAAGACTATTGAAATCTAGTCATATGAACTTGAACCTGATAATTATTATCCTAGCTACCGAGATAGTCCCATGTGTAATGACTTCCAAATGACAGGTCACCCCATTTCTGACCCATGTTATTACTTTATTTTTCAACGTCCTTCATTTTTAGCTCCACGGGAGATCACCGACCAGGGGCGTGTCCAAGATTACTTTGTTGGGGGCTATTAAGGGGGGGGCACAATGAAATGTATATATATTGTATATATATATATATAAATGTATACATATTTTTAAATGGGCCTGTGGCTTCTTCTTCTTCTGTGGGCGAGTGCAGACCTGCTTTAACCTGCTGCCTCCTTTCCCTGCTGTCTTTGTCCTGTTGCATCTGGGAGCCTTTCTCGGCATTTCCCCCCTAAATCCTAAAAACTAAAACCATGGATTTGGCGGGCTGGTCTCTAAACTCCATTGACAAAACTTTTCTACCCAAAGAAAAGCTGCAGGGGCCGCATCTGGTCCAGCTGGAGCTCACCCTGCTGGTTAAACAATGGATTCCTGGAACAAATAGAGGCTTTTATGCCTTTCTGTTCTTTTTGTGGAGGGCGTTAAAGACCTAGAGTCGAGACATTATCAGAAACGAGGACCAATAGGAGAAGATGGCGTCACCTTGTGCATTTAATAATCAATTTTAGGGGATTTGGTTTGAGGGGGCACAACATTTATTTGAGGTTGGGAGGGCCCCCTCTGGCCCCTACATAGATTCGGCCCTGCCACCGACGTGAGACACTAAGGTAATTGTTATTGCTTTCAAGCTAGCACGGACTCTCGTGCTAATGCTAGATGACCTGCACCTTTCAAAATGCCTCTATAATTGATAATTAATTCCTTCCGTGGAACCAAAGGGAAAAGCTCTCTGATACTTTAAATTAGCCGGAGATGTAAACGTGAAGTGACATAGCTTGAAACAGTAAAAAAAAAAAAATCAAAAAAAGTTTCTTTGGGTGATTTAAACTGAAGGAGTGCTTCAGAGCCGAGTCGAATTTCGCGGGGCTTTAGCGACACCTAGCGGCGGAAAACGTAACTGCGCGTTTTTTCTTTTCTTTTTTGTTTGTGTGGGCGAGTTTAAAGGGACGTCGGCTGAATTTGCGGCGTGTTTGAAGCAGCTGCGAACCGGTTATGGCTGCTCACGGGGAGGAATTCTTTCCTGGTAAGTGTCACGGATGCACATTAACTGACATGTGTGTGTTGACGTCCAGACTGTTACGGAAAGTCTGTTTTAATGGCGAACTCTGGCCAAAAGACATTTTGTCCCCGTAACTCTGTCACTACAACACATGGCCGGTGCCCGTTGAGCTGGTCGTTTTTCTCCTCTCTCGTCAAATAATGCTTGACAATGTTCCACAGGCATTCCCAAGATCCCGTATTTTCCGGGTGCGGGACCCACGGAAGTCATGTGTTTCAAACACTACAATGCTGAGGAGGTAGGTGTGTCCCACAAACACACACACATCTGCCCTCACTGCCTGAAACTGACTGGTGTGAAAGTTTTAATCTAAACAAGAGTCTTCCGTCTGAAGTAATAAATGTATTAAAAGCAAACTTCATGAAGTGAGAGCAACCAGCACGACCATACAAGTTGTCCAAACGATGTGCCCAAGGTTCCCTGGAGGGAAAAGTAATAATATATTCTATTAATTACCAGTAAACTTAGCATATAATCAGATTAAGAGAATGTTCTATCACAATTACATAAGTATGTAATGTCAAATTGTTTTGTGATTTTTTTTTTTTTAAGAATCTTTTTTTTTAAATACAACTTTTAAGCCTTAAGGCTTTGCCATCATTTCTCGTTTAAAATGTGTTGATGTGGGTGTTCCTCTGTGCAGGTGCTGATGGGGAGGACGATGGAGGACTGGCTGCGATTCTCAGTCTGCTACTGGCACTCCTTCTGTGGAACCGGTAACGTATGGATCACCCAACAGTCTGCAGATTTCCTCCCTGAATTCAGGTGAGGACGTTTCTCCTGTGTGTGTGTGTGTGTGTGTGTGTGTGTAGGTGCTGATCCTTTTGGGTTTCCAACCCTCCACCGGAAATGGAACGAAGGCACTCCGATGGAGTCGGCTAAGAGGCGACTCGGTGCTGCGTTTGAGTTCTTCACCAAGCTTGGGGTGAGGAGATTCAGCTGAGCTTTGATATTCTCATGTTACTGTGCAAAATTCTATTATAAATGACCATTTTATTTGAAATGGCTACCTTTCATCTCCAACTTAGCCTGAAGACCTTTTACATGATTTTTAAAAGTAATTTCTTAAAGTACTACTAATGAAAAGAGCTTCTTGAAGTTCATACCAAAGCTTATTTTGTATTTTGACTAACTTTTATTGTGTTTAGTGTTCAATGATTCCACACCCATGACCCGTGTTGTGGTTTGAGCTTTGGGTTAAAGGCATACTTCTTTCCGTTTCACGTCTTGTGTCTTCACACCTCAGCCATTCTTCCCTTATCCCCTTCCTTAAGAATAGCTTCTGGCACGTTTCTTACTGACGTTGCTTTCAGATACTGTTAATCTGCTGTAGATAATTTAGTTCTTACTCGCCTTAATATCACAAGAATACTATTTAATGTCCTTTCTCCACTTTTAATTTTTTAAAAACAATTTACTTATAACAGTCAAGCTTGGACAATTATTAAGAAGACACATCTCCATTGCAGTAGCATCCAAGAACCACATAACGTTAGCATCACTCATGAGTCCTTCTGCCTGTCATTTTACAGATGGTTTACATCTTATCTGATGGAAATAAAGCTTATATATGGGAATATATAAGCTTTATTTCAGTAAGATAAAGTATCTTGCATCTCCTTATATATTTAGCAAATTGTAACCTTATGGTATTGAAATAATATCCTCCCATTCTTTGGGGTCTGTTGTTGTAGTCAGGTTTTTGTTGTTACCCAGGGATTTTGGTGTCTTTTTAAAGCTTTAGCAATTCATAGATGAATTGACTAAACTAATTCAAGTCTGTGGACGGGACTGTAACATCAACCATTGCTCTAAAACATGTAAAAAGAGTATTAAAAGATTGGCTCATTTGAAACAACACGAGATAATTAAATTTGGCTCTTTCAGAATTAATGCTTTCAATTAAAAAAAAACAAAAAACTTTTGTATAACTTCTATTTTATTCTACAGGTCAAGTATTACACATTTCATGACCGGTAAGTAACTTATATTAATTCCACAATCCAAATTTCTTATTTAAAAAGTCATGTAGAAGCCTTTTTGCTTTGTGAAATATGGCTAAGTGCACTCTCAAAGGGGCTTTTATTTCTCAGCTTCAATTTAGACAGCAAGCTGTTTAAATTTGACACAAATCCAAAGAATAAAAAATAGAAACTGAAAAATATAATGATGGGCAGTCAAAGACTCAGCTGGTTCTAGGAGAGGCCACTCTTGCTAATGCTCTTCCTCAGTCTGCTCTGGGCCATCTCCGTGCATGCGTTTGCTGAATGATAAGATGTTAGTTTTGATGCATTTGACTGGATGTGAGCAACAATCTTTCAGCTGTGCTCGTGTTTTCACAGAGACATGTGCCCCGAGGGCTCCTCCCTGGAGGAGTCCAACAAGAATCTGGATGAAATCACAGACCTGGCTCTCCAGCTGCAGAGGCAGACTGGAGTCAAAGTTCTGTGGGTCACCTGCAACCTCTTTGCCCACCCTAGGTCAGTATTCTGAGCCCAGTTATAGGGTTAGCCTTACCTAAAGGGGAAAAAAACTAAGCATATTAGGTAAGAAATTAATAAATTAATATAAAAGTCTTTATCCCATGGGCTGTTAGCTCCAAATCTCAAAGCCCTGTTTTCCCCCTAAATAACTATAGTAAAGAAAAACCCGATTTCTGTGGGGAAATGTAGAATAGGTTTGATCAATTTTGAAGACATGACCTCTGTCTTTGCCCCAGCCAGTATACTGGATACGTTTGTCTTTCTGCAAGGTGGAGTTATTACGGTATGTGAGTGACTGCCCAAATACACTGAGGTGTTAATATTTGCAGAGATCCATTGCTGTAGAACGCAACTATCTTATGTAGCTTTACAGACTCAAATGTGAAATAATCTGCTTACTGTTACACAATTTCTATGTTTTTATTAACATATTTCTCTCCTTATAACCTCCTTTACTTTATGTACTGTAGGCTCACTCCCTATTTCCCACCATTGTCAGGGCACTTTTTTTAAACGTGTTTTTCGTTTTTATTTATCTCTAACAACATTGAAATATAAAGAAAAGTAAAGTCTCAGAGTACTTTCAAATCTCAAAATGAGCAGATTGTAAAAGAGATGGAGAGTGGAAAAAAATACATTTTTAAATGGGAGAGTAGCTTCGGAGAAAAGAAGGAAATAGCTGCCAGGAATAAGTGAGATGTAGATTTAATGCATCTAACAAAACACTAAACTACAGTCAATCAAAGGGGAAAATTTAATCTTTCATCTTTAAGGTTAGATGTATCAGAGCTTGATAAAAAAAAAACGCACATTAAAATTAGGGAAATGCAACTTCAGTAATATCATGTGACATGTTACAGTGCATCATTGTTACTTTAACCTTAGATAAGTCAAATGCAGAGGCACGGTTTGATAAACCACCTTTAGCATAAATAACCTGAATAAATAATATTCTTATAACTAAATTTCCACATCACGGTTACTCAACATGCCATCGAGATGGGGAAAAAAGAGTTCATTTAAGTATTGCAGAATTAGCTGATGCACAGCTTTCCCTTTCCATTTTTAGTATTTATCAGGTTCAGTGATTGCAAACATTTGATTCCTTTTTCAAATAGAGTACAGAGTTCACGGTAGAGACAGTGACCGACCGCAAGGTGTTCCTGTCCCGTGGAAACAAAACAAGGCCAAAATGGCAACTCTCTAATTTTTTTCATTATTGTTTTAAAGAATTCCTGTTTTCTTCAAAAATGAAACGGGAACATAATATCCTAGTGACTGACTCAGACATTCAGAGTTGCCATTTCTATGTCTGTTTTATTCTTATTTTAAGTCAGCATGTTAGACTAACCACTCAAAGATCTAGCATTAGTTTGCTTTGCAGCCTCAGCTACATGGGTACGCAAAGTTTGTTAAATTAAAAAGTGAATTTGAGTGTGAGTGGTTGTTTGTCTCTGTCCGACCCTGTGAAAAAAAAAAGTAATGTACCCTTGTGCTTTAAGGTTGATATTTGAAGGCGTGGCCCCAGATAATGTGAGAAGGCTTGACAGGTTTTCCAAGAACTCTTCAGAAAGCCTTTGAAAATTACAAAAAAACAAAGAACTTTTGACTTGACCATAACAGATTGGAGCTGATCTGACTTTGGACCAGTGAAGTCCATGTACGTCCTTAAACTGTCTTATAATGTGTTGGTTCTAACATTGAGGAAACTGGACAGCCAAGTGTCCCAAATGTAATTGAAACCTTTTTAACATTAAATGTGCAGGTACATGAACGGGGCAGCCACTAACCCAGACCTCCATGTTCTGGCCTATGCTGGTGCTCAGGTGAAAAAGGGTCTGGACATTGCCAAGAAGTTGGGAGCAGAAAACTTTGGTAAGGACGTCTTTGTTACGACTTGTAAATTACCCCATCTCTATCTTGTCCACTCTCTGTAATTGGCGTCTATTTGTCTCCTCAGTCTTTTGGGGAGGTAGAGAAGGTTTTCTCTCCATCCATAATACAGACGTCGCAGCCGAACTGAAACATATGGCCAACTTTTTCAAAATGGCCACCAGTAAGTGCGCGCGGGAATGCAGGAGCAGTCTTGATTTTTCTGTTAGTCTCACGTTTGTGTATTTTTAAGTCCGTCAATCTGTCCCTAGAGTACAAGGAGAAGATCGGGTTGAAGTGTCAGTTTCTTATTGAACCCAAGCCGAAGGAGCCCTGCAAGCACCAGTATGATTACGGTGAGGCCTCCTGAATTTGCTAGTGATCAGGCAGCTTCGTCATTCACTGCCAGTCTTGACTTCTTCTCTTTTCTGCTTTAGATGCCATGAGTGTCATAGGGTTCTTAAAGCATTATGGTTTGGAGAGTCACTTTAAGTTGAACATCGAGCCTAACCACACCATGCTGGCAGGACATGCCTATGAGCACGACATCGTCATGGCTTCTGTGTAAGACATCGTGATTTTACCATGCTACTATTTTAAAGTAAAGCACATCTTCAAATTGTGCTGCCATAGCTTCTGTTCTGACATGAGTGAAACGTTCTTCTTTACATCCTTGCTGACTGGTGAGCAGTTTTGGCATGTTGGGTTCAGTGGACTCAAACACCGGCTCTCCTGATCTGGGGTGGGACACCGATCAGTTCCCCATGGACATTAAGAACACCACCTTGGTCATGAAGGTAAGCTCATTCATTGAAATTGTTTACTGCTGTACTGCTATGTGATCTTCACAAAAGCGACATTGTCCAAAAGTAATGCTAAAAAACACAAGAGATGGAAATGGCACTGAACTTTTTACGTGATTTATAAAGATAAAAAGTGCAACCGATAAATGGCGTGACACTAAAGATGAAAAGATGAAGAGGAGACAATATCTGGTTGATACAGATTGTCACAGTTTCAGCTGATTTAGGAAAAAGGTTTCAGCAAAATGACTGTCACTGCAGTCATTTAATTTAGATTTTGTATTTATTCTGCTAACAATAAAATAGAGGTTTTAATCGCAACACGGACAGTAGTCATTTGTTATTATGGGACACCTACACCCATTTCAGGCTACATATACTTTTTTTTTTTTGACAGTGGGATACAGTGTTGGTCATTGCACCAAGGAATTGTGATGTCTAAACATTGTTGTAACTAATTTTTTTAATTGAGATGCTGCAATCTTGACTAAGTCCAGTCAGAATACATTTAGATTTTGACCCACCCTTTGATTTGGTTTCTAAATCTATTTTACACATAGTGCTGTATAAGTAATGCAAATGCACTTATCTGTTTTTTTTGTTATATTTATTTAACAGTTAAATTGCAGCAAAACAAAACAATTGGCTACAAGGTTTCAAGATTCTCACTGGAGACATTATCAGACAATGAGAATGCCAAGAGGCTCCAGCTTCTTTTAGAGCCAGAATTGTTCTACTGTTCCAGCCCATATCTAGAACTGCAGCCCAAAATCCCTGGGAGAGGGGAGGTTCACATGGTGCTACAACAAGGTTGAAAGCAGCAGCAGTAATGCCCGAAGACCAAACTAAATGGCGTTTATAAGACGATTTGAGTATACAAAACTTTGTTTATTGTGATGTAGAATCCTTAGTTGGAGCAGATTAAAATGGAGGTGGTGTCTAATGCGTTACAGGTCATCGTTGAACAGGGCGGCCTGCAGCCAGGAGGCCTGAACTTTGATGCGAAGGTGCGCAGAGAGTCCACAGACCTGGAGGACCTCTTCATCGCTCACATTGGAGCCATGGACGCCTTCGCAAGAGGGCTCAGGAACGCCGTTCGCATCGTCGAGGACGGGGTGATCGCTGGCATGGTGAAGGTATGCAGTCAGTTACACGCACATAAAAAAGAACTTAAACAGCATGCCAATGAACAAACTACTGTATGTGCACCGGTGAGCAGGAGCGATACTCGAGCTTCAGCCATGGCTTGGGACAGCAGGTGGAAGATGGTAGTGCCAGCTTGGAGGACATGGAGGTAAGACTCAGTTATTCGAGGGGAGTGCAGTTTAGTCTTCCATTATTTGGGTTTTCTAAACTTTAAGGGTAAAACAGTTGAATATTACATACTGAGTGAAAGCAGAGAACCCACAGATATGCTTTCTTTTATGATTTCAGGCTTTCGCCAAGCAAAACGGTGAGCCGAAAGCAACATCAGGAAAGCAAGAGAAATACGAGGCAATCTTTAATCATTACATCTAATCGGAGCTTGGGCCTCAGGATTTTGTCAAAGTGATGATGAAGGTCTGCCAGCAAGATGATCCTTTGTTTTCTAAAAAGTTTTATATTAGTCATATAGTCATTAGTCACATGGAACATGTAATTAGACCACATGAACATTCAGTGATGTCATTTTTTGGTGCTGCTGTCATCAGAAATTATCTGGATATACATTTAGGAGCTAATGTCTACTGTTTGAACTTGTTTTGTCAGAATCAAGTTTCCCCTGTCATGATTATTGGCAGCTTCCACAGTCCAGTTCACAGAACATAAGTCTGCACGTATGTTGATCCACAGGGGAATTAAATAATGATTAGTTGCACTAAACGGTAGTCAAAAATCTTTAAAGTATGATCTTCATTGTTGAGACCCATATAAAGCATTGTTTTTCTCTGTTTAGATCGGAGTTGTTTTGTGTTTGTCTTTCTAATCTGATATCCTAATTTTTGAAGTCGGATTTAGGACGAGAACTGTACGTGCAGACCAAAGCCTTTGACTCTGAGAGATAGTGTATCATTTCATTCAGCCTGTTTCATATTATTCAGCACTGTACTTTATGTTTGCTGATTACACTATATGGCGTTCTCAAAAACTACCGGGTCATGCTCTGTGATACTGGGTTTTATCTTTCAGTCCCTTAAACCCTAGAGGGTTGTGAGTGGAGCCTCCTAATTTTCCTTATAGGTCTGTGAAGTGTCTGTAACTTCTGCCCAGTGATGTGAAATCAAACAGAGCTTTGGTCCTGAAAGCCCAAATAATATTTCCAAAGACGTACTTTGAATTTGTAATCACATACACAGGTCGGTGTGCTAAATATATTAAGCATAGTTGTTCTCTTTGTGCTCCCAACCTTTCTTTCAAAATCAATTTATTCCAGTTAACTCTCTGTCAATACAAACTGCTGTCAACTGTTAGATAACACTGGAAAGAGGACTCCCTCCGCATATTTTATTCTACACCTGCAAAGATGTGCGTTTAGCAGCTAAGCCATTTAAAATGAGAGCACCGCACAGAGTAAAGACAGCCAGAAATTGTCTTAAAATCAAATGACGGTACGTGGTAACGTCACAGAGAGACTTCTCCTGCAAAACATGATCAATCTTTGTTTTAATTCAGCCTCTCGACTGTCAAAGAAATGAAAATCTCGCTTTCCATTGACATCACATCATACTACAGTCCTGCCGGACGGCCGTCCAATCAATGTACGAGGGGAGGCTCGGTGCTGGCGTGGCTGTCCAATCAGCGCAAAGCGTGAGCTCTGCTCACCCACTAATCAACTCTGATTGGCTGGCTGAGCAGTGGAGCACGCGCGCATGTAAAACTGGCTAATCAGGAATGGCTTTCCTAGTTTAATAAATTATTCAGCAGCATCCACTCAGCTGGCAACAATTTGGCTCTATCAAAGACCACCGCTGGTTTTGGGCTCTAAATTAGTATTAATTTTGTTGAAACTTCAAAAGCTAAATTAAAACCAGAATCGTTTGGACGTCCACATATATTTTTAATTAGTTATAATTTACCTTTATTTAGCCTTTACAATTATTTAAAAAAGATGTGGATGTTCCTGGGAGTAGCAACCTTCACCTATCTTTACAAAAAATCCGACTTCGTCTTGAGTTTGGCGCTGAAAGACATCGCCATGACCGCAGTTTTCTGTTTTGTGGCCGGGCTGCTGCTGTCATATGTCAGTTTTTTCCACGGCCAGAAGTTCCCAGTCTTTCAGCTGTTTAATCGGCCTCTAGGGCTTTTGTCCTTTTTACCTGTCGTCAACCAATTAATCCCTCAACCTGCGACACGGAGCAGCAAGAAAACAAACAGCAGCCCTAATAAGGTAAGATAGTTCTCCTCAAATTTGAATTTTTACAATGTATATATATATATATAAATATATATATTTTTTTAAAAACACGAAATTTGTTTTTAAGTCAGGTCAGGAAATTTGATACAAAGTGCCAAAGTGTTTTATTTTTTCTTCTTTTAATCGTGTAGAACTATTTGCGGAGTAACCGGAGGCGGCGCGCGGCAGGAGCGGAGTCCTCCGCCGCGGATCCAGATGTGCTGATAGTTGGCGCCGGGGTTTTGGGCTCCGCCATGGCGGCCGTGCTGGCCCGGGACGGGAGGAAGGTGACAGTGGTGGAGAGGGACCTGAAGGAGCCCGACAGGATAGTGGGGGAGCTGCTGCAGCCGGGGGGGTACAGAGCACTGCGGGAGCTGGGACTGGAAGGTGCCCTGTAAACACACTCTGCATTAACCCTTTAACAAGTTCTCAAACTATCTCTATCTCCATGTATTAAGTCATTCTTTTTTTTAATTCATGTGTTCACATTGGAGGTTTGAAGTAGGTGGGATTTAGTTTGTTTGCACAAGGTGCCAAGCTGTGAATGAAATCTGACCCCCACAGGAATAATTAGGCTTAACAGACAGGTTTCTGTCTGAGCTCTTAACCGAAAAGTCTTCACTTCAATACCCATTTACCCATGCAGAGCTTTTAACATCACTCCAATCCTGAAAGTTTTGCCACCGATTGTCAGAAAATGTATGTTCCGGAAGAATTAATTGGTGTTTAGAGGTGTCTGTTTTCCTAACATTCTCACCCATACCACTGCTTTGATTTTGGTAATTAAAGACCAAAAAAACAACGAAAAAACAACAACAACTTTATGAATGCAAAATAAATCTAACCAAACTCTATTATTACTCTGTTGTAATAATGTATACTTGTTACATGGTGTAAAAGTTTCCATTTGCATAGAAAATGGATTAATGTAGGTTTAATGCTTTTAGCCAATGTGTTCCATCCCAAGCAAGTTGCAGATTTTTCTTATTCTTACAATTTTTGGGTACAAACACATTTTTTTAAAGCCCTTAACTTTGCCGCAGGGAGCTATGAACAGGCAGTGTACGATGTGCAACTTTATCCCCTGTTTTTTGTTGTTGTTGTGTGATTTCAGGTTCGGTGGAGGGTCTGGACGCCCATCTGGTAAACGGATATGTGATCCATGACATGGCCAGCAGCACGGAGGTGGAGATCCCTTACCCCGAGGAGAGGGGAAGCATCCAATGCGGACGAGCCTTCCATCACGGCCGGTTCATTATGGGCCTGAGGAGCGCCGCCATGGCCGAGCCAAAGTGAGGCTGAACGCATGGAAGGGGCTTTAGAGGAGAGGAGCATATTTAATACCCGCCTCACAAAGTCAATTAACATATGTACCCTCTTCTATTCAGCCTCAGGTTAATAGATGTAGAGTTCTGATTTGTTTAGATTTGAATCTACTCAGTGGGATTTAAGTAAAAGTGTAAAATAGAAATGTCCTAAGTGGTTTGCAGCCTTCCATCGTCCAGCTGTTTTGGTTTGTAATTGTACAATTGCGCCCCCCAGTGTCACAATGGTTGAAGGCACCGTGACCGGTTTGAGGGAGGAGGACGGCTGTGTAACTGGAGTCCAGTATAAAGACAAAGAAACTGGAGACATCCAGGTGAGAGGGGAGGGGGTAGCTCCTCTAAAGGGACGGGGCACTTTGACCGAGGGCTTGGGCTGACCGCGTGACGCCTCTGTCCGGCAGGAGATCCACGCAGCGCTGACCGTTGTGGCCGATGGCTGCTTCTCCAAATTCCGGAAAAATCTGGTTCCCGGGAAAGCCCGCGTCTCCTCTCACTTTGTTGGGTGTCTGATGAAGGTAGGGAGAAGAGCAACTCAAAAGTCAGATGAAGTGGTTGTCTGGTCCTGAAATGGCAACGCATTCTAATTGACAATGAGCGGCTGATTGGTTGGTTTCAGTGTCCCAGTTCTAATGGTACCTTATCGATGGATTTGGACAGCTTGGAAACGAAATATTCAAAGATGACACTTTGTTAAATAGATTAGTTATTTAGTTATGAATATATAAGAAAGCAGTCATCTGATTGGACATAATGGGGGGAATATTAAAAATCCCGATTGTTCAGCTGGGTCTAATTCTAGGAAAGCTCATATCTGTTTAGCCACACTTCTTTGCAAGATAGAATGCATTCACCAAGGAATTTATTATTTTTAGAGGGTTTAAAATTAATAGGAAAATAGAAAATGAAATTGAATTCAATATTTTCCAAATATCGATCGGATTTCCCCTCCTGAAAGAGCTAAACTCCGACTAGGTTTGAAAAGAATCTACCTGTGCAGCAAAGATGGACCTCATCATGTTTACTTCTGACGTGGTTTACATTGAGCTGTGATCAGATCCCACTGCTCTTCTCGCCCCCCAGGACTGTCCCCAGTTTAAAGCCAACCACGCGGAGCTGGTCCTGGCCCACCCCAGCCCCGTCCTCATCTACCAGATCTCCTCCTCCCACACCAGGGTGCTCGTAGACATCCGGGGGGAGATGCCAAGGAACCTTACCGAGTACATGTCCGAGAAAATACACCCCCAGCTGCCAGGTAAACGGCGGAATGGACGTTTGTTTTTTTTATTTTTTCTCTGGGGTTTGTGTTAATTTTGTGTGGCCATCGTGGGATTTGACGTACCCGGTGAGCTCTGCTATTCAGCTAAAATATCAAAGCCAGCGTATCAAAGCGGTGGATCAAATAACCTTAACAGAGGTCCAGCTAGGATGGAGGAGTCAGTCGCATTGATAAATGTACATTCAGACGCATTCAGAGGAAAGGGCGTCTTTTTTTTTTTTTTTCCCTCGCGCATGTTCTCAGCATGCACCTGTAGGTTTTCATCCACAAAGCCAGCCAAGTGACGGACCCCCCGCGCTCTCTCTCTCTTCCAGAGCATTTGAAGGAGCCTTTCATGGTGGCGCTTCAGAACGATCGGCTCAGGTCCATGCCTGCCAGCTTCCTGCCCCCCTCCCCCGTCAACAAGCCAGGTACTGAAGGGCCATCGACCGCCTCCTGATTGGAGGAGGTTCTAAAGTGGGCACTGACCTGACTTCAGTTTGTGTGCGATATGATGGATGTCTTTGAAAGTGGTTCTTTTCGATCGTAGCCATCGTATAAGGAAGTGATGCTTATGAAACAAACTGGATAATTGTTTAATACAAATATCCAGAAACAAATATCTGTTTTGCATGAATACTTATTTAGGTTGTCTCAAATTTTCATTGCAGATTTGAAATTTTTCTAAATCAACACTTGATCAACAATACTAGTTATTTGTAGACCCTTTTGAGGTAAACCGACATGATGAGAAAGCGTTTCTTACAAGGAGTAAATATAAAGCCAGACATTTATGGTGTGTGTATTCAGCAGCTAATTATGTTAGTTTAGCTAATTAAAATGAAGAACTGAGGGATCAAGTTTGTTGAAATTGCATAAAATCCTGCTGAAGGTCTGTGAACCCAAAGCCCCTGATGCGTATTATTATTATTATTTTTTGCAATACTGAAAGGGATTTTATTTAGAGCTTCAAAATGCTACCTGGCAAACATTTAACTCGAAGAACAAAAACACACCAGATGTCATGGTTTTAGTTAAGGTGTCCTCAACGAGACGCTTGGACTGAGAGAGCCAAATCTGAGCCCGGGCGTGTGTGTGTGTGTGTGTGACTGCAGGCGTGCTGCTCCTGGGCGACGCCTACAACATGAGGCACCCTCTGACCGGAGGCGGGATGAGCGTGGCCCTGAACGACGTGCGCATCTGGAGGAGTCTGCTGGGCGGCGTTCCTGACCTGTGCGACGACGCGGCCCTGCTGCAGGTGATGCTGGACGCTTAACAAGCTGAGGCCGCTCCACTGTTCTGGTGTCCAAACCGTGTGCGGACACAAGCAGATGTTGTATTTGGAGTCGACTGCATCATGTTTTATTACTAAACCTTACACCCTGTGTTTTGTTTGTTTCCTCCCCCCCTTCCTCACAACAGGCTAAGAAAAAATTCCACTGGGAACGCAAGTCATCACATTCCTTCGTGGTGAATGTGTTGGCCCAGGCCCTGTACGAGCTGTTTGCAGCCACCGACGGTCAGTTCCACTGGACAGGCAGAAATGCTGCCTGCGTGGTTCAGTCATCCCCATTTGTGACTCTGTTCTCATCATGTTCCACATTGTGTGTGTCTAGACTCGCTCCATGAGCTCAGAAAGGCCTGCTTTCAGTACTTCAAGCTCGGGGGAAAGTGCATCACCGGGCCCATCGGACTCCTGTCAGTGTAAGTTCTGTTGAAATGTCTTGCTAACGGATGAGCTTGCACGTAAAAGTAAGAAGTCACATCTTTTCAGTTTTTTTTTTTTGGTGGTGTTTTACTACCTCATATGATGTTTGCATGACTACAAGAAAAATGTTTTGGCAGTTAGGGCTCGTTATATTACTCAGTTTCCACTTTAAAAATTTCTTTAAAAAAAAAATTTCCATCTCAAATTCTTTGAAGAATTACCAACAGTTTTTCAAATTTGATTCCAATGTTCCATCCCCAGGCTAACACCGAAGCCCATGACCCTCATTGGACACTTCTTTGCCGTGGCGCTGTATGCAATCTACAGCAACTTTAAGTCGGAATCCTGGAGCACCAAACCCAGAGCGCTGTTCAAGAGCGGACTCATCCTGTACCGGGCCTGCACAGTCATGTTTCCACTCATCTATTCTGAACTCAAGTACCTGGTTTATTAGTCACAGCTGCAGTCCCAGGAACCCTGGCGGCGTTCAGACTGTCCCACACTGCATCATTTAAACCGCTAGCCCTGGAAACAGTCGTTTTAGGTACATTTCTCAAAAGATGTTGCACTGTCAAGCATAATGCCTTTGTAGTCTGGTCTGTCTGTCATCATTTTTTCCTGTTGCGCGGGTGTTCGGTACTAGGAATAAACGAAAACTTTCCTTTTTTTTTTTTAGAAGCACTTACCTTTTTTTATTTCAAACATCTGCCAGGGTGTTCTCAGCCTCTTGTGCTGAGAAATGACTTGTTCCTGGCAAGAGGACTAAAACTGATGGGACTTTTTTATTTTCTTATAGTAGGGACGATGTTTCAAGTCAAAATATGAAGCCTGGGCTGTGCGCTGACATGGACTTCCACACTAACTTATGCCAGAATTTGCCTTAAATAAGTAATTGACTATTTTTGTTTTTTTGTTTTCTATACAAGTGTTCTACCTCAAGGGCCCTGGTACTGCTGTTCCACTGTTCAATCGAAACTAAATCTAAGGTGGTTTACTATCAAGTTAATGTTTAAATTCGAAGAAAATCTATATATTTTTTCCTTGTGGGTTGTTTTGGTTGATAGACATGTGGTTGGTTAAGATTCCGATTCGCTGTAGCCCAGATTTCCAGCTTTGATATAGTGGATGCAGGTTTCACTGGAGTTTACCGTCTCACTTCGGCCTGCCGACATAATGAGAGGTTTTCTGTAACAAGTGCTCAGGATTCATCTGTTCAATAAATTCATTAGGTTGAACGAGTGTGTTTTGGTTTGGCCCAGCTACTGTGGAGACGTCACTAACATGGAGGGGTTGGTGAAATGTTTCCCAAAGTATTAGATTGCAATCCAGTACGATGACACATAAATGGCCATGGGGTGGCGCTCACAGACAGCTGGAGGATTTAACTCCACTGTTGGCTGGACTGTGGCACCCTGCTGTGCCTCTTAATTTAAATTCAGGACACATTACAACAGAACACAATGATTTTCAGCAGATTCTTTTTCAGAAATAATCTCGCAGCAGCCGCTTCTGCTTGATGTGGGAAAGCCTGAACTAGGAGCATTTTTCTCATTTTGTGAAATAACAGCCATTAAAGTCGGCCAGTTATCACAGCAGGTTTCCCATTAACAACGACTTAAAAAGAATGGGCAGTTAAAAAAAACAAAAAAAAGGAAAAATAGAAGACATGACCACAGCCAGAGGGTTTTCTTGTGATTTCAGCCACAGGAACCCACTATTAACAGCCAATTACGTCTGTAGCTGTGCAGCATTCTGAGAGCTTTGACAGGATCTGTAGTGAATGACACCTTAGTCTTTAGGATTATTTAGCCTTAATATCAACAAAGAAAAAGCACATGACCACAAACTATAGAGATATCTTCTCTCTTAGACCACCAAAAACCAACAGAATGGGCCAAACCAGAAGTTGCACGGACTGATGTTTTAAACACAAAAAGAAGCACCACAAGTTCCCGGATTACAACAATTAATTTAGCTTTATTGTCATTTATACATCACTGATACATTGTTCTGGTGAAATATTCGGAAGAATTATCCATATTTACTCTTTGTGACTCTCCACAAGGACACAAATACTGGCGTGGAAGACCAGAATGGAAGGGGGTAAAAAGGGCACCACGGGGGAGGAGTGACGGACTGTACACACTTCCCTTCACCCGCTATGACCCGCGTCTCCGAGTGGACGGGACCACGTCCACTCCTGTGCCAGCTCAGGCTCATCCCAGACCTGCTGCCACCTTTCCCCACATCCACAACACAGTAATCCTCCTTTTAGACAGAGCATTAGGTTATATCCCTGTTAATATTGGTAGAAGCGAGCTTTCTACTAACAGTTAACATCCTTATGATCTTTTAAAAAAAAAAAAAAAAAAAAAAAAAAAAAAAAAAAAAAACCTTTAAACTTTTTAAAAAAAAAAAAAAAAAAATAAAAAGGAAAAAAGAAAAGTACTGTACAGCTACTGCTAAGAGAACTGAAGAACCTGGTCTTAATGCTTTTACACCAGATTAAAGTGCTAGAAGCAACCCACCAATCCAAAAAAATGAATATATTTATATATATATATATATATATATGCATATACACACACACACATATATATATATATATATTTATACATATACATATATATATATATATTTAGGAACAAATCTACTATTTTAACATTAATTTACAGGATAATATACATTATTTAGTAACAGCTGAAATATCAGCACAAATATATCACTGTCACACTCAACAGCAAAATATATATGATTATATAAGACCATATATAATCATATATACATAGATATAATTGTCAAATAAGCATGTAAAACAGTTAACCTTTTCACAGGCTTTTCAAACGATACCCACAGAAGTGACTGTGTGTTGAGACGTAGAAGCTTCAGAAGTTTCTCCCGTGAAAGAGCGACGGCAGGAACAAAAAAAAAGAAAAAAGAAAGAAAGAAAAAAAACAAAAACACCCTCGACCCGCGGGTTATTTGGAGGTCACAGGACAGTTATTTTTGCATATTCCACAAATCTATTGCAACACGTTACGGTCTACAAACAGTACAGCCGGCGCCCGGTGAGGGGGGGGTGGGGGGTGTTAGCAGGACTCACACTTACACCCACCGAACGGAACGTTACAACAATGGCTGCTCTGGTTCTAGCTATGTGCTTCAGGAGGGTTAGCCATGACGGTGAACAACAGGAGGACTACGATACACGATACTCAATAAGTTAAGCCTCGGGGGACGACCCAAAACTGTACTGGAAAAAGACCCCCCCGACCCGCCCCCCCCCGTTAAAACACACACAGCAAATATTCTCTCTGAGTTAAGCGTCATCCCATTGCTGATGTGCTCTGTGCGGAAATCACAAACCACCACCTGTATTTGGACACTCTAGAGTAATGGAATGTGTTCAGCTTTCGTCCAGCTCCCCCCCCCCCTACTCTGTAAAGACGCTATACACGCAAAAGGTCAGTGTTCACAAAGAAAAACCAAAGAAAACAAAGCTCCGTAGTACTGCAGTAGTGATGCACGCTGGCCTCCGGACCGGGGGCTCCGGGGGGCCCCGGGGGGCCTGCTGGGGTGCAGGTGGGTTGGAACGCTGCCGCTGTTCTAAAGGAGGACAGGACTCCTCCGTTTGCCCTTTGCGGGACTTTTCTTTTTTTTTTCCCCCCCCCCCCCTGTGGTGCATTGTTTGGTTATTCAAAAGCCCAGATCTCTATGTCCTGCACAAAGAAATCCTCCTTTTTGGAGAGCATGGGATTCCCAAATGTTTTACAGGAGTGGCTCCTGCCGTGGTAAAGGTCTCCGTCCAGCCACAGGCCGAACTCGCCGCTGAAAACAGAGCACAGTCAGGATAACTTTCCCATTAAGCTGCTTAAAAGCTAATAAAAGGTGAGAAGACTTAAAATGATCTCCCTCTCTTTCCAAACAGGAATGTGGCTCAAGCTTGTAGGCAGAATAAACATAATAAAACTAAACTAAGCTCAGAATTTCATGTTGATTTTTGCCTCACCTTCCTCCTCCGAAAGCTAAGGAGTCCATGTCTCCTTTGATGAAAAACATGTTGTCGCCTGTCCATTTGTAAACCTGTTCAGGACACAAAGGAGCATTTAGAGGACAGTCAGGGACACATTTCAATCTTTTTTCTATCCTTTAACATCTTCAAACTTATGCTCAGAGTCATACGTTTTGGGGATATTGAAGATGTATCTTAACAGCATCAGTCAGGTGTCGTACAAATCTGGGTTTTACTCTTTTACGTTTACACCGACAAAACCCAGGTCTCTTACCTGAAACTCTGGATTGAAGGTGAACAGGAAGGTCTCTCCAGTGCCATAAAAGCCATCGCTGACCTTAAAGGGTTCAGATGCCAGAGCGCCAAACACCTACAGGAGTGACCAGTGAGGGGGATTGATCAGGACCGGAAAACAGAAAAGAAAAAAAGAAAAGAAGCAGCTAAACCTGCAGCTCACCTGGCCATCGCTGTCCTTAATGACCAGCAGGACCGGGGTGTCCTGGCCCTGCATGGCTCTGTACAGGGTCTTGATGCTCATGCCGTGCTTGGCCGTGCCAAAGGCCAGCGTCCAGGGGTAGCCGATGGTCCGTGGTGGGAGATTCCTGGCCAGCTGTCGGGAAAAATGGATGAGGATGAGAAGAAAACGATTCGACACGGGAAAGGCCGCGGCCACCGATGCTCAATTACATCTGCAGTGACCTTTCAGCCCGGTGACCGGGCGTTTAAAGGGAGCGTGGACAGCAGCAGTTGAGTCACTGACAGGAGGGAAATGGGGGGCCGAGAGGAGACCAGGCCCCGCCTTTTGACCTCTGCCCTGATGGTGGTCCACAAGAGTGATGGTGGCCTTGAAAAACCAACTGGGACTCCATTTGTAGGAGTGTGGCAGTGTGCGTTAACGTGTGAGACACCGTCCACACTTCCTATAAAACAATATTCATGAGCACCGCCTTCTATATGCGTCCGACTGTGTTTTTTTAATCTAAGTTCTACACAAAACATGCTTTATGCTTCGAGCAACAAACCGGGCGCCTTTTCTCAACGTCTGATGTAAGAAAGTGTTCTGTGACCCACCATAAATAAGCAGGACTCTGCAAATGATGCTGAATACATTCATGAGGCCGTCTAACGAGCGAGTGGTGGGTGGATGTGCGCTTGCTAACGCGGCAGAGACGACGCCTATCCCCCGAGCACAGCGGGGGAAACAGGAGTGCGATTTACATGCATGACGTTTGAAAGTAAAATGACCCGCAAATCCTCTGGTTTTACATTTTGTTCTTGTGAGCCTTCAACACACGAGCTGGACCGAGTGTGTCGACATCCTCTACAGTGGATTTTCTTTTTTTCTTAAACGCCATGTAAACAACTGACAAATACAGTCGTTCACATTTTGGTGTCTGGAAGAGCGTCGGGCTGAACTTCACCTTCTCTATCTGGTCGGCCTCCAGGAGGTCACTGGGTTCCCTCAGGTTGGGTTTGAATGTTTCAGGCTCCAGCTCAGCTTTGATGGATGTGCCATGCTTGGAGTTCACCTCCTCCTTGGTGGTAATCTACAGCGTGAAAAAAAAAGTGTTAGTGATAACATGAGAGCTTGGACGTCCAGCAGGGAGTGAAACTGAATGGGTTTACCTACTGTCATCTATCTGCCTTTTAGTTTTTATCTGGCAAGGCACGGAATCTAGTCCAATCAGTCAACAAGCAAACTATACCTGCACCCACTATCAACTACCGCTTTAAAACCGAACAACAAACAAAGCTCTAAAGGTTTCAGGGTACTGGGGGAACTGGTCTGGAGCTTGACAGAAGACACAGGGTGGGAAAACTGCCCCAACTCCTCAATGAAACTCTTAAAATGGTTTTTAATTTGTAAGTGGTTCAGCAAAGAAATGTTTCATCGCAACACACTGACAATACAACAACTCGAGAGAAACAGCCTGTCTCCAGAGGCAGATGATCAGGGGTGGGACAGTGGGCAGAGATGCTGTCTGGGAGATGAGAATGCAAAGTGAATAGGAAATTAACCCGATGAATAATTTGCGCTCCACAGACTGGCGTTTTCTTTGGCCGACGGACTGTTTGGCTTGTCTATCTTTCGTGATAACAGGAGCCGATTGTGGAGCACTTCCCTGCCGCGAGCCGGCCGGCTCTCATGTTTCCGTCCCCATTCAAACAGCACCTACCTGCATTGTCCTCAGAGAGCATCACTCACTCTGTAAGAGGAGTCTTACAGCCACGCTGCTCACCAACACACCAAACATTCCCTCCCTACATTCCATATTCCAAACGCTCAGCTCATCCCAGCATCAAGGGCAGTTTTCCTCCAAGTATACTGGGAAAGAATCTCACCAAAACATGAACCTCTCTGCCCTCTGTTTATTCTAGAGATTTGCCAACAGTCATCACAAACAGACAGCACTTGCTATCTTATAAGTAGACTGGTCTAGAAGACTGAAATATTACAAATGTAAAACAAGTCTAAGGGGGAAAGCCTGACACGCTGAGATAAAGCGGCTGTCATGTGAACATCATTCCTCCAGATAAGACAAATTTCTGTAGTGAGGAGATAAAACTTTTCCCCTTTAATGCCATTCCCAGTCCGTCTGGTCTTACTGGTTTGAGTAAGTTTCTGCAGCTACTCAACCTCTAACGTTCATTTACAGCTTTGGAGGGAGATCCACGGCTGGGGTTAGTGCGTAACATCGGCAGTGACAAAAGCCTGCATGGAGCATAAAGGAGGCCGTGCTGGCGGGAGGGGGGGGGGGGGGGGGGGGGGGGCGAGGGGGGGCGGGGGGGGGGGGGAACGGGGCTGGTCAGGGCACCTGGAGTCGTTTGCAGAGCGAGCGCAGATCTTCGCTGTTTAGTGCATCAACCCGACGGTGGTACTCCGTCAGAGACACTACCTGGTAGTACAAACACAGGAACAAGTGGAACATAAAAAAAAAAAGCTGGCCGCTAGGATTCCGGCTCTCCCCTTCACATTAAGGGGGAAGTTAGAGGTGTGAGTTTGCGGAAAATGGCCATAAAGCCACCGTTAAAGAGTTCAGTTAGATAAAAGAAGAAGAAGAAACAGGGAATTTCAGTGCAATTGGTCGTTTTGCATGTTTGTGTACTGCGTTTTTACACCACCGCTACAAGTTGCTAACGTTATACAGAGATGCAGACTCGGATGACAAAGCTTCAGCGCGGACGAGAGAGCAAAAACAGAGCGTGGGATGACTCTTCATTGACCAAATGGAAGCAGAAAACAAATTAAGGCCCAACTGATGCGACGCAACTCGCCATAGCCATTTGTCAGCAGCAACAATTCACAAACTGTGCAGCACAATGAGCCACTAAGCATGGCCACATTCCAGCAAAGTTCCACCCCACGCTGTTTGCACACTCCACGGAGAGGGCCAGTCTGCTTTCAGCCACTGAGTTCACGCTATTTCAAAATCCACCGTCTTAAAACAAAAAACATGTGATCACTAAAAAGCCCACTCATACAGAAATATTCACAATAACCATTAAAACGTCACGCAGCAGCTGCGTTGAACAGTTTCAGGGTACACGTATCACAATCTGTTCCTCACTTTTACCTCTGTTTCAGCCGAGATAATCCTCTACTCGTCTTGTTGCCAATGGTATAACTTTTCCAGTAACAAGCCAACTCTTTGCAGGTCTCAATAATGCAGCAGAGAGGACAACAGCCCTCATCAAAATTAGATCTGTGCTTCTTCTCACCTTTAAACAAAAAGGGCTGCTGCACTTGACTCTGGAAAGAGTTTAGCAGGTTTGTGTTTCAGCTCTCGGAAGATGCTGAAGAAAATACACTTAAATCAGTCCTGACCCCGATTGATGAATGTCATTAAAAGATATATTTTTGGGAGGTTATCACATAGTTAAATCTTGTATTATTATTGAACGGAGCTTGATGATGCAACCTAAAGGACACCGAGGGATATCTAATACCTCAGAGATGTGGGGGAGAAATAAAAAGTCAAGAAAGTGGGTGACTGAAACCCTGGATGGCAGGTTCAACCCATCTATAACAACTTTGTACGGACAGACACACATCTGATAACACAGTGCAAAGAGGACCAAAAGGGTTGTGAGCCTGACGGCTAATTAATGGTCACAGTGTCGTCACTTTATTTACGACCATTAACTGCA
Source organism: Menidia menidia (assembly GCA_907169785.1). Lineage (NCBI taxonomy): Eukaryota > Metazoa > Chordata > Actinopteri > Atheriniformes > Atherinopsidae > Menidia > Menidia menidia. The sequence continues at coordinate 17,833,116 of CAJRST010038888.1, read as the reverse complement.
CGAAAACGAACCGGGTACCGAGCTAGCAGGCTACTTAGCTTCACTAGCAAGTTAGCTTTGCTGGCTAACAACAACTGGACATATAGAAATGTACGTCGCTAAAGGTAGAGTATATTAGAAAAAAAGCAACATACACAAGTATACTTGGGGGTTTGCCGTTTCTCCTGGTCCTTCCCCCTCTTAGAAAACATGTCCTGCTTTCTGGCCGAGGGTAAAGCTGAAAAGTCACATTAAAGGGTCCCCTTAAGTTCTCCCCGTTTCGCACCGAGACAAGCATCGAGTTCAACATTAAGCCTGCGAGACTGCTTGACTAAAATAGAAATATTTTTTCCAAAGGGATATCCGCGCTGTTTGACACCGCTGAACTCCAATAGGAATACGGAATGGGAGGAAAGTGGCGCGCTATTGGTTAAGAATAAATCGATAAGCCCACCTTATTACCAAATTTAAAGAAACAGCAACACTCTTCTCCTGAAGGCATTCTATATGTAAACAGTATCTCCACAATCAATTTTCCCTGTGTAACAAATGAATAAATAAAAAAGTCCAAAGTCCAAATAGACATCAAGTTTAAATAGCACGTTTTGAAATAAAAACCTCTTATTAATATGCTTTTTCTTCAAAGTTCCACAGATAAAACATAATGCTCTTTATACCTACAACATTAGCTAATTCACATGTGGTGGATAACACACTTGCCCGAGGTCCAAGTTTGTTTCCTACACGGCTCACTTACATGAAAGTTTTATCGCTGGGCATAGCCTCTGTCGTATCCATTTTCTTCTTACAACGAATAGATTATTTTCATTGACTGCAGCTTTTGAACAGTAACCCACTCAGTGCAAACTGTGACAATCTACGGAAAAAGTACAGAAACTCTAAACTCCTTTGCTTCCTAATCTTACTTCCACATCTTATGACTCTATAAACAAAGGCACCTGATAGCGTATTGTGACAAACGAGGAAGAACCCACATCAGTGTCACGTTCCCTTGGGGGGTTTTATCATAGCCAAACAAGCACGAGAAACTCACAGTGATGTTGGCCATTTGTCTTTCAGCGAATGAAGATCACAAATGCTGACCAACAGCAGTGACATACGACGAACAATGGAAACTATAATACAGTGACCGAGAAGAATAAACAATTACACAAACATGCAAAACACTTTGGTTGGAAGTTTGGAGAAGCACATTTCCAAGCAAAGCAAGTGTGAAACATCATAACTTGCATAGAGATCAAAGTTGACACAAAGACTCACCACTACACTAAAAAATATGCAGTGGTACACAAAGGTGCAAAATGTGAAAGAAGGTCACGAAACTGATATTTGACAGCTACACAATTTGAATAGTATACAAACAATACCTGCACAATACATCCAACACTATGCACTAAATAATAAAAGCAACTTAATACCTTAAGATTTAATGTAGCATAACAATAAATTAACAATTGGGGAACATAAGCTTGTACATTCACAGTTTATGGATTAAATAAAAATGGAGAAAACGGCACTTCATCCATGTCTGGTAGGCATGGAAAAAACACAAAAGGTGCACTTTTAAAAGACACGGCAAAACCAATCTAGGCCGACCTTACCTCCCACTCCTTTACATTGAGGTCTGTGATGGGCTCGTCATCAGAAGTGTCCGATACCTCGTTCTTCTTGACAACCATGAACCCAGGCTCTTGTCCCATCCCCCTGACCCCCTCACCGTACATGTCGGGGCTCCACTGCATGAAGAATACATATAGGTGGTCTGATCTGTGAAGAAAAGGCCGGAAAAAGATGACAATGATCCGACAAGCATTCGTCTAATTTCCCTGCTATTATGGTATTCATGAATAGATCAACAATTACTAAGCAAAGATACCAACTTTACTGTAAGACTATCAAACTGGATCATTTTCTGTATTACGAGCTAAGTGTTTTCTGCTACAATTTAGATAAGATAATAGAAAATTATGCCGGCCTTGAACTTTACTTTAGGAGTCTGTCTCACTACTGTTTCATTCTGAATGCCTACTCAGTGCGGTACGGCTCTATTTTTGCATTTCACTATTTCTGTGACCCTAAACGTTTGTAAATGCCAAATACATTAACCAACACCAAGCTTTTTTTCGGTTTTATATTTGCCACAATGTCTTTGATTATTGTGTCGTGCTTGTGTCGCTTATGAATAACTTCATGCATGGGTCGGCCGGCGTTTTTGTTCGGCTGTAACTTGTGATGGAAAACCACCTAAAACTGCACCCGGTTGGGGTGCAGACCTCTGCTGGGCTGAGTAGGCACTAATGGAAAAGCGGTCTGGCTGTTTGGGCCATTCAGAGGCATAACAGTGCATTACTTTTTTTTTCTTCTGCAGTGTCTTTTTCTTCCCACACTAAAGCCAGGACACTTAAACACACCTCTTGCGGGTCACTTCCCATCTAGGTCAAGCTACGAAGGGACTAGCATCATCTGAATAAACAAGTCTGCGAAGATTGCGTTGAAAGTCTGAAAGATTTAGAGTCATTCCTCCCACGTCCATTAGTCTGCACGCAGCATCAGAGCATATCACAGATGATGAGCAGAAACAGCTTTATAAAACTAGCTTCAACGCTGTTATATTCTTGGTTTATTACATCAAAAAGCAACATGCATCAAAACAAATCAGTCATCAGGTGGGATATGTTGTAGCTAAGCAACAAAAGAAAATAAAAAATCCGAAAGACCTCCACAGTTCACAGTGAATCAAAGTTAGGTATTTTAAAAAAATTATAAATCCAGATGAGTCATGTTTATCAGTACAACTGAAAAAGGACGTGCCTGTTTGCTCTACTCGAATATAATGCGAGACAGAGAACATATTTTGTATCAACCTAAAGGTTTGCAGCATTGAGAAATTGGGAAAATATTCATTTGGAAGTCAGAAATTTAGGGAAGTTAAGGAGTAATTACTTACTTCAAAACCAAGCCAAAGTGCAGAAACTTTGTGAAATACTAAGCACATTGACTCAAAAAGGTCAGTAGAAGGCAGGGGCTTCAAATCACATAAACTTCATCTTCAAACTGACCATCATCAAATGTGAGCATTTCCTATAAAAGCAGATATGTTCATGTGTCTCCTTGGTGCATCCAGTGAGCAGAGGTGCTCTGCATACGCTCCATTCAACGGTAAATATGACCTCTCCATTTGTCCGTGGACAAATTAGGCCAAACGTGCCTTGTTTACCCATGATGCAAAACACAAAGACACACATGATGTGAGTATATCAGTAACCGACACCTCCAACCAGCTGTCAGGCACAGTGATGGAGGTGTGAGGATCTGAACCTACTTTGCATCCACCGGAGATGGGCACGTGAACTCTTCTGTATACAAATTATTCTGCAGTGGCATGTGAGGCCATTAGATTGATGCCCCCCCAAAGTGGGTCAACTGCATAACGGCATAACAAGAAAGCTACAAAAGAAAGGCTTATTTACAGGTTTTTGTTCAATCTCTGGTGGGTCCCCCTCATGTTTGAGCAAACAAAATAGCAGACAACACATCACAAAGAAGACGACACCTGTGCAAGAAACAGCATGTATGATATGGAGAAGTGGAAGGATCTGTGATGAAAAAATAAACATGCCGTCTTTGTTCATTTTTGTGGATTTGCATAGAGATGCTCTGTATTCAGTTAAATTGATGAACTGGTTTTCAGTTCGATTACTCCACAAGGCCATGTTAATGTGTAAAGTGATGCTTTTAAGGAGAAATTAACATAAAAAAGAAGAGGACACGGTTCTATTCCGCCTGGTAAAAAAAAGTATATAAAAACAAACAAAAAACAGAAGGAGCTGATGCACTGACAGAAAATACAAATGTTCCACCGACTCTCCACATTTGCCCAATGGCCAGTTGCTGTCTGTCGTACAAGAGGAGTGGCGCTGTGCAGCCGTTTTCTCAGTTAGACAAAGGAACCCAAAGTAATCCAAATCCTAATCTGTGCAAGAAAACCATTGCATGTTGTTTTAAATTAGCTCTAATTTGTCTAGAGTGAAAGGCTTTTTAAAAGGAAAAGAGTTATCAAATTAAGCCATTAGTGTAATTTGAATTAATTCAACACATCAAGATATTATGAGGACCTTCATGGAAGCACACATTCGTTTGTAACACGTCTCCCTCAATCGACAAAAGCTCTAAATGTAATTATTAGTGCTGACTTGGCAACTGCACAAACAGGCTGACTCACCCAGATTGGAAGAGCAAAAACAAACCGAGGCTTTCAGTTTATGTGAAACGCAGAGTTTCAGTGCGAGAGGGAAACAGTCCAAAAACAAATTTGTGTGTAAACTACGTTGTGCGGATAGTTACATTAGATATTCAACTGATCCAGTTGTTTGTGCGCATCGCTGTGCAGAAATAAACAGAGTTTGTGTCCTTGCAAAGCACACGAATAATAAATTGTCTTGCTGTCTAGCAGCGGCTTTGCTGGGAAGTGGAAGGACTCTGCATAGGAAGCCGGACCTGGCACAGAAGTTCAACTCTGAAAGGTCTCGAAAATGAAAGGGACTAAAATGGAGGGGTCTCTTTTCATTATGGGCAAAAATTACACTGTTTTCATGTGATATACAGTTGTGGTCAAAAGTGTACATACACTTGTAAAAAATCATAATGTTATGGCTGTCTTGAGTCTTCAATAAGTTCTACAACTCTTATTTTTCTGTGATAGAGTGATCGGAACACATACATGTTTGTCACAAAAAACAGTCATAAAGTTTGGTTCTTTCATAAATTTATTATGGGTTTGCTGAAAATGTCACCAAATCTGCTGGGTCAAAAATATACATACAGCAACAAAATATGTCAATTTTGGTGATGTAGCGAGTCGTGTCAATCAAATTAGCTTCATGTCATGGCCTCTTCACTTCTTCTAAGTGATTCTGATTGACAACAGCTGTTGACTTCTCATGAGCCCATTTAAATAGGGCTCATTTGACCCAGTGATTAGACTCAGCTACAAAAGCTACAATGGGAAAGTCAAAGGAACTCAGTGTGGATCTGAAAAAGCGAATTATTGACTTGAACAAGTCAGGGAAGTCACTTGGAGCCATTTCAAAGCAGCTACAGGTCCCAAGAGCAACTGTGCAGACAATTATACGCAAGTATAAAGTGCATGGAACAGTTGTGTCACTGCCACGATCAGGAAGAAAACGCAAGCTATCACATGCTGCCGAGAGGAGATTGGTCAGGATGGTCAAGAGTCAACCAAGAATCACCAAGAAGCAGGTCTGCAAGGATTTGGAAGCTGATGGAACACAGGTGTCAGTCTCCACAGTCAAGCGTGTTTGGACTGAGAGGCTGCCGTGCAAGAAAGAAGCCCTTGCTCCAGAAAAGGCACCTTAAGACTCGGCTGAAGTTTGCTGCTGATCACATGGACAAAGATAAAACCTTCTGGAGGAAAGTTCTCTGGTCAGACGAAACAAAAATTGAGCTGTTTGGCCACAACACCCAGCAATATGTTTGGAGGAGAAAAGGTGAGGCCTTTAATCCCAGGAACACCATGCCTACTGTCAAGCATGGTGGTGGTAGTATTATGCTCTGGGGATGTTTTGCTGCCAGTGGAACTGGTTCTTTGCAGAAAGTAAATGGGATAATGAAGAAGGAGGATTACCTCCAAATTCTGCAGGAAAACTTAAAACCATCAGCCCGAAGGTTGGGTCTTGGGCGCAGTTGGGTGTTCCAACAAGACAATGACCCAAAACACACATCAAAAGTGGTAAAGGAATGGCTAAACCAGGCTAGAATTAAGGTTTTAGAATGGCCTTCCCAAAGTCCTGACTTAAACCCCATTGAGAACATGTGGACAGTGCTAAAGAAACAGGTTCATGCAAGAAAACCATCACATTTAGCTGAACTGCACCAATTCTGTCAAGAGTGGTCAAACATTCGACCTGAAGCTTGCCAGGACCTTGTGGATGGCTACCAAAAGCGCCTAGTTGCCGTGAAAATGGCCAAGGGACATGTAACCAAATACTAATGTTGCTGTATGTATATTTTTGACCCAGCAGATTTGGTGACATTTTCAGCAGACCCATAATAAATTTATGAAAGAACCAAACTTTATGACTGTTTTTTGTGACAAACATGTATGTGTTCCGATCACTCTATCACAGAAAAATAAGAGTTGTAGAACTTATTGAAGACTCAAGACAGCCATAACATTATGATTTTTTACAAGTGTATGTACACTTTTGACCACAACTGTATATATTAATTTGTGCCTTTTATATGATCAGAAAAGGCACATATTGTAGGATTAATATCAGAGGATCACCTAACACTTAAGCCTTGATTGCATTTAGATTCACGTACATTGTATCCTGGGCTGAAATGGGCTGTCAGGGCTACTGACCTCTCCTGTGGCACAGCGAACCAGTATTCATGCTTCTTGCCTAGCTGGGCATACTGCTGCATGGAGGCACTGGCGTTTGAAATAAACGTCTTCTTCATGGGCTTCCCCACTCGCAGACACAGGAACTTGTGAGAGCGGCGCTTCGGCCTTTCTGCTGCGCCTGTACCTGGGTCAATGAAAAGATCAGCTGTTCAGAAAAAACACTAAAAACTCGGGTACAACTGGAAATCTGACTTTGTTTGTCTTGTTAGGGGAATATAATCACACCAGAAACCAGTTAGCTTCCAGGTTATGCTCAAGCCAAAGTATGCAGGATTTAGTATTTTACCTAAACTTTTGGATAATTTTTACAGACTTACAAAAGAAGGACAGTTCCTGATTTCATCTGTTATCTACATGCTAAACTAAGATAACCAGATTCTTGCATCCGAGATCTTGGAAATGCTCTAGTACGGCCGATTAACTTATTTTCAATGATTTTGCATCATAGGTCAAACGTCCAAACACCGTATTCACCATTTAGCACCGCTATGGCTGAACCTGACACTGGCTCCTACAGAAATTTGTCTTAACTGATAACAGCTATGTAGGGCCTGATTCCATGTTTAGATATATGCACTCTGTATCCATGCAACTTGTGCTAAAAATATATAGTTGTGTTTTTTTTATTAGAAAAAAACAGAATATAGACATTTAGTTGGATTTATGTTTTGATAAGATAAATTCCCCCATTTTGCACAAAAAGTGTGATACTATGCAGACCCTATCAGAGGATTTTCTTTTTAGTACTTGATATGAACTATGAACAAATATATTTTTGGACTTCTATATTTTGTTACAAATGAAAGGAAAACCATAGACAGATCTAAAATGTAAGTAAAATGCTTTGCATGCTGTGTCAGATGGGGCTTTTTTGATGCAGGCTCTTTTTTCTTTTTTTTTGTATCCTTCTTTGTGTATCCCACTGGGGAAGCCAGGTGTGTCTGTGGCATTGAGGTGTTTGATAGACTTTAGCTTATCACACACAGGAGGCGACCACCAATGCCGGAGATCAAAGTGCTGCATAAAGCCCACAAAGCCAAGCAAGCTTCGCAAAGCTGATAGCCACAGCAGATGCACCGTTTCTCCTTCGTCTTTTATTTTCCAATTACCAGCGCCGAAGCAGAGCAGAAACAGAAAGGTTATCAGAGAGCGCGCCAGAGATGGGATTTTGGAGCAATTAAGGGCAGAAATATTCCCTTTGACTGTGCCCAGAGGAAAACTCGATGCTGTGTGGGAGCTAAGACATCACAAGGCCAGATTAACCTTCTTTCCCCGCTTCCCCAGGTAAAAGGGACTCGTTCTCTGAATGCAACTCAGTGTTTACCCTCTGCAGAGTTCGTGGTGCCGTCCTTTTGCGTCTGCTCCGTGTTCTCGTCCTCCTTGCCTTGTTGCATAGTGTCAGTTTGAGAGGCGTCGGCCCCCTGATTGGCATCCCCCTGTGGACTGGCTGAAGCGGAGGTGGCGGCTGAGCTTTGGGACCCTGGACGAGCGGCGCTGCTGCTGGGACCCTGTGCCTGGCTAGTGCTGTTGCTGGTGTTGGTGGGGGTGGGTGTGCTTGGTGGTGGCTTCTCTACGCTGTGCTGCTTGGATCCCATGGGGGACTGGCTATCGTTGATTGTGGCAGTGTCTGGCGGATTGTCCTCTGCTTTCGCCGCGGCTGGCTCCTCGGAGCCCAGGTCCTGGGGGCCGGCGGCTTCCGCTCGGCTGACGGTTTGGGCGGACTCCGTGGACACACCGGAGGACTTGTCCAGGCGGAGGTCCTCGCTGGACGCTTGCTCCTCCTCCCGGATGGGGGACAGCTCCGTCTCTGTGAAGACGTCTTCCGAGAAGGAGCCTTCGGTGCTTCGTGGGACTGTGCTCCCGTTGCCGTTAGGCCCCGGCTCCCTCAGGCGGGGCTCTGGCTCCTTCTGCTGGGAGGGGTGCCTCTCAGGCGGGAGAGGCTCCAAGTCACTGAGAAGATTCAAGTGGGAACATAAGTTTGTTAGAAGGAAAATCTAGAAAGCTTAAGAGTTATTTAATATCAGAAGCATGATTCTGTTGTGGAGATCTTATGGCTGTTGGCAATTGCTTTGCCGCTTATATACAAAGAGAAAATCTAAATTTAGAGTGTTACTGGGATGAAGGGTCAAAAGAATGACAGTAAATGTATTTTAAAAGACAAACTACCATCCACGGTTCCTGAAGTTTTGTGAGACCAAAATTAAGGAAAAACAAAAAATAAGCATTCTAACAGCAGATTTTTTATGAGCTTAAATGACCTTTAAAGAAAAAAAAAAAAACATTTGGAAGAAATCATTATCCATTTGGTCAGTGAAATGTATCAACAGATCAACTGTTTTAAACATGTGATGGCTACAGCTTGACATTTGCTGTGACCACTGCATGGAGGATCAGACAATAAATCACATGAATAAATAAATAAATAAAAACAATTCTAAACAACTGCCGGGCTTCTCGAGGGGCACACTGTATGTTCAGCTGTCACTTTAACAAGTCAAATAGCAGTACTGAGCTTAAAGCTGCCATATTTATCGCAGCTTTTCTAAATTTGTGCTACAGAACAGTTAGGTCAACTCTTCGCTGAACAATGAAGATGTGGTTTGTGATGGGGATGTGCATGATCTGATAAGCTGATGTTCGTTTAGGAAATGGTCTGCTTTATCCAGTCATGACATAACGGAGTGACAGCTCCATCCGAACGCTCTCACTCCCCCCCGGACGAGGTAGAAGTGGGATTGCTTGCGACACAATCAGGACGATGTTCAGCGGATGGACAAAATGCCTCTTGGGAGTGCAGCTTCGTTGTCGACAGAGAAACTCCGCACAGAGGCTGAAGTGAACCGGCATCCTGAAGGAAACGACGTGAGCAAAAACAGGATGCAGAGACTTGTGCGGCGAATCCTAAACTGTGAGCTGACAAAGGCTGGCTTTGTGTTCAGGCGGCCGGATGCAAAACCGTTGATGTGGACACACATTAAAGTACATATGTGGGGAGAAACCTTTACAATACAGACTATAAATGGACACCCAAAAGATTGTCACCAGTTTTAACGATATCAAGCACTGGTAAATTATAATTTAAAAAGGGTTTTCTGTTAATCTGCTTGCCCTATTTAACACGTTATGGTTCTGAATTTAAAGGAAACAACTGAAAATCAGCAATAAAACCAAAACATTTTGTTTGGCAGACTGTCATTCACCTGTTAACATCCTTTATGCCAAAGAGGATTTCATTTTAGGGTATTAATTCTGTTTAGTTTCTAAAAACACACAAAACCAACACCTACACAAGACCCAAACATTTCAAAGAATCCAATCCAGCACACTTGTTGCTCAGCAGTGTGTTCAGACAGAGGCACGTGCACGCACACACACATGTAAGGAGGTCAGGGGAGAGAGACAGTGAAAAAAAGAAAAAGAAGAGAGACGGATAATGGGCCACAGCTGAGAAAACAGCTGGGCCTGGCACAGAAATGTGCTATTAGCTGGCACCATGATGGCTCCACTGGCAACGCTCAACCAGTTAAGTACAGCTTTGCCCTAAAGGAGAGGGGGAAAGTGGGGACTACACAGAGTTCATAATGCTATATTTGTCACTAAAATCATCAAAGATACGAACAGAAAAGCCTAAATCTGTAGAAGGAGGGTATAGGCACACTAACCCTGCTGTTATTGCTGTGTCTTTTATCTTGGTATGTTGGGGGTTAAGGGAAAAATTTCATAGATCCATATTCATTCAGTTTAGACATGTATTGGGTCAGTCTGCTATAACAATGGAACTTGCACTTTTCAATAAATATGCATTTTTTTTTTTTTTTTTTTTTTTAAACAAAAACTTACTCTGGGACGGTTTCTCGGATCTTGGGGTCTGTGATCTCCTTACAGACGGCGGCAGACTGCACCTCGTCCAGAGGACACATGATGCCAAACTCTTCGCATCCATGGGCCTGGACCAAAGGATCCATGCGGTGAGGGTCAAACATGATGTTGTTGGGAGTTACCAGCAAGACCCCGCTGACGGCACCCTGATGAAGAAAAGGTAGAACCATGAAATCCTTGTAACGTTTAAGAAAGGAACAACTTAAGTCTTCTAGCAGACTAAAATGTTTCATTTTTTAAATTAGACATCTATAAATACAGACTTCCAGACATTACAGTGGCTTTTCCTCTGTCATTTGTTACATCTGGGTGCAAAGAAGTAGAAAATATATCAAACTAAAAGGACTAGGACTAAATTAGGACTAGAAATGCACTATTTTTCCATAATATCTGCTTTTTACTAACTGAACAGATTGGGAAAATTGCATAAATCGTTCTGCACTTTTTAGATCTCTATAGTGTCATCTCATGTAACATCATCAAAAAGCACCTCTGTCACACAAAAAAAAGGAAAAGGCCAAATCTATTCTAAACCACAAATGTCTTAAATCAAGAAGTTATTGACTGCCAGTGCTGTCCACTTCAGTGCTTTCATTTGGTATCTGGGAGTCAATCAGCTTTGGCTCAATACCTTGGAATTGTGTGTGTGAGAGGGAGAGAGTGAGAGTGGGGCAGCTGCCCAAGCAAAAACATGCACTTTGAGAGAGGGTGTGTGTATTTCAATCCACACCACCTCTCCGACTAGCTGCCATCCAGCCTGCTCTGAATAAAATTTTGACCGACAACCACAACAGAAGCCTTTCAGCTGTGAGGTTAAAACCTCTTTGGGGAAACCAAGAAGTCCAGCTGCCGTTATTCAAGGTCCTATGAAGACCACCACCTGGATGACCGACAATCTACAACACCAGCAACAACCACAACAGAATCTGAAAAAAAAGTTCTGAGAGTACATCGATTTTCTTGTAATGCCGTGTCTTATAGGCTTTTTAATAGACTGATTAATATGAGAGCACACTTATACAAACAGTAACATGAATATCAAAAGATGCTGGATTAGATTTTTGCTTCTGATTCTCTGATGGTAACTTATTGGTCATTAGGCAAACAGTTTTGTTGGAGAGTATTTAACCTATAAAAATAGAAATAAATCTCTTTAAAAATGAGCATGTGTTGCTCAGGTATGATGTCTGCCGAGGGTCAGCAGCGGGCAGGGTTAGGGCCAACTTAATTGGATAACAACACAACTGCTCTCTACCATCTGACACTTGTTGCTATTTTTGTTGCCGGTACTTGGCCCTTTGCAGGTGGCCTACCTTGCCATCGGTGATGTACTTGCAGTTGATCTTGAGGAACTTCTCTGTGAGCGCCTCCTCCTCCTCGGAGGTGGATGAGACCACTCTGGACTGGCGCAGGGCCGAGAACACCGGGGGGTGAATGCCTTCTGGTCTGGGGGGAGCATCGGACTCCTGGAGGGAGAGCGCGTGGTGGCACAGGAAAACAGAAACAAAAACCCACATCCATCTTGTGTTACAACTTCTCATATCAGACAAATACAGTTTATATCCAGTACTGAAAAAAGATTGTAAAACCATGTTCCGTTTGGTACATTTTTCTCTAAAAGCCTACGTCGTTTCCAACCTTGCAGCTCAAATCTAATGAGTGTTGTAGAACAGGAATTGTTCGGTTCACTTGGTGAAACATGGCTTGACTAATTTGCGTCTCATTTCATTGAACTAATGCCTTTGAGTCTCTAAATGTATTATCTATAAATAAACAGCGATGTTATGCACAGACTGATAATTGGGTTAAAAGATATCCAGCACAGAGCAGAAAGAATGCGCTTCATACGACCCTGAAATTTAGTTACAATAACTTTTAAAAAAGCACCTTATGTCTCATAAGCTTCAGTTAAGCACACTCTGACACCTGATACCAATCACTAATATTCTGCATTCATTTGCTAGCATCTTGCATCCACAGACCCCAATTTGTACACGTGTCCTTGCGTTCTCGGACTCGCTTTTCAGTGGGTTTTCTCCAGAGGCAGAAGGTCGATGCACAGCAGGCATGTTCAACAATCCACTGACACTTAACCCGTTCTAAGGTCTGCCACTACCACTTTACCGTGACATGTAAGTGGAAGCAACGACACCTGCTTTCTTGACCGTTCGAGTTAGTGTAATAGTCACGCATAGTGAGTCACCGCCAACTGTATTCCCAACGGAACCTTCAGTGTTTTTCCATTGGAGGAAAAATAATTGATCAAAATATACCTCAGAGAAAAAAAAAAAGTCAGCTCAATTCTTCCCAACTGGTTATTGATCTTGATTTTCTACATGCTGCCAGATGCCGCGCAACCAAGACAGATCTTAAATTATGCCTCAAACATGTTTTTTCTCCTGGATATTACAACGACACACGCATCTTATAAGGCAATTTGGCTTCCTCTCCGCTACGGTAACTCTGCAATCTGCTGCAGCTGTTGCGTACGCTGGGCTGGAAACGCTGGTGTTTGTACCGGGGGCCTGTTGCCATGCAGTGACCGAGCCATCGGGGAGACTGCCTGATGCATTTCCACAGGGACGCCTGCGGGCTGGACGGATCGAACAATAGTCGACAGCACAGCGCTGTGTGTGTGTGTGTGTGTGTGTGTGGTGCTGAGTGTGTGCTGAAGGAGTCAGATTGGACGGTAAGGTACAGTGTGGGTATAAAAACAAAAGCAAAACAAGCACAAGAAAAAAACAAGAACATGAAAGTAAGCTGAAGGCAATGAAAGGGCATGATTTGAGTGAGGATAAAGGAAAAGGAAATGCAAGACAAAGAGAAATGTGTGGGAGTCGTCATAGGGGGGTGGGGTCATCTGTAAGGGCAGGGTATCATGAGCAAATGGAGATGTGAGAAGCAGCGAGGAGCTTTGCTTACAGTCAGGAGCTCAGACGAGAGAGTCGGAGCCCACAACAACTGTCTGCTGTCCTCTACCGCCCACCCCCACACCTCCCCCTTCTCCGTCTCCCAGCCCGGTCCACAAACAGCCTGCAGCTACTGACCCACACCGACACAAGCAGCCCAGACGCTGGCAGCCAGGGGAGGCTGTGGAGGCCGGCCAATCTATCACAGCCAAAACAAGCCTCTGAAAAAGGAAAGCGGACCTTCAAAAACGAAAAAAAAAGACAAAAACTGAGACAGTGTGAAGGAGGAATCAGCTCTCATCAAACAACGCCAAAAACCAGTTTACCTCATATGCAAAAGCAACCACTGTTCAATTTAACATCTGATGGGGGAAAAAAAAAGGACAAAATGGACAGCGTGTGGGAATTTAACCAGCTCTTTTTCCCCCCGCTTCTAATCAACACACCTCACCTACACAATGGCACTTCACCGCTCCGCTTTTCGAGCGACTGGCTTGCGCCAGTGACTCATTCAAGCCTGCTCTGTGCTCAGAGCTTTCACGTGAACGCCGGTTTTCTTCACCTGCCCGTGTGCGGCAATCACCTGGGTCTCGGCAAGTGGCTCCAGATGCCAAAACATGTCCTCCCTCGTGACAAACACGTCTCACACTCGCTGTCAATATGTCTAGCACGTCTCAGAGAGGGGTGGCATTGTGTTGGCAACAAAACAACACCCACTGCATACCCCAGCAGAGTCCACATGGGAAGACCATGAGGATGCTTTCTGTCCGTCAGCTGGCAGCTGCTCATGAGGCGCCGCAAAGCAACAGATAATGATAATCATTTCTGGTACTTTGCAAAAAAACACAGCACCTGTGAGAGAACTTTTGTGGTCTAATCAGCTGTGACACAACAAAAACATCCCCAGGTTGCAGCCAATGGAGATCCGATAATCACCAATGCAGCCTGATTCCAGAAAAAACTACACTAGCAAAAGAAAACAAGTGTCTGATATCTGTCTGAGCTTTATTTTGCTTTGGCACACTGTTTAGGCTTGAGCTTCTTTCTCTAAAACTATCTTGGACACTTTTTAAACACACAAAAGAAAATCTTGCTTATCAAAATGCACTTGTCTGGGACATAATGCATATCTAAAGGGCACCTCTGTCATCTGTTTTTGTTACATTGCCTTTGCTGGGAAATTCAGTCGTACAACAACTGATAAAATAACAATGTAGTTGGCAATGGCAGACAAGCAGCTCCCAATTGTTTTGTGTTGAAATATTTCTTTCCATAAAACTGTCAGTATTGTTTTTATTGGAATGTTTGTAAAAAAAAAAAAAAGAAAAAAAATCTATACCATTTATTACAAGAAGGGATTTGAAAAATCAATTTTCGGATTAAACCGTTTTGACATTTTGCTGTTTAATAACTGAACTCCAACATCAAACTGTAGCAATACTAGCTGGGTGTCTCGATTTATTAGCTCTGACCTTTTATTCAACTATTTCAGAAGTTTATATTTTTGAAATGACATTTTTTAAACATTTATTTTAAACTTTTATGTAACCAGTTACATGACCTTTTAAAAAAATGCAGTAATATCCTTTCCACAAGGACCACCACTTTAGTTTTCTTTAACTTACATAATTAACAAGCTAGACATTCATACAGTACTTTAGCTAACAATTCAGTTTAGCTAGCAATTTAAATTGGCTAAGATTTCTTGGTGATTTCTCCACATGTCCATTATTAAAGCTACTCCCCATCAAACTTCTTAAAAAAATACTCCAAAATAAAAAAGTTTAACACTGAAGTCAAGATTTAATACATTTATGGAATTATTTGAAAAGTTCTAGGATTTTGTGGTCTGATCTCCGATACCAACATGCTAACTCAAGTTCTTCATACTGAATATATCGATATATATATTTATGTTAAACTGTACTCAAAGAATATGCTTGATAGCAAAAAAAAAGTACACCGAAGAAAATCAATACAGCAGTGGATACCTCCCTGCCAACGGTATTTCATATTACTCAAGTTAATATAGCTTTTGAGCTATTATTTTCATTTTTTACCTTTTAATATGTGATCGTTGTTTGTCCTGCACTGGCCTCTAAGGCAGCCAATATTGTCCCAGCTGGAAAACAGTGCAGTGACTTAAGGGGTTACGCTAAACTTGCCTTCCCTTTTTATTATAACTCATACTAACCCTTGTCTAGACAAGCAAAATGTTAAATTACAGAGGAAAGATGTGGGGGAAAAATCCCATAACAAAAACAAACAGACTTTATTTGACTTAGCCAAGAGACCAAGGGTCAAGTCCAGTTAGCATCTT
Source organism: Menidia menidia (assembly GCA_907169785.1). Taxonomy (NCBI): domain Eukaryota; kingdom Metazoa; phylum Chordata; class Actinopteri; order Atheriniformes; family Atherinopsidae; genus Menidia; species Menidia menidia. The sequence goes on along the minus strand of CAJRST010038888.1, from coordinate 17,817,581 downwards.
AGAAACTGTTTTGTATACTGTGAGTGAGTCCAACATCATAAGGATAGTAAATAATTAGAACTCCGAGGCTCAATAAGCCTGTACACGTAAAAAAAAAAAAAGAGTTTGAGTGGGCTTGGAAATTTTTTAATTTACTTAGTTATGTTTAAAGACCTTGGCGAGCTGTCCCTTACTATAACCCTGTGTTATACAAAAAGATCCAAATAAACTCAAAATAAAACATTAAAGTCAATCTTTAGTAATAAATTATAGCAAATCAAATAAAACATCACAGAAAGCGCTGTAATTAAATCATATAAGGATTCGGTTGCCAATTTCACTGACATAATCCTTTTAAAAAAAACACTTTTTACATCGAAATGAAATAAGGATTAATCAAGCTAATTATGCTCTCTTAAGATAACACAACGCTCATTATTATTCCTGAAAAATAGTGAGAATAGTCTATTTGATCAACAACCTCCTACCCCCCACGCCCCCTTTATCTTTGCGACAATACTTCCTTCTCATGTCACACTTAAAAGTAGGAAAAATAGCATAGGAGCATGTGGATTCTGTAAAATGACGTCCTCCATACAACCACTGAACAGACAATGTCTGGATGAAAACCTGGCAAAGACATACTGTGGAATGTTGGGTATTTTTCATGCATTTCTCACCGTGCAATGGCTGGTCTGCAGGTGCCACCCAGCTTTGACCTTGACAGTGACACATGGCGTAAACAAAAATCAATCCACAGCACCACCTAGTGGGGTGACAACATTCAGCAGGTGATGGATGAACCAGGGCTCAATCCACAAATCCTGAACAAGATTCTGTGCTGTTGTTTCTCCTCAGTCCATTATCAGCTCTATACACAACCTGCCATGATTCATAATACATGGACGGTGTTTTTAAATTTCAAATAAGAAAAGACTGGTAGTAAAAACACAATAGACACAGGAGGTGTTGCATTTTTAGCATTGCTTGAGATGTAAAGGTAACCAAAACTGGCCTGACTTCACGCTAAACTAATTTTAGACCGCTCCCCAGAAGGAAGAGAGGAAGGAAGGAGGGCAGGGAAGCTATAGCAATGCCAAAAGAGGAAGAAACGGGGAAGCTCACAGTAGTAGTGGAGCTACCGGGGGTGAATCAGCGTGTGCGTGTCTGTGTGGCGGTGCGGGCACGGGGAAAGGTCCGGATAGGACGAGGAGGACGTCAGGGCCCACGCAGATGACCAGGGAGCAACATGCCAGAGAGAGGTGGCTGCCAAACGGTGAGGCAGCCAGCCAACCCCACACAAACACAGACACACACACTCATAGATACACACTTATAAACACGACTCGAAGAGCCAGTCAGACAGGCAGCCAATGATCTGTGCCTGCAAGATGTGTTACTTTTACTCTGCCAATACCAGCAGGGCAAGAGGCAAACTCAGAGCACGAAGACCCTTCAGAGCCCGTCCTATCCGGCTCTGGGCTCCCTCTGAACTATAGGAGTGGACGGTGGACGCAGACAAAACAATCCTCGCTTGGTTACTGAAGCATGCAGGGCTTGTACAACAAACGCATTAAAGCATTTGACAGATCACATTTCACAGCCACTACACCGTTGACAGTTGTTCATTTCTAAATAACCACTCCTCCATAACTAAACCCGAGTGCTGCTTATGTGTTATGGGACGGGTAAACAGCTTATAGCATATATTAAGGCACACAAAGGTTACTCCACACCCGAGCTTGTGTTCAAAACCCAAACCCGGACGGTCATTTGAATGTAAGTTTAACAGCTGGACCGTGCATTCCCTTTTTAAGGCGCTCCGCGAAATCATATCTCATTGTAATGGAAGTTTGCGATGAAGAACAACTTGAAAAGCTTTTTCGAACTGTTGGGAAGTCACTTAGTCAGCCGGCTGTTGGGAGCATCTCAGCTTAAGCCTGGGACGGTGCGAGCAATTCTGATGGATCCTTTTCTCCGGAGGGAGCAACAGGCCATAAAGTGGTGACAGAGTGTTGGCTAGGAGCTGAAATTGGTTCGGCAGCAGTCGACGCAGAGCTTATATAGCCTAAAAGATCTGGTGCTGATGTCTTAATACCTGATTTCAATGAGCAAAATGGGAGGAATAACAGACGGATTCCTTATCACATTATCACATTAAGGACTGATGGTGCATTCAGAAGGGACTGGGAAAATATTGTTTGTCCCTGAATGACAGATCTACATATATATAGCTCAATTAGCTCCACAAAATATAAAGTGCTTCAGTATAGATTAAATGAATGGGAAATTGAGGTTCATTTAATCGCTTTTTTAAGCATTGTCTGTTAGATTCGATTACTATTATGTCCTGATCTAAAAGAGATGCATCTGGAAGTGTGTTTTTTTTTAAAGTACTCATCTTCATCAGAGCTTCACCAGCTGTTTATTGAGTACACTGCTATCACTACACACCTCTCAGAACCATTCATTTTGATAAGATCCTACCAGGGCGAGCATGCAGAGTACCAAAAAAGCTTTTAATTAAAAAAAAAAAAAAATCTGGGATTCTGAAGAAGATACGCAGAGAAGGTTTCAAAGGGCCCTCCTGCGGTAAGAATAAATCCATAAAATTGTACCTGACTGCTGCGTTTCTCTTGGTACTGATTTAAATCACGCTCGCACACGAGGGGAGCAGTCAGAAGCGTTAACAGTTAACAGAACCGGGCGCACACACCACCGACAAACACCGAGCTGACACGCCGAATGAGGTAATGTTCCCTCCACTCTGCCTTTCCAAGCACACTTCCTCTGCTTGGAATAATTGCTGCCTGGCTGCTTGTCTGGGAGAGAGGGGGAGCCGCGCCGTTCATTAGTTGCTCTAAATAACACGCCGTCGCTTTTAAAGGCTTAATTTCTCTGCAGTGGCGGGCCCTCTTTCTCTGATCCTCCCGTCCAGAGCCACGGAACATGCTCCCGTTCACGCACCCCGTGACCTAAATAGATAAGTTTTAAATGAACAAGGCCTTTTTTTTTTTTGGGGTGCTGTGCAGAGACAGACCTGGGGAGAAACTGCCCAAACTTAAGAGGTCAGACAAGCGACCGGAAATACGGCAGAGCTGAGACGCCCGCTCTTGTGATAGCACAAAAGAACCACGTTCCCATGGAGATCGGCAAACAGACATATTTCTTTAGGGAGCGCCGGGCATCAAGCGAGGCTTAATGATTTCTCTCGTCGGGTCGCCGCAGCCACAGCGCCGGAGGGAGACGGCTCATACCGCTCATCTTAGCCGTGAGGCCAGCCCACGTATGGCTGTCGGAATCACTCCTGAACTCGCCTCATACGGGGGAAGGAAAAAAAAAAAATGCTTATGATCTGCTGCCGGAGGACTGGAAAGAGCTGTCAAGCTGATGGGAGCCAGTGTCAGAGCGGAAATATGACAGCATACGTATACTTTGAATATGGAATCCATGCTTTATTAGCAGCTAATGTCAAACCTGGGCAGCATCTGTGTTATTTAATCACATATATTCATATATATATATATTTGAATATTTGAGTTTGATTGAAACAAAGACACAGTCATAAGGATGGATACTAAAACTTTCCATCACGTTTAAAGTATTGTTTCTTTGTTTCCAGTGTGATCGTAAACCATTTGAAAACGACAATTCGTTTTCGTCTGCAGATTCATTCATCTGTGATTTTCTGACAGCATGGCTCGTCTTTCAGATTAATAGAGCTGGATACAGATTCCCCTGGCTGCAATATACTGATTGTTAATGTTTTGGTATCGTCAAGAAATGATAAGGAACATCAAACAGCCAACTGATAATCCGTTTCTATCTAACCAATGAAAAGACCTACTTGGGTTTCAAAGCTTGAGAAGATTAAATTTCTACCGGCTGTTTACATATAGAAGGATAACGTGGAAGAAAATATGACTAGTGACAAACTACTTTCCCAACATTCGGACACACAGAAAAGAGAAGACCCTCATCTTTTGGCAGTAACACACATCATGGCAATTGCACCCTTTATGTACATAATAAGCGCACGTATTTCTTCCTGTCCTTGAAAAGAAAAAGCAGCTTTTATGGGCACTTCTTTTTGTCTTTTCTGTCTCTGACGGCTTGACTCATTATCCAGGCTGTTTACATTCAGGCGAACATAGCAGAGCTTTAAGACTTGACAGTGCTGATTGAGGGATAAAACAGTATTCATGTGTAGATGTGTGTATTTATGTGTGTGTGGGAGGCCCTGCATGTGAGCCACCATGTGGAGTAATAAGGCTAAAAAAGGGTCCAGCAGCTGATCTCCATATCCACCACCTGCTTCAGTGTTAAACCCCTGGAGATAAAGCCATTTTCCTTTAAAAACGGATGCAAATTCTTTCTTGACCGACGATGGCATCGTTCCTTTGGATTACCAACCAAAAGGTGCAATACGGAGAAGCGGGACCAGGTTTATTTTCGTCTCCCTCTCATAACGAGACATTCTCGGAGTGTGTGAGGCTGTGAATCGGAGGTGTGGTCAACGTACCGTCGCCTTCTCTAAATCAGCTTCAGAGCAGGTGGGAGACAGGGGGCTGATGGGACTGAGGGAAGGGGAGCTTCCGACACTGGAGACGTACTCGGGATCAGGGACGTACAGAACCTGCAAACACAATCCATGTCTGTATTTACACAGGCAGCTGCTCTTGTGCAAACACCACTCACACACAAATAGGGAGAGAGTTTCTTAAATGGCCCGGTGACATGTTTTATGAGGAGAATAACATGAAATCGTTAGAGTGGCTCCATGTTATTGACAAAACAAACACAGAATGAAAAGGAGATATTCATGATGTGAGAGTTGGTGGGTTAAGATCAGCAATAATGGGATGTAACATCTGGTGGCATTTGCAGCTAGCAACCAAACCATGAATAAAGTCTCCGCCTGCATTTTATATATCTACAAACAAGAGTGAAGCGCATCTTACTGATATGGTATCTGCTTTACATAATAGAGAAATTGGCATCCTATAAACAGATGAGTTGCTTCTGTTACAATGCTAAGTTTTTATGTGCTGGCCCAAGGTTTAAAATACAAGGTATTTTTTTAAATCGATGGATGCTACCTTGGAAATATCTGAATGCGGAAAAAATATATTTAAAAAGATAAATAATTGGACTGTAGTACTTTTGGGCTGGATGATATATGGAGAGGTTTTGAGGGTTTTTTTTTGTACAGATGGTTTCATATGCATCCAGTGAGCAAAAATCCCAGTTAACAGTTACAAGGTACAGCAAGTTTACATGTAAATTGAATTAAATTATTCTATATTCAGAGCAGATCTATACCTTTTCTCATAAATATATTGAAACATTTTAGTCTGTCCAAAGCTGTATGAAATTAGTTTCCCTACTTCAACAACTGATTTAGATTCAAGTGGAATCTCCCCAGAATATTTAATGTCTGCACAAGCCTTCACATGGTGCCTTAATTTGAATCTCAGGAGCCACAAGAAAAAAACTTTGACCCAGACTCAGAGTTTTGCATTTCGGCATACAAAACAGGAAGTATCCACTATGCTCTCGTTTGCTCCTAGAAAAGGGTTTTGGATACTGAACCAAATCCATCGCTCTTTTCGGTAGGTGGAAGCGTTGAACTACCTTTTCATCTCTACATATATGTATCTGTGTACATATATATAAATGTATATTTTTACCCCCTGGAAGCACTATTTCTAGGGGTTTTTAGTTTACAGTAAAAAGGTAAGGAAAATATTGCAGACTTTTAATTTAATACCTATGTAAACCATTTTAAAAACGACTGTACATATTTGTTTGTAAAAGTTGTTAATACATAATATGAATTTTGGAAAAAAGTAAGAAATTACTCTCAAATTTCCATTATCATGATAATCTCAGCCAGCCGTATGGTGGCTGAGATTATCCTCTATAAAGTTACTTTTGGATGGGGGTAACCAAGCAGTCCCTTTACTTTACTTTAATCAAGCTAATCTATACTAAGAGCAAAAACATATCTTTGATTCCATTTAAGGGGGCTCACGTGCTCTGTGTTATGTCAAATTTGGTATGCTGAAGGAAAATGGAAAAATCCCTCTACTTCCTTATTTCAGAAGGAAGTTGGGGAATTATTTATTTATTCACCCACAGCTTTTGGGTTTAAATAATGCAACCTTTTTTTAGTGGCCTAATCTTAGTAGAGGCGTGATGATAAGTAAGTATTCCAATCAGATTACTGGATAGCAGTGGTGTTAGCTTGTGTCAATTCCACCAGATTTGGTTTTAACTTCATAAAGTACAAATAGTATTTTAGATGTCTTCCATATAAAAAAATATTTTAAAAAGTTGGATTTGGATTTTTGGAGAATCCCTAAAAAGAATTGCTAAGCATTAAAGCCAGAGAAGAAGGTTAAAGCTCTGGCAGTTTGTGAAATGTAGGAATGGCTAATTTGTGTACGGCAGAAAGGACGACAGCATAATTTTATCCTATTTTAGGACATAAAAACAGTGTTGTGCCTCCTAATGGGACAAGTGACGTGCAATTATCAGGCAGAGATGGACAAAAAGTGCAGGGATGTGGTTAGTGCGTCGACTGTTTGCTAGTTTTTCCATCGAATCTCCATGTGCAGGACAGAGACTTTAAGGAGAAAGGATGAGCTGGAGCTATGAAAATTAGCTTGTGCTGTTAGTCGTGATGGGGTTGTGGAGCCGAACGTTTGAGTGAGGGCGTGCACGGCGGTTCACACCTGGCCAGGCACCACTGCTCTGGAGAACAGTTTGTTCAGTTGAACCAGCTCGTTGGGTGTGGTGTCAAACTTGAGCGCAATGCTGTTCAATGTGTCCCGCGATTCCACCTGAACCACAAGACGAGAGAGAGGACACACAAAAAAAGATACAAAATAAAATTTCAAAAACAAACCAACAACCTTGCTTCAGGACAATAATTCCTGAAAACAAAAACAAACAAAAAACACAAACAGGGAGTGAGACAGAGGGGAAACATGGCTTTAAAAGGATTATTGTGTATTGTGCCTTGCTTGATGGTTTTTGGGTGCACAGCAGGTTAAAGTTGTCATCTTTAGACCAGGAAAAGATTCCCATGATGTCCATTCAGCATTTCTGGTATCATATGAGCAGACATCAAATCATATACAGTTTTTAGATAATCCCTTTTAACCCAGGTATCAGTTGAATGTACTGCCCTCTTAAGTCATTAGAGACAAAACTGTCCACTTAAAAAAAGAAGAAAAAACAACTGCTATAAAAACTTATATTTTGTCTGCATGAATCTCTTGAATAACTTCAGTCCTATTCAAAAAGGCCAAACTTTCAAAACTTTTAAAAATTTTAACTTTAAATGGGTTTTGAATACATTGATTCCTTGTTATCTGGGAAAAACACAGACTTTGATAAGCTGTTTTTTTGTTGCTTTCCTTGTAACTTAAATGTTTCAACTGCATTTTCTGTAAGTTTTTTTTCCTTTTGCCCAAATGAAATTTAGCTTAATCTAATATGAAACCAAGGTCTCTCTTATTCTTTTCCCCCTGCATTTGTCTCAAACGCTGACTAAAACACAGACCAATTCCATTTGGCCAGCACGGATGAGAATGAGAACCTCGACTCTCCGTCTATCTTATTACGTTAGAAAATAGACACCGCTCTTCTTCTAACAAAGTTTGTCGCCAAACTTATTGGTGCAGAAGATTAACTCTAGAAACTGTCTCAGCTCTAAAGCAGTAAACCTGCTCGTCTTTTTAACTAAAGAATGGAGAAATTCCACATGAAAAAGTATCTGCTTGTTGTTGTTTCAAAGTCTGTGTTGGCGTGTGGGTGACGTGAACTGTCCTGCAGCTCGTGTGTGTGAATGTGAGCAGCACGGAAACAGACTGGCGGCTTAAGAGGAACAAACTAGTTTGCCCTGAAAGCAAAAACTCTATAACATTTCTTTGGTTATTATTCTTTGCCTTTTGAATACGCAGAGGCACACCTTCAGTGGCTCCCGTTTAGCGGCGTTTTGCTTTATGTTCCCAATGCTCACCCTGAAAATCCTCCATTCCTTTAGCCCAAAGATGGAAACATCGAGTTAGAAAACACAAACCATGAAATATAAGCAGGATGCAAGCTAAAACGCTTGAGTTCTCTCACGCTTGTAATATTAAGACTAATTGCTGCTCCTCTAGCCTGAAACACAAAAGCAATGCCAGTTCATTTGCTCATGGCTTCCCTGTGTGGCAGAAATCAGTGACATATTTCACATAATTGGTTTCATGTTGGTTGACAAGCTTGTGGAACCAAGCTGGGATGCATCATATAGAGACAGGCTGCAATTCTTCCAGTGGTCAATCTGCTTGAATTTTTATTTAAAAAATGATCCATGATTGAACCCTTTTTTAAAAATCTACTGACTAAACAACCAGAGAAGGATGGGGCTGTGTGTGTGTGGTGTAAGCTGAGGCTGAACAGATCACACGTGGCTGTTGTGGTGTGCGGCGCCCTGTTGTGCGACACAGGTGCTCTGGCTTGTCGCCGCCACTCGGGACCCGGGTGGCGGAGATGTGTCTGAAATAGTTAACCATCCGACGCCCCCGCCGGGGGCTCCTGCCTCGCAAATGAGGCAGACATCCATGTCGGGCGGCACCTGCGTGTGCAAGAAAGTGACCCCCCCCCGAAAAGCCTAAAGGCGGGCGGGGGGAGGGTGGGGGGAGGGCACCCCTGAGCTGTGCAGCATCAGCACAGCATAATGACTCTGTGTGTTTTACTGCAATAGTCATGGGACCGCTTCGTTTAGCTTTACATGCTTGTGCACACAGTTCCACAATCGCACAGCGAGTAAGACAGCCTCCCCCCCTCCTTCGACTCAAGACGTGACAAATGGTTTCCAGGAGGATGTTCTGGAACAAACAAAAAGGGGGGAAGACCAGAACGCGGGACGGTCACAGTCAACGGCAGGTGAGCCGAGCGAGGGGAAGCGGGACGGACGGGCCGGAACGCCGTGTGAGACAGAAGCACGCATGACTTCTGTGGAAAAACTCCCGGATTTCTTTCCGGGAAGAAGAAGGAAAAATCCCCGAGGCTGTTATTAACCAGAAAATAGCTTTGCGACGCCAACAACGCTTAACAGGCCGCTCTGTACCAAGGTGTGCGTGTGGGGGTCACGAGTCAATG
>CAJRST010038888.1:17750311-17808346 GCA_907169785.1 Menidia menidia | reverse complement strand
GAGGAAAAAAAATCTCCCTGTTAACTATGTGGCTAGAGTGCAGAATTTCATGACACAAAATCCATTGCGAAGCGAGGAGCCGGGAGCTGAAGTGTGCACACAGCCGGCTGCGCATTATGGCGTGAAGTGCACTTGATTTAGCATGTGCAACCGTTTTAGAATCATCAACAGAAGAGGTGGCTACCAACCCAAAATAAAAAACCCTCATCAAACCAGACCGAAACTCACATCGTTGTATCGGACCTGTACGAATGAGGCGTTTTGTAATAATAAATAAAAAAAAGAGCAGGGGCTCAGGAAGAGATGGGGAAGTTAGAAAAACATTAAAGCAGGTCTTTGGCTACAATATCACATGTGCACTGCTTAAATGCAAATAAAACATTTTGTCAGACAACAAGAGGCTGAAACCCTAGATGCTTAAACTAAAACCATACCATTTCGTTTGGATTGCAATGATCTTGTCACCCACACTAAGAAGACTAAGAAGAGGCTCTTCCTGTCTCTCAGAGAGGAGACATTTAAAAAAAAGCTCTGCTCGTGTACAAGTCTCTTCATGGTCAAGCGCCAAAATAAATTTCTGACATGTTAGAGCCTTTTGAATCGGCTCAGACTCTCACAACCTTGGCTTTTGGTCCCAGAGTCAGGACCAAACAAGGAGAAGCTTCATTTCAGTTCCATGCTCCCAAAATCTCCCTGAAAAAAAAAGAGACAGGCCTCAACTCTGACAATGTTAAAATCCAGGCTGAACACTGTTCTATTCAACTAAGCGTATGAAAACTGAATGTATCCATTTAACTTATTTTGTTGATTCCTTTTCTCTTTATTTTCTGTTTGTACACTCATTGTAAAGCACCTTGAATTGTCTTGTACACGAAAATATGCCTCGCCTTGCCACTGGATGAAGTAAGTCCACCACATGCATCCAGGGAAACGACAACACTGACGTAGCGGTCAAATGAGAAAACTAGCTAACGATGGCAGCTATCCAGCTGGAACAGTCCATCAAAGACGAATCACCATAAAAGCACAATGACGGGACACTGCTGGGCCACTCGTTTGGGCCCCGGAGCTCAGCTCATTAGCTCTTGGAACCAAAGCGTCCACTGATTTTAGGTCAATTACTGGCACCGATATCCTTGAGGTAGCATCTTTTTGTGACGGAAAAGCAGGGCAGGGCAGGGCTTGGCTGTGAAGAAGAACGAAGGGGCTGGGGTGAGAAAAATGTGGAGGGGGGCGGGGGGGAGTGCTAACGAGGCCTTAATACGGGGCTCCGTGGAGTGTAGCCGCTAACCTCTGGGGGAACGAACTAATAAGAGCCGAGGTCTGTCACGCTGTTCGGAGGCGGTCCTCATGACTCAGCAATGGGAGCGGGACAACAATGAACAATGCAGAGCTGGGGTCCATCGAGCTGTGCACGGAACGGGTGGGTGAGCAGCACGCCAAAGATGTTAAGTGTAAGCAAAACAACTCTGCTGGTGGTGCATATCTGCGCCTCTGCTTTAGCATCCCAAAAACAACCCAATAACTACAATTACTACTATTCTCTAAGACCTTTTCCCCCACAACAATTAGCAAGTGGAAGAAAACATAAGAAAAAGGCCAATAACTTGCTATTTTCTCCCCTTTTTTCTAGCCGAACTGCCACAAAGGGTCAAAGTAGAGATAGGCAACATCAAGCAGTCTCTTGAGACGATTGAATTATTTAGCTTGATTAAATGTTAAGAAATAAATCAAATTAGTGCGCATCTGATAACACTAGATTTGTACTACTTGTTAATCAGCACGGATTTCATTCAATGATTCAATCAAAGATTGATTGAGACAGATGGAGGATACGTGGCAAGTGGAGCTTTGAAAAAGGCAATCTTTTTTTGTTGAATTTTGTCAAGTAAAGGCAGAGCAGCTTCAAAAGGAGTCGTGGAAAACACCTTAGTGTCTTTTATCTTAGTACTGAGGAGAAATCAATGTGCTGAGGCACAACAAAAGACACGAGGAGGATGCGGCCTCCAGCCGGAAACTAACCCCTCATCCACGCTGTCGACAAACTGCCCTCGGACACCTGTTTTTGGAACACAGTTTTCTCGGCTTATCGGCCGGCTCGGTGAGGGGAGCCCCCCGATCCTGTTCCTGGTTCAGACAACAGTCTGCATGTCAGTTTGATAAATGTCCTGTCAGCGTGAAGGAGGCAAGGCGTCAAGGAGATCAGAGTCAGGGAGACAAAGCCAATGTGACACGGCAATGACACCAACAAGCACCTTCTTGTGTATGACAGGGTCTCACAAGGCGCTATGGTCATTTCTACATATGACCATTAATGGATCATTAACCGTGGATGCTATAAGTATTTACAGTGTTCAGCCTTGAACTCTTGTTCAAAAAGTAAAAAGATTAATTGCTTAATTCCCAAGAAGATGAAGAATTAATGGATGCCTGACAGTGTCGGGGTCTTTTACGCTGGCGGCTTCAGCAGGGAGCATTGATTCTCCCTGGGTGCTATTTGCTACCGTTTCATCCATGAGGTGTTTATTTTTAGCTTCATAGCTCCTCTCTGTTGCTCGGCACAAAGAAAACTTACGGGACATTCCGATCTGCTGGCACAATTACGAATGTTTCCAGCTTCCCTTGTTGTTTATTTGGCTAATGCTGAACAAATCCATGCATTTCGCCACAAAAAAAAGGGCTTCACCTAACCCTTCTCCACCAGCTCTTATATCAAAGAGCTATTCTAGTAGTCCCTGCGTCTTCTGTGGGAGTATAAAAATATCCGGTGTTCGGTGAAGTAAACATTGGCAGAGCCAGGTGGTGGGCCGATCTTGGCACCGAAAGCGGTGTCATAATTATACGACTCGAGGCTGCCTTTTAGGCTCAATTAATCACTTTGCAGAGAGGAGCTGGTAACGTCGGCGCCGCGGCTAGCGTCGCGAGTCCCAACCGCGGGTGCATGCACGTCTGACTCCTGCAGACCTCGGAGAAGCAGCCATCGATCGCGCTGTAAGAGGAGCCATCTTTAACCCAATTACAGCCTAAAGGACAGGGGACATGCAAACACGAGCCACCGATAAAGACCCGCTACTTACACACCGATAGCAAAACGAGGGAGGGGAAGGAAAAGAAAAAGTAATCACTATTAGGATCATGGCCTCTAAAGGCAGGTGGACCCTAGCCACTTATCCTCTGTGGATCAATAATATCCATTATTCATCTCAGCTTGGGGTGAACAACAAAGCTCGTCTCTGTTAGGGTGACACTTTGCCTTGTGGAGAAGAAGGTGCCATCTTAGTGTGTCGGGCACGCAGTGGATAGTCACCTTGTCGAACAGGAGAGGATAAACAGATCCAACAAGGGCAGTCTGGACAAACCGGCAAAGGCTAAAAGCCCCAATCAAGAATCTTCTCACAGCTTTGTTGAAATATTAAGAATAGGGTCAAACATGAGGCCGAGGGCTTTGCTAATGAGAGATGATGTGTTCACAGAACCCAGTGTTTGCTGCTGTCCTCCGTTCACCTTCAATCGTAATAAATAAATAAAAAGAAAATGGAAAATCAAATGAAACCCGCACTGAAAAAGATCTAATTAACGCTAAAGAAAGAGGAGAAAAGGAAAACCCAACCTGGAAATAAAGCAGTAATTGCTCCATAATGCCGTCTCAGACTGGCCATCACTTTTATGATAAAGAATGAGGCCCAGCTTTAGTATGACAGTTGCCATGGTGACTTTGTCGTTACTACCAAATGGTATGTGTATTGTGTGCAACTACACCCTTGCTGGTCGTCTGCAGGCCTAAATTTAGAACTGCTGCAAGTGAGACAGAAAAAAAAAGAAAGAAAAGAAGTCACATTATTCTGTCCTTTTCAAGGCGACAGGGAGCAAGTTTGCTGTCTCACTTTCAAGCCCCCCGGGATGCGTCTTTGTGTCAGACTCTCACTTATTGCTGAAGTGCTCGGGGCTTGATGGCTTTCCCAAACCATATTTGGTTTGGCATAACATAAAAAGACAAAGCAATGATGGAGTTAGGTTCAGGTTCCTCTGGAAGAGGGTTCAAATCAGTCAATCTTAAGTGCTCGGTGTAAGGGACACTAATGGTTTGAAAGCTTTAAGTGATTGTATGTTGTTGTCCATTTTGTATTTGTTTCTGTATCTGTAAGGTATGTCTGCTATTAAATACTGGTTATTTTTCAAGTAAATCAAACGTACTGATGACCGTTTCCAAAGGTCACATGACCAGTGCATCAGGCTACCTACCCACCAAGTCCTTTTAACATTCCCACCCCGCACATCCCTCCCGTCCGGTCATTTCTCCATCATCTGCTGACCTCTTCTCCGGCACCCAGAAAGACAGCGGAGTGAAAGCTCAAAGAGTGGGATCACCTCGGCAGCCCGGCGCTGAATAATGCAATCAGAGTGACTGATTGTCAGGAGGGTGGCAGAGCTAAGAGTGACTCCCGTGTGGTCGTGTCTGTGTGTGCGCACACACACACACACACACACACACACGCACAGGCACACACCTGATGTTTAGCTCGTGACTCATCGGGTCCCTCAAGTCCTCTAATGACCACAGTGCTTCTTCTCAGCCCTGCGAAGATCCGTGAAGCCTGAAGACGGGCCATACAGAGTGACCCGGCTCCACTATTAGGCCTCTGCACCAGAGTGAGAAGGTGTCAATTATCTAGCACTACTGCAGAGGACTTATTGAGAGCGTTAAAACTCTGGCTCCTGCTATAGAAATAAGAAATAAAAAGAGTGACACGGCAGAAGGACGTAAACTCAAAATACAACAGGCACCAAATTCTTCCTCAGCTTTGTAGTCTTACTGACTCTGGAAGCGTTCAGTGGTTTTTATGCTGGGGCTGCTTTGTGTTTGAAAGTTTGAAGTTTGAAAAAGAACCGGAAAGGCAGGTGTAAAGCTGCCAGAATAGCAAGGTTACATTTATTTATCTCTCCGAAAAGCTGTCGAGTCATGGCAGGTAAAAATGGGTCGGGCATCCAAAGATCACTCAAATGACCCGGGCTGATATTTTGGGAATGTGGCTGCTTGAAATAAATCCATAGAGATGGGAATGACAGAGTCTCCTCTCAAAACACCAAGTGAGTGACCTTTCAGCCCCTGGAAACTTAATAAGTAACACCCCCTTCAAAGTCAACTCAGCCTTTAACAAATAACTTAATCATCTTTGTTTTCCTTCCAAGTGGAAGGCATATTTAGTCATAATTGCGTCTGACTGTACAGGATGTGGGCCAGAATGAGTAAATGATGAATGCTGACACCCCCCCTACCCACTCCTGGGGTTCCAACTCCAGGATGCAGACAAGCGCTCCCCTCCTCCCTGGCATCACTAAACAAAACCTAATGAAGGCTTTGCTCTGCCAGTTCAGCTGAGAGCTCTTCAACAGAACCAAAAGAGACACCACGTGAGGGGCCCAGGCCAAAATGTGACAAAATGCAACTCAACGTTAGACAATAATTCAGCGCTGTGGTTTATGATGTAATTGAAAGTCATGAGACAATCTAAAGAAGCCTGAAGGGGGCCGTTTTGTTTCTGTAAGACAGAGAAGGAGAACAGAGAGGATGGATTGTGTCTCAGAAATTTGGGCCACTGGAACACCCAGATGAGCTTTAAGTGAACCATTCAGGTCAGAAAGGAGTATTTATGGAAGAAATTAAAGGTAAACAAATGGTCATAACTTAAACACCCAATCCTTAATTATATAGTGGATACATACAGCCCCAGTTTGTGCCCCTCTGCCTTACATTTCAGAACACTGAATAATAGAAAATTATAAATTAAAAAGTGTCCTGGGAACAACATATGAATGGATTTTGAAGGCAATACCAGGATTGTGAAAGACCCCAGGAACAGTTTGAAAACCACAACCAGATTCTGAGCCTTCACTTTCCAACTGGCTTGGCTGTGACTTTTCCCACTGATCCAAAAAACAAAAACCCGAGCCTGACACTTCCCTGGCACCCGTAAGCCGCCAAACAGCAAAGGGGAGGCCGTCTGAAATTTGAGATCATGGTTTGGTTGGTCTGTCTCCAAACAAGTGTGTCCACTAACACCGAGTGAGCCGAGTCTGAATGAAAACGAATGATCGACAGGCTGCAGGAAGCTGGTTAGCCAAGAAGTGACGTCACTGGATAAGTTATGAAAGCGGTTCGTTCACAAAAAACCCAGCTGGTTTAAAAAAATTTGACAACAACCGTGCAGTTTCAGTATTTCTGCAATTGTCATTTGCTCCATTCAAACCACTGATGAGGTGCAGGTGGTATCATGTAAAGTTTAGACTCTTTGGCCTTTCAGATGGATAAGCAAATTGGGCAGGACAGACCAATTCTGAATTGAGATCTGCACTACTCTGGGGTTAAAGCTGGTTTGGGGAGCTGGTTCGGTTCTCTCTGGGTTCTCCAGTTTCCTCCCACCATTCACAAACATATATGTTAGGTCCATTGGGAGATAGTGTCCGTCCAAAGCCTCAAGTCTGATGACAACTGGAATAGGCTCCATCCTCCCCCAGCGAACCGAATAAACAAAACAAAACAACAAAAAAAGTACCGAAAAGGATCCCAACCCTTTGCATCCAGACAACATAATGTGGCTCACCTCAGTGTTCCACTTTGTCTCTCTCTGTCTGCATCTGTAGGTGTCCTCATTTATCTTCATTACACCCCGAGAATCCAAGCTTATTTTTTTATTGGGAGCAGGTCAGCACGGCCTAATAGAGTGCTATCACCAGTTCCTATAGGCAGATTGGTCACTGTCTCTCAGGTTATTTGTCAATATGAGAAAAAAAATAGGAGAAGCAGAAGCCTGTGTTATGTGGTAAATAGAGAGGAGAGAGATTGCCTTGATAAGGCAGTACAAGAGGAAATCCTCTCTTTTCTGGTGAACGCCTGGCGATATGTCTATAAACTTATCAGCTGGAGAGCGAAACAAGGAAATGTTGGCCGGTGGCGGCCTGGTGTGCGAGATGAGTTTGAGATAAAGCCATCTCTCAATCGGCGCGGCGCTGCCTCGTACGCTCGGCCGTACGTCAAGCTGGAGGACTAAATCGTTGGCGGGGCCTCAATCCATCCATCCGTCAAATCACGGGTGATCGGTTGGAGGCGGAAAACACGGAGAGGGGAAAGAAAACGATGGGCTGACGAGAGCAAGGTGAGTGTGCTAAACGAAAGGTGGGCCACAAACTCCGCTCATAACGGGGCTTTGACCCCCGACACGGCTTCTCAGGGGCTGGCGAGGTAAACAAGAGCCCTGCCAATCAGGAGGGCTCAGATGACTGACATGTCGGGGAGGTGGAGGAGGTGGAGGGGGGCAATTATAGCGAGAGCTCAAGCAGCTCCTGGAGCGAGAGAGACCCGGTGGCAGAGAGAGATCCAGATTATCGGGGAATGGAAGGCAGGGATGGGGGAATGACAATAATAGAGCACAAAAGCCATCTCTCCCTCTCTCCTCTCTTCCGCCTGTCCTCCCTGAGCAGCAGACAGACAGACAGGCGGACAGCCGGAGCTCCGCCGCGGCCGTTCCCGCCGTTCTGCTCGCTGTTGCCACGGAGAAGACGGCGAGCGGTCCGACTGCAGCTGGATTTGAGGGTCATTTGAAGAACGCGAGCAGTCAGAGCGGAGAGAGAGCTCCGGGGGAACGGGAGTCCTTCTCTCATCTCTTTACACCCCCTCCCACTCCCCCCCCCCCCCCCCCCCCCCCCCCAACCCGCTCCCACACAACAGCTAAATCAATAGAGATGACAACGCAGCTGGAAGGTCATCCGCATGCCGCGTGGTGGAATTTGCAGCGTGGAAAAAAAATAAACAAAACAAGTGGAAATACTGCCGGCACCGAAAGCCCGTCGGTCCTGCTCAGGGGTTCAGCCGGATCAAGCAACACTTCCCCTTCTCCATCTCTCACACACACACACACACACACTCATCTACACGGAAGATGGAGCTAAGCCTTACGAGCTTTGACACAGGACACACAGTTCGGAACGAAGTCTCTTTGAGCTACCCTGCACACACACGCACACACACACACACACACACACACACTGAGTCATCTTTGTGTAAACAGTCAAAGGCAGCAGTACACGTGTTAGGGAGAAATCCACAAAAACGACTCCCCGCTCCGATGCACGGCTAGTTACACTGGCTCCACAAAACGTAAACACAACAGCTGCTACATCTGGAACGTAGCTACACAAACCACCAGCAGCTGCCACTCACACACACATACACACACACACACAGATACACACATACACACGCGCGCAGGCAGCAGGACAGGAGCGACGGGCAGAGAAGCGTCGAAAAAACCCGAGGGCACACGGGGACAGAGTTTCCTGCACGCTACTCACGGAATATTCGATGGTCCCTTTGGGTCTCTGGAAAGACATGCGCCTTCCATCCTTCTTTTCCGGAGTCTTCTTCTGGCCGGTGTCTGAAAGCAAACGAGGCAAGGTGCGCATTACATTCATGTTCCCCTCTCCCCCAGCTTGTCACAAGCCGCCGTTTCCCAGCCCCGTGGGTAGACAGCTCATTCGTCAACAGTGAGCAAAGCGAGCCAGCGTTGTGAGCTGCGAGCACCGGACCACTTTCTCTCTCTCTCTCTCTCTCTCTCTCTCTCTCTCTCTCTCTCCCTCTCTCTCTCTCTCTTTCTGGTTCTCGCTCTGCGTCGATCTGCCTGCTCTTGCGCTCTCTCTATCGCACCGACTTCCCCTCGCTCAGCCTCCCTCTCTCTCTCTCCCTCTTTCTCCTCCTAGCCCACCGCGCTGTACAACACGAGCCATCGAAAGCTCTTCGCCTCACCGTCCTCCCCCCCCACCCCTCCGTTGCCTCGCACAGCTGACAGAAACCGGGCCGGCCTCAGTCGGGCTGCTGTCCCCCCCCCCCCCACCGCCCCGAGAGGAGACGGAGGAGGTGGATATAGACGGAGAAGCAGGGAATGCTAGAGCCAGAAAGCGAGAGGAGGAACCAGAGGGTGGATGGAGGAAAGGAGGGGGGGGGCTTAGAGCGACATGCTGGTTGGGTAATGGAGGGATGTTGTAAGAAATGGTGGCAGCTGATGAAGAGGTTGGCACCGTCTGGGAAAATGTAAAGATTTTCAAAATGACGACTGCATTGGAAAAAAAGAAAAAAAAAGAAGGGGTTAAGAAGAAGAGGCTTTAGTTAGAGAACTTAAAGCAGATGGTAAATAGAAAGAAAAGGACATGGGAGATCAATAGGCGAAAGGAGAGGATTGAAGGAATCTCATGGGGAATTTGGGGGGGGGCTGGGTGAGGGAAAGAGGTTGGATGGAATATTGAAATCTGGTAAAATGAGAGCGAGACACAAAAGGTAACATAAGAGATGAAATAGCCTAGAAGGATACAGACTCTTGGGATGCTGAAAGAGGTCTTTGATTTCAACAAGTAGTCCCGGCTAAATGACCTTAACAAATACCGAAAGAGGCTCTGAGACGGTGACAGGACGGCTGCCGAATTCGGGTGAAGGATTCGTGTTGGATGTTTGACCCAGTGCCCTGAGACGTGGTGATTAACGCTTTGATTAACAAGTCCTTGTATTTGTGTCGTTCTTCAGGCGCCTCACAGCTTAAAAACATGAGTCATCCAGCAGTGTAGCTATTTCTGGAGTACAGGACTGCCTGATAGCAAGTCAGAAGGGAAGGGTGCTGTTAATACATACATATATATACACACACATACATACAGACTTCAAGTGTTAATCAAGTTAACATCCTGTGGGTTAATCTAATAAAATGTCTCATTAAGGCTAATTTCAATATTGATTTTAATCCTATCCCGTAGACTTGGTGGGTAATTAATTGCTTAACCCCAATTAAAACAACAATCCTGTAATTTTGTCAGCACAGACACAATGGCAAATATATTAGTATAACCTATTGGCCAATAGGGTCCCATCAACAGATAGCTGTGGCCCATATCTACCAGGAGCATCCGGGTTGGGTTTAAATGGACTTTGCCCTGAAACTGCCAACCCTGATCACCATTTCATTTTGGTGAGCAGAAAGAAAAAAAAAAGATTGAGCCAGGTAAGCAACAAAAAGCGATTCAATTGGCAACAGTTTAATAGGCCAGAACACCTTAAGGAACTTTTGACAGACCAAGCTGGAGTAGTGGTTTCTGATAGACTGGAATAAAAGAATGTATTGGCACATTTCCACAAGGGGCTGAACCAACAAAACAACATGTCAAAAATGATTGTCAGGACTGAAGATGTCTTTGCTGAACACTGAAAAAGGCCTAAAGCAAATCTGATAGGCAGCAGTTCCAACTTATGTTAAGCACCATTTCTAATGTCTGGCTCTGAAGTATCAGGATTTTAAAACAAAAACTGTATTTCTCAAGAAACGGATGAAAAAATAAAGGTAGGTTACCTCGAAAACAACTTTTATTAACAAATTCCACTCCCTCAGAAATTTTACAGATGAGAAAAACCACCTGTAGTTCTATGAAAAATCCATCATCCATCGCTTCCCAAATGAAAACATCAGCAGAACCGTAGCTTCACTGGAAAAGCAGAAGAACGATCATGAATGATTCAGTTGGCTATGCTATTTCCAAGTTCCCCGTCATAAGTTTGATTTCGTGCCCCGTTGCGACAGCATGTAATCCGGCGATTTTCTTGTTAAAATTTCAGCTTGTTTTAGAGCAGCAGACTGGAACTCCTGACCCAGCTCCTGCGCACGAGAGGCTGTCGAGGGGGTAAACATAGGTCGTACTCCACAAGTCTCGGATAATAAACGGGGAGTGGGGTGAGAAGAAACCAACAATGGCAGACGCTCATTATCAGTCAGGTACCGGCACATGAGGAGTTGGTGTTGGGTCCCAACCCTGGATGGTAACAAACCTCTTATCCACACTTCAGACGGAGCACAAAACAGTGGCATCTTTATCTCTAACACCACGGGAAAGTTTGCAAGTCCAACATAAGCTTGCATTGCAGGCTTAAAAAGCCCCCAAATGACTTATTTTGTCTTCATTTGAAGTTTCCATTTTATTTGAAGCGTGGTTTGGCAGTCTATAAGCACATTTCCTGGAAGTTGGTTGGCCTATATGTCTTTAAGATGAAGAATATTAAGAGAGCTCGGCCAGTATGTGAAGTCAGCATCCTCTCGTTCATTTCTAGATTACATACAGCAATTTCATTCCATTTATTTTTGCTTTTTTTTTGGGCATCATTGTCACTATACTGTGCTCTGTTTGCATAGTAGCCATTTGAAAGTCCCCCCCCAGTGATCACAGCGCTCTTTTTACAGCAGCCACACCGGCCAACCGGCTCAGCAGATGGGTCGGTGTTAATTACAAGTTTAGAAACCTTCAGGAAATAATCACCTCTCGGGGCGGCAAAGTAATTGGCTGGTACCGGGTTATCTTGAGATGGTGCATGATTGCTCCGTGGCCACTTCTTACTGCAGCAGGGGTGTACAGATTCTTCTCCTTTTTGTTTTTTTTTAAAAGGGGGGGGTGGGGGGGGGGGGGGGGGGGGGTGCTCTTTCCATGACAGACCAAATGCTAATCCAGCCTGTGATGGAACGCTGTGCCACGTCTCCAATGGATCTCTAGCCAGAAACCCGAAACACGTGAGGGAGCATTACAAAGGCTGGGAGGGAGCCAATCCTCCTGAGTTTGTACATTATCTGGGAAATGAATGCTTATGAATAGAAATAATATTTCCAACCCCAGCAGAAAAGGCCACCAACAAAGAGGACGGAGAAAGCATTTACAGGACGGAGGGACCTGCTGAGGCTGCATGTGAGCAGGGGCCAGAAATTCCTGGAGCATATCAGCGTGCCGTGCATCCAAACAGCGCGGTGCCGTTCCATTAAAACAACAAAATCAGAAGCTTCGGGAGACGCGGGGGGGACGAGTGGGAAAAGGCGTGAAGAAGTGGGTCAGCGGCTGATGTCAATCTAGATAAAAGCGGAGGCTGTTATCATAGTCCAACAGCTCAGAGGGAAAACATCCTCACAGAGGTGAGCGGAGGTCGCTAGTTATCCAATTTGCTGCTCAACCAAGTAAAACAACAGCTACTGCCGAGCGTCTTTACCGGCCGTCTTTCCCATAAACAGCGTTTTAAGGGGCTCATTAATGGGCCGAATTACAACAATGCCGGGTCAGCCGGGAGGCTGGCTGGAACGCTGAAAGGAGCCGCTGTGCGTCGGGGGGAAACAAAGGCTGCCTCTCATCAATCGGGGGGATGCGAACAGTCACAAGCGCTTACGCCGTTGTGAGTAAGGCGGCCGTGGCGTGGCCTGCAGCGCTGCCCCCGCCCAAGAGGAGCGGAGCCGGGCCTCGTCTTTTCACCACCGAAAGGAAATCAAACTTGACTTTTCAAGTCCTGGTGGATTCAAGTCTCTCCCCGTCTGTAGCGAGTCTGTGACACGAACATCCCGTTAAGATATATATATATATATATATAACTGAAATGGATTTAAAAGTACGTTAGACAGCATTCTTTCCCATTCTATGAAGTGGAAAATAATTATGACTCAAAGCTAAACGCCCACGCTGTCCCGACTCTCATTCAATAAAAAAAAAAAGAGGAACTTATAACAGACTACTGGATGTTAGACCTTTTTTCCCCCAAAACCTCTGTGAAGAGTCTATATAAAGCATAACAAGATACAATATTTTACACCTATAACAAATGCAAATGGAGTCAAAGGATTCATCTGAATGATTCTAGGCAAAAGCGAAGCGCAAATGAGAACCGAGTTTCGATTCAAAACACATGACGTGCTCAGAGCCAGTGCAATCTGCTGTGTATGAATCATGACGGCTAAATATATAGTCCCCTTCGCTTTGTACACAGCCCTAAAAAGAAATAAATAAATAAATAAAACAAAGCAGGCAAACATTCCCTCATGGTCTGACAGAATACACAAGCAGCCAATTTTGCTCTCCTCTCTTGTTTCCCCTGCCCGCCGGCTATATGCAGCCCTCCCCAGATGTTATTTTTAGAACCCCCCCCGCCCCCCCCTTGTAAACAGTAGGGGAGGCCAGAGCTCTGCACCACAGATATTGCTGAACAGGTGCTGCACAGCATTAGGCGATACAGCTGGAGAGACTTCCCTCAAAAGTTTGCACGGGGATGGGGGGGGGGAAGGGGGCGGCAGCGGAGCCGTGCGTGGAAACAGAACAGCTGTAGTGGAAGATGTGATATGAGCGATGTGACGCAGTTAGTTTGAAGAAAAAAATGTCAGAGCCATTTTTTTTTCCCAAAGAAGAGCCGTCAACTCTGCTTTTGAGGACTTTTTCTTGGCAAATAAGGCCCCCCAGTACGTGGACGCAGAAAAAGCAAAAAGACCAAAGTGATAAGCCAGCCGTGGAAGTGGTTGTATCTTACCAGTCGCACAAAATCTACACAAACTACCATCACCCTTCCCCTCTCACGCCAAAAACTGAGAGAAGGGGCTTCAAATAAAGTTTTAGCTGAAGCTGGACTATGGCAGCAGAACTTTCAAATACCCAAGGTAACGGGCTCGCACCGGCACTTAAAAACAGCACCGGCTTAGTTATCAGATTGATGCCACACAAAGCACAACATTCTCCACCTCAAACAGGCATAACGGAAGTAGAAATAGAATATCGGACGTGTTTGTCGTTACGGAATTTGTTCACGATCTCGTGACCTGTCCCAACTATGCCATACATGGCTCACTCCGCCACAATACTTGATAATGATCCAGTTTAGGACACTGTGTTGGAAGGTCTTTAGAAAATGAGTCCTTAATGTGATGACACCTTCTAATAGCAAGCCATTACAAGTGCACTGCTTTAATAAAGGGAAACAACACACAATCTGTTGCTATTCAATGAAACAGAGACAGTTCTCTATGGCAAAGCATCACAAAAACAAGAGAAAACTTCAAGTTCTGTGATCAGCATCCCCTGCGTTCGGCCGGGAGAGGAGTACAGGTCACAAAACTTTGCTAAGATGTAGATTCGTGTGCGTGTGTGTGTGTATCAGACCAGGAGGCAGCAGATCTGCCCTGTCCTCTCATTAACACCCTCCCTGTGTCCACTCATCACACCCCCGTCGTGCTGCCGCTACAATAGCGTGGCTTTGAAGCCCCTCCACGTCCGGATGGTCCTATCCGATTGGCCCCCACGCGAAAGGCCACGGGCTGGTCCACGTGGCTAACGCGCACGCCGTCCCATTAATATTCTCCATGCGTGTAAACGTCTGTTTCCATAGTGACGAACCCGGTGCAGACTGAAGGAGAAAAAGGTGTTATGGGTGGGGGGGGGGGAAGAGATGCAAACCTGTCCGTGTTAGACGTTGGCAGGTTCAGCATGTGTGGGGAAGTCACACCTTAAAGCAAAGATTAGTGTATTTATCAATAACTTCGATCGGCATGCTGAAACATTTCCTAATGTGTACGTTAACGTTTCTAACATGACAGCCCTTCTTGGGATTGGATTTGAAAAGAGTGGAGGTCTGTTGATCCTACTACTGCATGCTCACATACTGAGCAAAAGCAACTAGCTGATTAGTTTATGTGTAGAAGAAGAAGAAGAAAAAGAGATTCCGAGAGATTCCTTCTTGTTATCAGTTACCGGTTAAAACGGCAATCAGCATCGCATTCTGGCAGCTACTGGTTCCTGTTCACTGACCAACATGGACTTTTCAATAATGCTCACAGCTGAGACGTGCTTGTTCCCGTCAAAGCCTCGTCCTGCCCTTCTGAAAAAGAGTCCGTCCCATTCCGAGGGCTTTCTGCAGAATGTTAACAAACCATCTGGTGTGTCAGATCATCAAAAACTACAGAGTTCACTCAGGCTTGAGAATAACACATTAGAAAACACCCTGCCCCTATATAGGAAAAAAAAAAGTCAGATGAAATGTTTTAATACATGTGATAACATGCATTTAAACAGAGATAACACCCGTTTTTCTCTGATTTATTGAAATAATTTTCATACTAGATTCAATTTGACTGACATCGGTTATTGGAGCCATCTGCTTAATTCACAATGAGCCACGGGTGCACTTTTCACGTCGAATATCTCTCACTCATTTCTATAAGTTTTAAGCAATTTCATTTTGGAGAGGGGAAAAATATCCGTTTCAAACTGATTAACTGTTCATTCTGATCCGGTTGCCTCTATGCAAACATGAAAAAAAGAAGTGCAAAGTTCCCCTGTCTGTATCACAGTAAGGCACAACACAGATCGATTAGGTGCGAAAAACGGGAATGACATCAAAACCAACGGCTGGCCGGGCTAAATAAGGGCCTCGGGCAAAATAGTGATTTGCAAACAGGAATTCACTGTGTCAGCAGCTCAAAGTGGGAGGTCCTGCTTGTCACCACCTCCTCCCACCTGCTCCTTAAGCCATTAAACCTCCAGACCCATAATCACATACCCAATTCTGTAGGACTTAGAAGTTATTGCTCTCTGAGCAATATCCCTCTTTGAGTCAAAAGCTGTGGGTCGGTTTGAGAGGAGTGTGTTTGGGAAGGTAGCACAGGGGCATGCGACAATTTAACCCCTCATGGGATGATCAATCTTTGGCTACGACTCCTATTCACAATGACTGGCTATGCTTAACTGCAAGAAGGATACGCACCAAGCATTCACTCATTTTCAACAGGCTCCACATGAGCAAAACAATGACCGGATAGTTTTGAGAAAATGTTAGCGACAGAAAGCAGATGATTAAAATGACTCCGACACCACATACGACACAAATGCACCTCATCTGAAAACAGCCGTAGCTTCACATCCTTAATGTCATAGAAATAATGATTTTCAGACTCGAGCTTTCTTGTGTCCGTGACATTACAGAGTTCACAGCACACCAAAGGCAGCTGGAACTTTAAACTCTTTTGAAGTCCCCCCTATGGGGGGGTCTAATAAACACGGGCGGGTCATGAGGTGAGGGGCTGTGTTTTTCCTCTGACTTTGACCTAAAAAACAGTAAGGAACGCAGCATAATAGGCCAACAGCGTCCACACTTAGGCCTTCTGATCTGCGCCACAGTTAGTGTGACTTTAGGTAAATAATGTAGATCATTCAATTACGGCACTTGGCAAATTGAGCAAAGTGACTCTCTGATTAAGCCCAGTTTCCATTTACCCAAACAAGTCTGAGGCTAAAAATCAAGAGAAATGGAGACGGCATCCTCTCAGATCCATCTGTAAGAAGGACCATCTCACAGGAGGGTTGAATTCTCCGTGCACAGTCTCCATAGGCTGCCTCGAACAAGGTGAAATCACCGGGCAAATATGAAAACCACAAACTAAGACCCACCCCTCGGCCTCCAGTATACATGGCAAGTTTGCAAGTGGTGCGCACCAACTTTTCGAAATGCCCCTTTTGAAGTGTTCCAGGTCCTCCGTAATTTTATGTGCCGTCTTCAAAGGAAGGGAAATTACTACCGGCGTGCTAAGCAAAGCTGGGTGCTCCTTTCAGCCCGAGTGGTGCGGACGCAGAAGAAGCAGTGGAGTCGTTTGGAACAGGTCCTAATTACTCTGCTTTAAACATCAGCTGCGCTCTCTTCCGAACATCTGTCCTAAACGTCTCGGGACCTGCAGCACATGATGTTATTCTGCTAGCTGACATCGAATGTTTTAGGCCTTTTCACTGCATTAACGAGTCCTCCGGCGTCTTTCCCTTTCATCAGACAGAACTGACGTTAAGTGCTCCGTCTTTGTTTTGTTCTCCAAAACTCAGAACACCTTTTCAGGGTTTTTTTTTTTCCATTGGAGGTGCGTCTTTTGAGGCATTACTAGCTGAGCAATGCGCTGACTCACCAAGCACGCTTTCAAAGTCAGAGAGCAGTCGAGGAAAAAAAATAAAACGGCCCCGGAAATAGGTGGCACAACCCCCACAGGGACTCCCGCCGCTGCCCCTTTTCCTCCCAGAGCCAGAAAAGATCCCGGGAGTGCCTCGCGATTGGAACGCAGGGGGCAAGTGACGCCCCAATACAAACCGCTAGAGGAGTTTTAGGAGCTTCATACGATTCAAATTGCCCATCGAAAAGCCGGGAGAGCATCAGCAGATTGCAATTCCTGACTCATGCCGATAATTGGTCTGTGAAAAAAACCTTCAAGGTGACGCTGAACAGTGACAAATGGTTGAGCACCCTCAGGGCTGGAAAGGAGACGTGGAGATGCGGAGAGGAGCTCAGGGTCGGGAGGCTGGGAGACAAACCTGTTTATCATGAGGGAAAACTTCCACTTCTGCCAAGTACGGATGCTTGACCAGTTTATGTGACACCGAGGACTCCACGGAGAGAAAATCTGGTGTTACAGTCGACGCGGTTTCATGCCCTTTGAACGATTCTCCGTCTCATTCGAGCAGATACTAACCAGCCTTTAAGTTCTGCACAAAGGGGAAAGCTAAAGAGCAACAGCTCCTTTCTTGCAAGCTCAAGATTTGATGTGCATTCCCAAGAAGAAGAAGGGGAAAAAAAAAAGAAAAAATATCAGCAAAATGCTCTCGGACGTCCATCTGTGAAATCGCAGGAGGCTCTAAGGTTCTCTTTCAGTTACTTTAAAACAAACTTGGGATTTGTTTTCTGAATATACACCGTTTTAAAACAAAAATAAGAAAATATAAAACCTCAAACTGGGCATGACAACTAAAGTAAACTCTCATTGTTAACTACTGCCCCCACACTAGAACATCTTTCCTCTTCCTCTACCGGTCTCGGCACCTAGTCAGTCTCAACCTTATAATATAACAAAGTGCAGCTAAAAACCACCTACACAATTTATGATTCAAAGCCACAGAAGGCCCTGATGGGTCTCATAATAAATTAAGCGTAAGAGGCTGAGCAGAATGAGGGGGTAAAGGAACCTTCATTAGGGTTAGGGTTAGGGAGATGCTCCGGATAGGAGGAGCCTCCAGGACATGCTTTCTACCTTCGCTGGCTTTCTGGTGTAAGTGTGAAGAGTCTGCTGATGTGAGATGCTTAGAATTCCTCATTTGTCTCGTGTCTTCAGACCGAGAAGGGCGGAGAGCTTGAGCTTTTCTGGGTTCTTTTGAATCAACATAAGCAAAAGCAACACCAAATCAGAAAACTAGCAGTACGAAAGGCTCGCTTTCAAATTAGGCAAATTAGCCTGCAAAAAGGTTATTCATAACCACTGAACCTAGAACAACCGTGAACAGCTGTTACACACTCTGAATAAACTGTCAATATTGATAACACGAGGTCAAATTCATGCAAAGTTAGGCGAAAGTTAGGCGTTTAATCTTTGGTTTGATTAAACGGTTATATCATATAATGCAATAGAAAAAGGGAAAGCTAATGTAGTTCAAAATGATTAAATAACCTATGTTGTCGTGAGTCAATTCTATAAATACACCATGTTTAACATTACTAATACAATTATTAATTACAAGAATAATAGAATTATTTCCTTACACTATATTTGAGGCAACGAAGAAATGTAAACTGGCAATGACTTTTCAAAGAAAAATAAGATTGACTTGCTATAAGGAAAAAGTTAAATGCCTACAAATGACTAAGAACCTCGCCGAAATGAAAACTGGCTGTTTAAATGTACATATAAATCTAGACTTTTTATTCCAACGAGAAGAAGACTGCGACATGAACTCGGAAATGCTAAAATGAGCGATTTTTCAAGGGAGTTTGGCATATGGCTTGTCGCAGCGGGAAATGCATTTTCCCTTTAAAGTTGGGCACGTTCGCTCCCAACTGCCCAAAAAGTATGGCTGAAAGGCAAACCGACCCGTTTTGTTTTGGAGGGTGTGTCGCTCGTCTGCTGTCCCAGCGTGGGGCTGCTGAACCTCGACAGCCTCCTCTCCGGATTCGGGCCACAGTCTGTGAGATATCGCGTCCCTGACAATCCTCGCACCGCTGCCCGTGATAGAAAATATGAAGTCCATAGTCCGCGAAGGCTGCGGGGTTTAGCTAACAGTTAAAGCTAACAGTCATTCTGGATACGACGGTTGTGACAAGAAGGCGACACTCGTGGAGTGAAAGGCCTTTATGACTGTCTACACACATTCCACAACAGGAACTGTTTGAAATACGTCAACAATTTGCCAAACTTTTTTGCCCCTAGTGGAGTGTCAACACACTACCACCACATTACCCTAATAGTCTACTCTAAATGGACCCTTCATACGATACACAACCTCCATTTTTGAAGTGGACCTTATTTAAAATAAATACATAAATACATGTATAAAAATCATTACTTTTTTTTTTTTTTTTTAAATGTGAATTAGTTAACGAGTGGCTTATATGCAGTTCAGGGTTTATTTTGTACGAGCAGCTCAATGTTAAAGCAGCAATGAAAAATACATTTAAAACTACATTATACACTTATTCACTTTTATCCAAGTGGTTATGCCAGCGCCAACTGAAGACAAAACATTGAAACAAGTGGAATTATTAAACAAATCTCTGAAAAAATCTCCACATAAACTTTTTTTTTTCTTTACTCCACTGGCTGAAAATCGATTTGCTCAAATGTTGCCAAGAAAGTTCATTGCCATTATGAGTCAGGCTTTGCAGGACCAAAAGTATGGACGTCCACGCTACTCCCACAACAATAACTTTGGGGTTAAATGAGGTGGGGCGGATGGCCTTTGCACCCATGCTGCGTCCCGGGGGAACTCGGTGTGAAACCCCCCCCCAAAAAAAACAGTCTGCCAGTGCACGGTGGGGCAGGCTGAGATGGTGCTATATAGCGGCTCACAAACGAATGTGGAGAAGTGAAAACTGACAGAGCGGAGTCGGCTGTGATAATTGGGCAGCAGACTCAGGTAGTGGGCTAGAAAAAACCCGCCATGCATTATTCATTCGGGGTCAGAGCTGCTGCATCCAGAATGGAGCCGGGGGGGGTTCAGGGGAGGCCCCTGAAGTGTCTCAGACAAATTATAGAAGAGACACGAATGGTGAATCCTGAGGCGTTTATGCACTCGTTGACATAAAAAAGAAAGAAAGAAACTTGTGAGGCATTTAGCAGCACTTAGCATAATCGTATAAGAACTTTACCTGCATGTGCTCTGTGCTGTTGGTAGAAGGCAGGATTACAGCCTGCTTGAGCACCGGGGGGGGGGGCATGCCTGATAGACACTGACAGTGCTCCATCTGCTGGTTAACTTTGGCATTCGATAGGCATTTCACTACTTTCTTTTTTCACCATAGAAAACTTATCGCCCTCGTCTAAATTGATCTGACCTTCCAGACCTCACGTACTCGGAAGCAGCTTTGGGTTCGCTTTAATGAGTAGAAGGAACCACGTGCATGGCAAATATCTCCATCAATTCTGTGGTCAGTAAGCTAAAATTTCAGGCAGCAAAAGAATTCAAAAGGGTAGAAAGCGCTTATCTAAATTTCCCTAAATGCTAAAGAATCCAATTAAAGATATTTAATTGACGAGAACATGACAAATGTAGAGTGAACAAAAAACCTTTGATTTTCACAGACTACAGAATGGAATATTTAGTCTTTCTCTGACTTATTGCTCCTCATTGTTATAAAGTTATAGATTAAATGGAAGCCATGAATGTTAAACCTTCAATTTTGCTCACCGCATACCTTCTGTCATACATATATAGCATATATATAGCACATATATAGCAATATATTTCAAATATACTTTTAACATAAAACCTTTAAATGCCTGTTAGACCACGACTGAGGACATCGTCCGGCTGCTTTTACCTCCTCTGACCATCTGCAAAGCCTCGCCAATACACTTGTGTGTGTGTGTATCCGGCTAGATCTCATGTAGGCTCACTGCCTCTGTAACCCCCCCGCCCCCCCGATCCACATCCCCAGCGCACAAGGCCTTGTAGCTGCATGATATACTGTGTTGCCGTACAGCTGCCCAGAGCGGTCATCAAATCATCCACAACGTCCACAGCGGGAGACGGACTGGGCTCCTCCTCATTGTGCTGCAACCTCATGGGCTGGGAGACAAACCGAGGAGTGGTGTGCACCCTACAGTAACACTCCAGCCAGTTCTACTGAGCAGTTCTCCCCGAGAACTCCTCCGCTGTCTAATTAAGCTGTGCTGCGACCAAGGAGAATGAAAGAAGAAGAATTCCCTCTGTGCTCATCCAGCTACACAAGCACCATTGCATGGACATTATATAAGAGACTCGTTCTATTTAAGCCAGCATGCTGGATGTCTATGCTTCCTGTCCTTTATAGGTATTTAAAAAAAACTGCGAAACCAATTAGTTAACTGACATTTAATGCTTATAGTCGTCTGAATCACTGTAAATTATTTGGGGAAGACTGATTTGGGATGAAAAAGGATTTTAAATCATACACCAAATGAAAAAAATGTGATGTGTGAATCTGTTTTTACGGCACGCAAACGTCTTCATCATTAGCTTTTGGACTTGTTTATAGCATTAGGCAGGGGAATGTTCTGTTTGGTGACATTAAACAGGGAAAGTCTTGTGTATCTAAGACGAATAAATGAGTTTGAAAAACCCCAGTGTCAGCAGCTGCAGGCGAAAATCTAAATAGGGCTATGTGCATGAGAGTCAGTGCATGGAAAGAAGGCACAGGGCGGTTTGTTTCAATCTTAGTCGTTTTCTGTTTAGAGCCAGGCAGATGAAGGTAAAATCCTGACAAGAGGAACACTTTCATTAAGGGGGGACAAATACACAAGCCACTGGGGAGCTTCTCCTTTTCCCAACCATCAAAACAGCAGACAGAATTCACCAGCAGTGTTACATAAGCAGAGCCGAGGGAGAGTGCTAGTGTGAGCGGCAGAACCCGGTTTATGGCGGAATCTGGTATCACCAAACGCCAACGAGCACACTCCTGACGTTGGCCCTGAATGTACCTGCTGTCAAACACAAACAAAGCCCGTCGGCGTGTAACATTTGGAAGGTTTACCGAGGTGTGCGATGTGGTGTGAGATAGCGTTCCGAGTGCTTACAGTGAATTCATTGTTTTGTGTTTCACAATTGTTCCGCCCCATTATCCAGCGGCTCTCGTACAAGATGAGGACCAATAAAGACAGAACGCTGCCTAGAGGAATCAGACAGGGGCGGCCGCACAAATGGCGGCAATCACAGGTGTTAAACGTGCCTCGTCAGAGAACGCCGCCCTCTCTCAGGCTCTTTTTCCGCCGGGGGAGTAAAGCTTTTTGCCTCTCAAAAAGCCTGTCAAGCGCTTCAACCGACAGATGAGCCTGTTTTTTTCATGCTGGCAGCACAACCCAGATATTCATGAGAGGGTTACATGAATCAAACGTGGTGCGCCGCCTGTTTAGACTGCAACAATGCCAAGCTGAATCACCAGATCGTCTGGAGGAACGGGGCAGTGTAATTACCGCAGCAGTCAATCTGAATGCCGTCAATCAAACAATGCACAGCATTTTTTTTTTTTTAGTTTACACAAATAATGTCCATTCCTAAACCCCTGACATTTTGCGTCTTGAAGCTTTAGTGAGGATAGTAAAAGCACTAAAGTCAAGCACTATGTGTACGAGTCATTATCCAACATCACCACTGATATTAAAATCATCCGTGAGTCTCAGCTCTAACAGGGTGATTACTCTCTCAATATTCATATGCAAATTGAATTGTGGTCAGCATCTTATGTGAATTTTAGTTCACAAACGCAACACGACAATAGCAAAGAGGAATGGTTTTGAATTGACGAAGGATGAAGACAACGAAGAACATTTTAAGGAAGAAGAAGAAGAATATTTCTTCTTGTCATCCATGGTTGTTCAGAAATGGGGAATAGAGGTTAAAACCAAAGGTGGATGGCAATGAAACTAATTTACTTGAGTACTGTACTCAAGTACGGTTTTTGAGAATTTGTACTTTACTTGAGTTGATTTTTGGGGAGAAATTTGTTACTTTCACTCAAAATGGACTGTTAAACTTTGTTAAGATTGAAAATAAGTACTTTAAATACTTAAATTATTTTGAGAGATAATACTCCAGTACTTAAATTCAGATAATAATTTGACAGATCCAATTTCACTTTACTTTAACATTGAAGCTACCACTTTTACAGCCTAATACTACCAGAGTTCAACAGGGCAGATACAGTGTTGTAGTTTGAGTGATGCGTGACACGGATGATGAAAGACACTTTTCACACGTCAGGATGTCGGCCAGCCGTTTTGATGACATTGTTCTGCAAACCACGTCTTTCAGCAAGCATGCACTTCCACAAACTGTGAGGATCTCTGTCTGCACTGACACTGAACATCAGCTTCTGGGAGCTCACCCAGAGTCGAGCCGCAAGCCACCGGTGACCACAAAACATCTGACCAATCGCACAACAGTTCTCAGACACCCTGCGAGAATGAGCAAAACCAGAAAACAAAATGATGTCATTTTGTTCCCGCAGCTGTATGAGCCAGAATAGTTATGTTATCCAATTTGCATTTTGTGCACTAATTTGCATTTTAAATAGTATTTTCAACATGAAGCAATTTAGCTGCTAAATAGCTCTGGAACTTAAGGATTCTTTCCAAATGACCTTTTTATTTAACATGTAAATACAGTTTCTAATCCTAACCAAGGGGAGTTTTGTTTTTAAACAGTATGAAGCTTTCCACTTCTAAACTAATTGCAGAGTACTTTACCCTAACAAATGAATGCAGATATAACAAAATGCAATAAAATAAACTTGCAAAAAAATACATTTCTCAAACATTCAATTACCAACACTCTGCGTTTGAGGTTTTGTTTGATGAACTTCAAATTCAAACTCAATAAATTATGTGGTTGTGAAACACTGTTTCTCTCAGTTTTAGCATTAAAAAATGAAGTCTGAAAATATGTACTGGCATATTTTGATAAACAAGTTCACCTATAAAAAGGATGCTCAAGGGCTTCTTCAGCGGGAACTGAAACTTGAGTTAAAAAAAAAACTAAAACTGGAAAGTATAACTGTAATATTCCATCACAAATTCTCTTTACATGATCAGAAGTACTAAAAAACTAAAGATTATATGAATAACAATAATAATACTCTCCTTTACCTAAAAAGTGGACCTAAAAAGATCTATCTGACGACTAAAGGCTGAAGTCAATACTAAAACATAAAGTCTGAATGGTAGGGAAACGAAGGCAGACATGGCAATAGTTATCATTTTGGGCATTCCAATTAAAATGGTCCTGCATAAATGTTTAATGAAAGAAACGGAGCAGATGGTAACGCAAGCCACCAGCAACCAACAGGTGATTCCTGTTTACCTAGCTGTTAATGAGACACAAGATATATATAGGCTTATACCCATATCTCAACACATTCTCAGTCTCATCCTTCTAAATCTTGAGTGATGACTATAAAAAAAAAAACAAATGGAAAAAAAAAAACACGAAAATGGTCACCTGTGAGTTAATGTCCAACCACCTCCGTCACATCCATCTGCTGGCATGTGACATTTGTTGAAAAGCTTTGGATGCAACGTGTAATTTTAACCATCTTGAAATGCTTTTTGTTAGGGTCAAAAGAGAACTGAAAGGCTCACTGAAAGTACAGCTGTTTTTTTTTCTTTACACAATGGAGTTCTGTGGGGGAAAAAAAAAAAAAAGGATTTAAACATCGACAGTCACCAAGATCAGAGATGGCCTCAATCTGTGGAAAGAGGCTGTAAAGGTGTGAGTGATATTTTCTGATGCAACTCTCAATCCTCAGCAGCTATAAAAAAAAGCTTTAGAACTTTAACAGGCTACACTGCTGTGACAACCTAACCCCACAAAAAAGAATATCAATAACAGCACTAATAGTTTCCCAACAATATCGTCCAGCATTGATTCAAAGAAGGGGGCCTGATCAGAGGACTGAAGGCAAAAAGAGAACTCACTCATTTTAGGAGATACAGAGAAAATAAGAAAGCTAACAAATCTTCGGTTACCTAATTGAGCTCACTGTACAAATATTGTGCCCCATTCAGTTGGACAGATGATGTCAGGGTGTGGCTATTAGCCTCTGTATCTTAGTTTTATGCGTCTAGTGCAGATAAGAAACGTGTGTGTGTGTGTGTGTGTGTGTGTGTGTGTGTGTGGGGGGGGGGTGATGGCAGGGGGGGTGGCGTTGTGCAATCCAGTCCGCCACCGTCCTGCTGCCACTACAATTCAATCCGACATTATTGCCTGGCCTCTCTCTCTCTCTCTCTCTCTCTCAGGACACTTCCACGGGGCGGTTAGCGCTGATCGATGAGTGGTGGCGTCGGAGAGGCCCATCTTTCAGCACCACTTCCACTGCCCCCTCACCCCCCGCCCCCGCCCTCCCGCTCCCGGTCACGCAGCCATCTATCCTCTGTGGGTGTCTGAGCTGTCCGGGGCCGCCCCCGAGAGACTGGGTGGGCAGCCCTCGACGACAGATGACCGCCGACTCGGGCCGGGAGAAAGCATCCGTCAGCCCGAGCACATCGTCTCCTTCTTGCTTCCAATCTCATCACCTGTTTCCAGGCACCGGTGCGACCGCTTTCATTTTACTCTCCGGCTTTTCATGATGATGAGCGGCTCCATAGTGCCCAGAAGATGCTTAATTATCGGCAACGAAAAAGACGGGGCAAAAGGGGAAGGCAAGGTGTAATGGTACGGAAGGAGAATAGGATGCAAGAGACCGTGAGGGAGGTAGAGAAGGGGAAGGGACATGGATCAGACATGCACCGCTGCTCGCTTCATACGGGGCAATTTATTAAAATAATCATGCCCGGCTCGGTGCTGAAGGTTAAGCCCACAATAAAGCCCACAGTGAGACATAGAGAGAAGCCACAACACTGCAAGGCAAACAAACAGTGTCCATTTTTTATCTTCCAAAAGGAGTTAATTGCCTTCTTTTAAACCCAGACACAGTCACATATTTCATCGTTGGCTTAAAACGCCCCTCATGAATCACTCAGCTAGATCAAAACCTCAAAAGGTGGCTTCACGTAAAGCCTCTGCACCCAGGACAAGCAGGAATTAATTCAGCGAGTCAGGCTGAGACCAGATACGGCAAAGCGCTACAGAAAACGGGCATCTCAAAACCAGCCAAAATGCAAATCAGGTCCCTCTTTCCAGTTGCCGTAATAGTCTCTTCATCCAGGACACGTCGCATCTGTCGCTTGATAGCACTCACCGCAAAGGGTGCTAAAACTGAATAATGAATCTTGTTCATCTTGGAGACGCTGTGGATGGATATGTTGTTCTTTAAATGACAAGCCGGGGAAATATCGAATCATTTGATGTGCGAGACGTCAGTGAAACAGCAGCAACCTTTTGAATAAGACAAAAGCGTCTACACGAGCCAATTAGGATCCACTGAAGACTTAATCAACTTGGCAAGAAGGGACTCATTAGTAAAAGTCACATAGAGCATGTTAATGAAACCTACTCGGATTAAATAATGTGTCAAACAATCCGAAGATGAGTAACAAGCAAACTTTTCAGTAAGTGGAGACGTCTAGTGTCCACAGTGCTTTGTGATGGTGTCAGAGTTTCTGAAACATTCTGTAGGACGAAGATCTTCAGGCCTGAGGGGGACGGGTGCAAGTTTTTTATTTTTCACTTCTAAAATAAAGTCTCTAAACTCATTTGTGCAGTGTTGGACGTCATCTGCATAGAAATAATACATTTATGACCAATCGAAGCCGAGATAGGGATGAAAACTATACGGAGTTAGAAGCTAAAACCCCAAAACATGTCCGACAGAAAAAAACAAAAGATTCAATTACACTATGGTATTTCAAAATAAGAAAACAAACACACACAAGTGTATTCAGGTTATACCCAGGTCCATCATTTGTCACTATAGGATAAAGAAAAATCCAGATAGTGTTCGGAACTCGGTTTAAATACAGTAGTACATAAACTACACATGTAGCACATGTGCTTCCTCTCTGTCGAGTTCCATCTCTCAGTGTAAAGTTAATACATCCCATGCAATAAGTTTCATACAGCAAAGTACAAAAAGAGAAAGGGGAAATAAAGTGAACTTACAACTCAACCTTAACTATGTTTTAGCAGCTCAGACTCGGTCATGAGAGCTGTAGTTTTACCTCGACACCGTAGCAACAACAAAAAAAAAACTGCAGGAAGCATCTGCCTTGGACTTCAGATTTTAGAAAGCAATAGAAGAAAAATATCCTTTTTCAGAGGGGTTATGGGGAGAGTAACAGTTTTACTGGCTGTAAGAAATTAACTCAGTTTGTGTAACTCAAGCAAAAGATTGCAGATATCTCTGCTGAGCTCCTTTTCAACATCTTTTATGGTTCTTCATATTGCTCGGTATGGTTCAAGGTCTTCAAAGGAATGGCTGGTGTGTTTTCCTTTCATCTTATTGACGTGTCTATGACTCACCCCATTACAAAGGTTGCTAAAGTTAGCATCGTTCAATATTCCATCCAGTGTAGTGACTGGTGATCAGGGTAGCAGAAAGTAACAAAGATGGGATTGTGCCGACATCCCAGCACCCCTCAAGTAAAACTAACCGGGCAGATGAATGCCCACAGCCTGGGCTTTTTTAATGTCCGAACAGCTGACTCTGACACACGTGAGTGAGGAATCATGAGGAAATAAGTGTTGGTTGCCTCGACCCAGCATCCACAACACAGTTCGATCATGGTATTCAATTTTTAATTCGGGCAAATTTGAAGTTGTCATAAACAAAAAAAAAAAAAAGTAAAAAAAGAGTAATAAAATCTTTAAAAGCTTTTGGGAAGTGGTGAATTGGAAAAAAAGAGGCTAAGAATCAGGTAATGCACTAAAAATGAGTCCTTTTTAAAAATGCAATTTCCTTTAAAAATAACATAATCTCCATAGCTGTAATTCAAATGATTCATTGCGTGATAAAAAAAAAAATAGTAGATAGTATTGAAACCCCAATGCATGGAGCTTTTGCCGCTATGTCACTTCTGACAGTCTTCGAGATCAGTGACTCATGAGGAGAAGATGGAGCGGTGCACTGGCCAACTAAATCCTCCCCTCCAGCTGTTCTTCCTATGGGACCCACTGTGCATTGCAAATGTATCCATTCCTCCTCGTTCCCATATGAAGAGTTGAGCGGAAGACTTAAGGCGAAGGGGAGGGGGCAGAGTTAAAGGTGGGTATATAGGAGCTCTGATCGTGTTTGGAGGTACAGATGGAAGCCATTTAGCCTGAACCACTTTCCTCTGTGTCACAATGTCACTTCAGTGTTATCGTCTGTGGCCAAAGGAGGGATCTACGAAAATATCAAAAACTGGCAGTTAAGTTCTTTTCTATTTAAGTAGTTGGCAACCATAGGGTGACATCTATCAGTATATTTTGTGCAAAAACTTAGATCTGTACGGAGGGGGAAAGCCGTAGAACAGACGACTCAAATACACAGAGCTGTGAAAACAGGTTTGAGGAAAAAGGGCCGTCGTACCGTAATCATGGGATAGTTTGACCAAACGGTCTTATTGTGATAATGTTATCCTTTTTCTCTCCTCTGTAAACTTAATTAACCGTTATGTAAACATCATCCATAGCCGTGTTCTGGTTTATCTGCTCCACAAAAGGCGCCGACATGGACTCCCCGGGTTTTTTTTTTTGTCGGTTGTCATTACTTGAACTCTTCGGTCCATTTGTAGTGGCGAATTAAATGCACGCAGAACGGAGACGTTTCATCCTCCTCCTTCTTTAAATAGGAGCCTATAAATTCATGAGCTAAAGAGAAACAAAGATCAACAGTTATGTGAAGTGGCAGATCTTATTTTCTTGCTGCTGGAGAATGAATCAATAGCGGGAGCCAGTCCAGGCGTTCGACGGCGGGAAAAACTGCTTACTCTTCATCCAAGCAATATGTGATCAATCCCAAACCGGAGGACGCCGGAGCCCTTTTCAAAAACTAAGTGGGGAAACAGTGGGATTAGCGGCTCGGTGGCATTTATAAATTGAGCCCAACGAGAGGGCCACCAAGAGACTCCCGGTCACGCAATTATACCGGCGGGCCAATAAATCCCAGCCACAGAGCTTTTACAGTAGCGCCGTAGTAAATTCAGCCCCTTTCCCTTCACTGCCCTCCTGCACTACAGAAGAAAACATCAATTCTGTTGTAGCTGTCTAAAAGAGAGGGGGAATAAAAAGGAGGAATAAGAGCAAAATAGAAAAAGAAAAACAACAAACAAAATAAAAAGACCGGCCTTGGTCGCTACAAATCTCAGTGGCCTTTGCCTCTGGCAAAGCTGTGAGTCAGTGCAACAATTTAGAGCAACACAACCCTGACTCACACAAATGACAAGCAAAGTGGAGGAGAATCTACCTTTATTACCTTTCAAACAGGGAAAAGAAGAGCACACCCGACGTGAATGGAACCGTTATCTTTTGAAATAAGAAGGACATGGGAGCAACCTGGCAGATCAGAAGGATTAAGGACTTACAAATGATAGATGTTGAACAAATATAAAAAAAAGAAGCACATCTATGGCTGAGCTCACGTCACACTGATCTTTGTGACATTGAGAACACCGGAGGGTAAGTGATTCTCTCATCCACGTTGCCCACATCCTGCAGCAAACCCAATCCCTGACCCCGTGCTGTAATCAAATAGTGTCTTTGTCTCTGGGCTATCCGAACACTTAGCACTAGTGGAAGCTGTTTTTAAATTAAAATATTACAATATGAAATTGGCTTTTCCAAAAATACAGAGTGGCAGCAGGGTTCCATATTGAAATAAATAAATTTAAAAAATCTGCAAGACTTTAAGTCTTTCTAAAACAATACCATATTATCAGTATTAATATCAGTCTCCATTAAGTTAAGTTTTACTTTTGTAATCCCTTTATGTGTTTTTTTCTGTTCGTTTTGATAGAAAATAATGCTTCCACACAGCACTGCAGCCGGGGTAAAGGTTAATAGCTGGTAAAACAGAGATGAGACGCTAAAAATGTAGCCAGGCTCGTGTCAAAGCCGCCTTGTGAACACCAGGATTCATTTCCATCACACTACAGACAGAAACATGAAAAAGTTTCAAGTGGTTATAACCATCTGGGCATATACCAGATACCCTAAGTTAAGGTTTGGTAGATCAGTATGATTTCTCTGAGGCTCTTTAGCATCAAATACAGCCCTGTAGGTACACTGCTTTCATGGTTGTCTAACCCAGAGGCACTAAGCACCACTTTCAGAGGTTTAACTGTGGAGATTCACCTACAATAATACCCGAACGATCTTAAAGACTCGTGCATGCAGCGACTACTGAGCGAGTGTGTGAGCGTGTCTGTGGGGGCAACACTTCAAAGAATTCATTTTGTGAGAAGATGCTTCTTCGTTGACGTGCAACTGGGCCAGTGAAATTTTCTGACTAATTTTGTGTAATCATCATTAACATGACTATTGCTTTCATAATCATCAATTCAGATGTCATTTATTCAGATTTACAATACGGAACAAAAGTGTTCAGCTGTATTTTAGGTCTTTATATACAAAGAAAACAGGGCAAGGTTTTCCCGATGTCTGAAAAGGACATTCCACAGTTCTTCCAAGCACTATTAATCATATTTAGGCATGTTTCTTCTTTTGTCCTCCACTTCTGTCCAATTTATGCGGAGATAGGCCACTGTATTTGAACGTTTCTCAAACTGTGCTATCATATCTTGCCTTAAGGTATGATAAAGATCAAATTTAGGGCAGTTTTTTTAAAACAAAATCTAGACAGAAAAAAGGTTATTCCCTTGATCTTAACACATTTTTTGAGAAGCTGGTATGATTCATAGATTGGTGTTAAAATACTGAAACAAAATGAAAAATCAAGGTCAACTGACCACTTTTTAACATAACTTTTAAGAATCCAATAACATTTCAAATATCTCATAAAGGTTCAGCTGTTTAAAAGCCAAACATATAGAAATTAAGAGTGGCACCAGATTGTTTTGTACTGTACTGAGAATGTCTGACAATATAACAAAACCAAAGACAAAACATGTACCATGAATAATACATGAAACAGGAAAGCATGAAGCCCAAACTAGACTCTGCTCACGTAATTGGTTTGACGTTAAATAACGCTGAGCTGATTCTTTTTTCTTTTTCTTTTTCTATATCCTGGTCTCATCTGTCAAAACACTTTGACTTGCTGCCGCCACCTTGTCTCATATCGGTGCTCGTTGGGCGGTTGCTAAGAAGAGGAAATATCGATCTTGCGAGCAAACAGGCCGTGTCAAACCTTGATGGAGAAACAAAGAGACGGAAAATCCAGAGACCTTGAAGGCGATAGCAGACAGGAAGTTAAGACTGAAACAGCATGAGAGAGAGAGAGAGAGAGAGAAAGAACCTACATTTGTGGAGGGACTAAGCTGCAAAACCAGCCTGCACATACTGTGGAGGCAAGACCGATCGGGTTTATCTCGGCACACACAAGCAGCGGCCGCTGGCCAGAGTACAGTGGCATGGCTGCTGCCAGAGCGTGACCAATAGCTCTCACCCCAACTGCCTCCTCTCCATTTTACAGCTATTCCCGCTCACAAACTGTCACCCCCCCATCTCTGGAGCACGCTGCCTCATGTGTTAGAGGAAGAAGATATAAAAGCTCAATAGGGCTGACAGCCATTTCAAAACAGAGGTGTCGACTTGGTCTTACTGTGTGCATCACAAATGGTATTCATTTAGAGTAGATCTGAATTTGACTTGTTTCTGTATCATTTTCATGGAATAAAGGCATTCGTTTCTTACCTCTTAAGAAGTGTCCCTAATGCTTTTTTGTATCTTGGTCGAGCATTGAATTGGCATTTTATACTAAAAATGATTTTAACAAGTATACAATTCATACAAATCTGTATAAAGAGCACACAAAAGGCCACAACCCCACAAGGGGCCAATGCAGAGCAGCAATCCCACTCCAGTATCACGATATCCAGTTTACCAAGTCTGTGATCACTGTTGAAAGACACAATTATGCATAAATGACCAATAGAAATCACCCAAATATATGCACAACAGACCGCACATTTATCCTCGACGAGGCTAGAATTTCCCTTTGTGAATTCCTATATCAAGTTGGTATCAATCAGTACGAAATATCCTTTAAAATCATTAGAATTTGATTGGGGATTTAGATCACAAGGTTAACTAAAATGGTTTTAAAGGGTTATGGAAGCTGACTGTAAAGTCTGTGTATATGATGTTTGCAATGATCAGTAAATTGAATTATTAAAGCAAAAGGAAAAAAAAATTTGGCCCAAAATAATAATGTGTGATCATAACAATATGATATGTGTCATAACACAACAGAAACTACAGCAACAGGTCTAACTAAATGTAATCTGATCTTCCTTACTGAGAAGAATAAGTCAGAGAAATATTGGTATTCATCATCTTAGACAAAAAAGAGCTTTGAAGGACTGAAAGAGATTTAGTCAAGCTTAATTTCGGCCATTATTAATGTATATTTTTTTTAAATGGCGTGGATCGCTCCCAACTTCAACCATTTGGGCCATCTCTTGTCTTAAGATAGATAGCTAGTTTCAAGGGTTCATGCAAAAATATAAGACATTCCACAATACTGTGCCCAACCTGGACTTAGACAAGACAAAACTAAACTAAACTGAAGACGATAGCTTTCTAAGAGGTTGAGTAAAGGCAACAGTTCATCAGAACAAAAGCTTCCTTTTAGGTGAGAGATGAAACTTTTTTAAGATGCAAGGAGGAGTCCAGTCGCCTTTACTCAGGTTCTTAGGATTACCAGCTCTAGATGACTGAGAATCTACACCATCATACCAGGGACTGTTTTCATCCTCTTGCATCCGGAGGGTAAAGGAAATACTGACAGTGATTACCAATGACCGGTGGATTCTAAATCACTTACGGACAACAAACAAGTTGAAATGAACACAAAGAGGTGATGGGCCAGTCATGTGACATACCAGCTTTCCACAAAATATCTGATAATCATTGAAAGTAGCAAAGGGAAACATCAGTCAGCATCATTTTTGCATCTAAGTGGAATCCCGGAGGAAACAAAACGACAAAACACAAAAACAGG
The DNA here is from genome assembly GCA_907169785.1 of Menidia menidia. Classification (NCBI taxonomy): domain Eukaryota; kingdom Metazoa; phylum Chordata; class Actinopteri; order Atheriniformes; family Atherinopsidae; genus Menidia; species Menidia menidia. The sequence continues at coordinate 17,775,429 of CAJRST010038888.1, read as the reverse complement.
ATGTCTCGTAGCGGCTTGTGAGGAGCCGTCCCCGGTGGCTACGATCCGGATGTGTAAACACCACAGAAGGGCCACCTGAGACAATCGCATCAAACACAGAGCGGGTGTTTGGCCCGCGGTGCCGGCTATAACCGTCCGCCTCCACAGTGATTAGATCCTCCTGCTATTTAATGATACAACGCTGCAGCTGATGCCCCCCCTCAAAAAAGAAGGTCCTCTTTTGAAGGACGAGGACCGCAGCTCTGAGAGTGCACTTAAAAAAACAAACAAAAAAATCTAACGTAAAAAAAAAAAAAAAGAAGCTAATTGAAATCCAGAAAGAATGGGGCCTCAACTTTACACCCAGCTTGACATCTCTTTCAATCCATTGAATACCTGCTAATGGAACTTTGGCCACTCTCTTAAAAGTGCCCGTTTAGCAAAAAGCTTAGGCGGTTTGTGGCTTCTTTAACCCTGCTGTGAAAATCCAATGAATAACTAACAGGGGAATAATCAGTCAGCGGGATCCGGCACTCCCGGGGCCCCGGGGTCTGCAGACACGTGTCGCTTCCACTCGTTTATTAGCGTTTCCTTCCTCGGCTGTTACGGCCCACGATGCCGCGTTAGCAAAGCGAGGCCCGTCGAGCAGAGCTGGAACCGTTTATTTGACTTCTTTTACATCACAGTTTGCGATGATAAAAATAAATTGTTTATGATGGATCGCTGATAAGAATTTAAAACGGGTCAGACTGATGCATTTGCATGATACTGCCCTTTCAATAAAATTTGGAGGTCAGAAAAAGAAAAAAAAACAGCTTTTACTCGTTTGGAATTCTTTCAGGCGAAACAACATGCCAAAAAAACCTCTCCCCAAGACAGCAGCGAGGTCGGTGCCAGTTTATTGCAGCCTGTTGATGTAGTCCGTGTGTCCTCTAGACAAATGACCCATCTCCCTGTACCCCCCCGCCCCCCCGTCTAGGCGGACCCACATGAAATGCATTAGACGACAGCAAGTGAGGGAGTGTGAGGATGGAGACGGTAGAAAAAGGGGGTGGACCATACGTCAGTCTGTCATCGCAGACTGACCTGCTATCACAGTGAAAACTGCAAAGGTTCCTACAGGACACAGGAGTGGAAAGCATGATCACAAACTGTACAACGCACTGTTTCATTATTCCCCTTATTTATTTAAAAGCAATTTTCTCCAAGACCCGAGACTCAGGGAGTTGATAATTGCAAGTGAGGTCATAATGCAAGGATGGACCAAAAGGTCGCAAAAGGTCTACAAAAAATTCCTTTAATCTGGAATGAAAATTTATAAATTGGTACTCGGCGCTCGGCGAGTTGTTCCGAGTAGGTATTCATGGAAAAGGGCCATGAGAGACAAACATACCATAGCAGATTATATGAATTCATCTAAAAATAAATTAAATTTGGTGCATAACTCTGCAATACTGCACAATAATCTATTCTCTGTTGGATTTAAATCCAACAGGCAATGCCATTGGTTCAAATGCCAAAACAACTTATATTGTATACCATTTTATAATGTATAAACAACAATATCACCAGATGTTTGTTTATCTATTTTAATGATCCCCTTACATTTGCTCAAATGGTGCTGTCCTGATGCTGGTCGCAAAATGTTCCAGAGGGAATGATTATCTGTCCATCTATCTATCTATCAAGTATGGGAATTAATCAAAATGAGTAACATTACCTCACAATTGAAAACCGTTTAATCTGGGGCTCCATAGGTAATGCTATTAGAACCACTGTTGTTTAGTCTTCATTTAAACAACCTATAGATTCTAAACTTTCTATTTATTTATAAATCTATTTGCATATGACACTTCCCAACTGTGCTGTGGTGGTGATTTATAGAAACTTCTAAATTAGTGGCAAATGTATTAAAGAAACCTCATTTTGGTACAATAAATTAACAGTAAAGCTTCGTCTAAAATATTTATTAGTATTATCATAAATAATTATTTTCATTTTTCATAATAAATGTAATGCACTTTATGGATAAAGCTTCCCTTTTCATGTGTCTTTGATATTTCTAACAACTCCCTCTTGGCCAAAAAAAGAAATAACATCTTTGTTGAAAATATGTTTTATTCACAACTTCCCTCTCTGATATTTTTTGTTTTATACAGTATTTCATTTTTGATCATTTGTTCAAGCTGAATGGGAGTTTAAAACGTCATTGTGAAAATGGAGATATAGAAGGCTGCATGTTCTCCAATGACAGCTTTGCGGGAGGAAACATTCTCTCTAGGTTCTCTCTCGGTTTTTGGCAGGAAACATGATTGTCATTCGCAATGAGCCCACAGACGCAGACATGTACAGTTCACCTTCACATTTCTCTGATTTCCCTTTCCTCCCTATGATTTCGACTTCAATATTTTTTTTATCCCCTTTCCCTCTCTCCTTCACAATTAATTTCCTTATTTTTTACTTCCTTTTATCAACTCTTCCCCCCTTTCATCTGCCCTGAGTGGGCTTTAATTATCCAAAACGTTCTACTAAAGTACATCACTCCCTGAGATAAACTGGGACAACCCCTCTGACAGAGTAAATATTGCCCTTGTCCTCTCTCTCCGGCTCTCTGTGCCGACATTACCGTGAGCGATGACTCCACCTCATTCTGTGTCAAAGGACACCGAGATGACTGTGGCGCTTTTAATGGAAGAAAAGCCATCGATGCCATCAATCCTGGCCCTGGTGGGAGGCTCATTGGTCAGGTTATTAAAATGTCTTTTTGCGAATGTGCTATGTGCCTCTAATGACAGGTCTGTCTGAGGCTCTGCACAGCACGCCGTCTGCCACATTATTACTACCCCATTAGAATAAATTAGGACAATAAGCTCGGTAGGAGTAGCCTGGCCGGGGTTTGACTGGAGAAAAATGCCACAGGGGCTACGTTTGGGAGCGTCCAATCGAGCTAGGAACCCGGAGAGGTGGGACAGTCGCTAATCATCGTCTCATTATTTAATATGACGGTGTTAGCCAACGCGGCTTTTCAGTAGCTGTGTGCAGAAAAAACCGAGGGCTTGTTCCGATTGGGGTTTTATCTAGGCCAACGCTAGCCGAGGCAAATGATTCAATCCTGTGACTCATGCTTTTAAAGCTTGCACAGTTTGTTGCGTTGTAGTTAAAAGCCAGGGAAGCACAATAAGGCACCGTCGTCTTTCATTTAATGGCTCGTTGGCTTCAACTTCCGACCCCGCGCATCTAAAAAAGAGCCCACAGTAGTCGTCGAATGGCTAATGGATGATAAGGGGGCGACTGGAATATCAACAGTGGGTCGGCCTTTCCCCGTCGAGATTGTATCCGACAATTTCCCTTTATTGATGATCGCCAACCGAGCTGATACAGACGACTCCGGATCGATCCCCGCTGGGGTCGGAGCCTGGCTGGCAGGAGCAGGGTCGATGAACGATGACTGTGCGGAAAGCTCATCAGCATGCGACGCACCAGCAGACCCACACACACACACACACACACACACACACACACCTTTGACCGATACCTGCGACACACTGCCCCGTAGCCCTGATTTCCATGAGTAGTCCACACACCGCACACTCAAGAGAATCCAGGGAGATGCAAAAGAAAGTAAACTGATAGATAACCATTAGTCACCCATTTGCTGCTTTCACGAGCAAAATTCCATCTTACTAAAACGTGTCTCTAAATATCAAGTGTGCCAGTCATCGGCTCTGGAAGTTCACCAGTTCTCTTTAAATGAAACACACATCAGAGATCAATCTTTAGGTGCCTCATCTCACTCAAAAACATGAAGCTGTACATTGCCCAGAGACAATCAGGACCAAAAACCAGCGTATCAAAATGTCAATGCTTCTTTTAGAATGTTTTTTTTTTTTTGCTTCCATAACATTCCAAATATTTGTGCAAAATTTCTATATTTCAAAGTTTTTTCAACTGCAAAAAAATAAATAACTTTAAAACTGTTTAGTTAACCACTCCACATGCCAACGTGACGCTGCCTGCTTGTAGATAATGCAGCGTGTCCTGTTGACTTTGACTGTTGCCAACAGTTTAGCACTAGCATTGAAGTAAATATTGAGCCAAAAATGTTTAAATCAGCAAATAAGCAGCTGGATTTTATAAATTAAGAGAGACAGAAGGTGAAATCATATCACTTCTAAATGATAGAACACATTTTCTGTGTTTTTCTAAACTATTAGAAATGCACTTAATCCAGTATTTTATATGGAATGTACATCCTGAGAGAGAGGACTCTTTTCTGGTGTGGTAAAGGATCTTAAATGAAAAAAATAAATAAATAACTGCCCTTTTTTCATTTTGAGAATATTTCTTAATTCAGAGCTAGCATATGAGTAATAGGTTGAGACATTCAGAAATAATATCACTATTACTAATATTGTACAGAGTAACCCTTCTTGCCCCCCCCCCCCCCCTTGACCATGCCCACTTTACAACCCCAACTGCCTTCTTAAAAGCAACAGGGATGCGTTTCGCCCATCACTCTGAAACAAGTTTATCTCAAACTCATTTCATCATCTCCGAGAAGGCGCCTCCCCCAAAGCGCACTCCGCTCCCGGAGCAGAAACCTGCACTCCAACACAGATGAAAGCCCGCGAGCAGACAGACACCCGCCCCCTCCAACGCCGCCCAAAATAGATTTCCTCGCTGGAGTAAATCTCATCTGGGCCACGTAATTAGAATGTGTGGGCAGGAAATGAATTAGAACTTGAGGAAAGCGGGGGGGAGAGAGCCGGCTGTGAGAAAGTTTAGTTGTGTGAAACGTTTGTACTAATAGTTTAAAGATTGTGTCTTTACGCCGACATGCAGACCTAGCTTTAACCCTGATGATGTCATAACCCAAAACCCCTGAAAATGTCCGCCTCTGGGCAGAAACCCGGCGTGGTTTACCTATGGTGTAGCCTCTCTTCAGCTCCCCGAAACGAGGGCTGCGCAGCTGGGAGTTGGCGGTGTTGTTTTCCTTCACGGCGAGGCCAGCGATCGTCTTGGCAACGGGCGGCGAGGCCTTGCCGCGGGGCGAGGCCGACCCCAAAGTCGGGGAGAAGCCCTGACTGGCGATGTCCACCGACTGAGACTTCTGCTTCAGCCTGCCAAAGGAAGAGGCGCAAAAACAAACGTTAGAATTCGTTCGGGCTATACAAAGGAGAAACCGCCCTATTTTAGCCGTGTTATTTTGGGATAATAGTTTTGTGATGCTCACTGCTCTAGCTCAGGGAGAATCTGAGCAATGTGTCGGGATGTATGTGATCATGCAAAGCTATTCTCCAAAAAGATCAGCAGTTAGGAGAAGGAATCAATAGGTTAATCGCATCCTTTCTTCAGGCTGAATTTGTCAGCAATGCCCTGCTTGCTCGGTACAAAGGAGCCGACCGTACAAAGGGATTAAACAGCAGGATGTGAGAGGAGAATAGCTTGAGCAGAGACTTTCCTGGAAAGAAAACTTATTGTTCTGTTGTTCTGTTTTACTTAATCGCATTTTGTCTGTACAGTGTCTCTCTTTGTCAGGATTAGAATACCTCTGAAAATAGCTCTAAGCATCTGATGTGTCAAATAGTTTTTTAAAGTTCTAGTACCAACTTAAGGTGTGGCCTTAGAGTGACATCTTTGGAGAATCAACATATACATTCAAGCCATGGGGGACAGAATTTGACCAATTATCAGGCCTGAGCCTTGATGACCAAGCTATCTAAGCGGGAAGTTGACTTTCTTTACTTTGATGTGTAATCTAACTTTTTTGGTCACTATCGACATATCATGACCACAGTTGAAGGCTGGTAATATTCTGCAACAGATTGTTTTTTTAAACTTTTTTCAACTCACAAGTTGTACAATGATAGCTGGATTTGAAAGTGCAAATGAGCAAAAACAAATAAATACTCTGGAATCAGATCCCCTCTCGATATGTGAGGAGCAAAACCGAGGTTGCTTATCTTTAACCTGCAATGTTTGAAACCACGCCACATTTTGGCAACCGATTTGCATTCAAGACCTGTGTAAAAGTTACAGGACAAAGGACAGTTTAAAATAGGACTGTTACTGTATGAAGTACCAAAAATACTGTGGTCTGTTTGAAACCAGACAATGGCGTTAATTATGTGAAAAATAATTGTGAATGGAATCTATATCCATTAAAACAAAAATCCTATCTGTTAAGATCGATTGATGCATTTCTCAGGCGTTTGTTGTGGCACCAACTGCCTTTAAAAGAGCACAGCTCATATAAAGTGCATCAAAGGCCTGTTCAGTTAGGTCAAATCAAATCGGACCACAACAACAAGGCAAAGCCTATTAAAGGCCTGATGAGATTGTGGGTTTGGGGTTTTACATTTAGAACATCGTTAACTGAGCTAATCTCAACAGGTAATCCACACACACCCAGCAGGACTTCTATCCACTTACGGACTTTAGGTCTGAACGCAAACCAACGCAGACCGGCGGGATGCATAGAGGGCAGGGAAACCCACAGACGCACAAAAAAATGCCTTTGAACAAACAAAACAACAACACTTGGACATTCCCACAAAAACTCTGGCGCGTAAAGAGAAAGATGGCCCCTGAAACACCATCTCTCTTTAGGCTGGAAAAAGTCCTGAAACAGCAATACAATGTTCCCAGCTCTGCACTTGCTCCAACACACACACACACACACTTTCAATCATTCCAGCAAAACTGCTGAAGTGAACAGAATCTTTCTGGCCATTTCACCCAAGTGCCCGTCCCCCTCATGGACCAAAAGTCCACACATGACACAGAGTCTAACTGGCTAATTAAAATGCAGAATCGTACAGATGGAGGCCATTACTGTGTGTATTCTTTATAAACATCATAAAGGCTGGAGGATGGAGATATGAATACACACCAGCTCTTTGCATGTGCTCGCTTAAATCTATTTAGCTGAAAAAACACAATTGTAGTAAAGATTTGCTTAAAAAAACGTCTATGTCATATAAAGAGAAAGAAATTCAGGCTATTTTTCGTTTTGCACACGAGCTCCGATTTCCTCCTCTATGCCATGGCGTTCCTTGACAGATGTGTGTAGCTAAACAAAGGCTGACGAAGTTGGCTGAATGCGCTAGATTGTGCGTCTAACGATTTGGTGTGTTTGTTTGAATGGAAGATAATGAGGTTGGAAAAAAAGAGACCTGCAGCTGCCGTTGATGGTGGTGGAGGAGGGCACACAGGAGAGAGGACCCCACAACTGTGTGGAGTCTGTCTGCACCCCCGTAGGAGTTGGTACTAATTACTGTCTCATCAGCGGAAAAAGAAGCCCATATCCTAGCTCTATTTCGCAGAGCTACACGACCAAATGACACCAAAACGTGGAGCGAGTGTGTGTTTGTGTTTCAGGGATCAGCTGAGAAGGACAAGATGGAATCAGTTAAAAAGAGGGAGACAAAAATGGGTAAAAGGAATGTTAAATTCACTCATGTTTTTTGTCTTTCCCAAATAGCATGTCAAGGAGTTTTATTCAGAAAATCAGATTCTTATTCATCTATGAGCCACTTTATGTTTAAGAGCTTCAAAGTGAATGGACACAATCTAGTCCCAACAGCTAGTCCAAAGCAACTATGCAGTATCCAACTTGCTCAAAGAAATCAAAGAGTATATGAACAAATATGTCAAAAATGAAATTTAAAAAAGTAAAATAGAATACATTTTTCTGTTAATCTTGCTTTCAGTATAATAAAATGACTTCTTCGGAAGTTTAAACTCACTTGTGACCCTGATAACCAGATCAGCTATTGTTCTGCACAAGAAATAGCAACAAAAAACACAAATATGGAGTCATTTCTGAATCTGTGACTTAAACTAGGTTCCAAACAAAGTCGTAACACTTTTAAAGATACATTCCTGAAAAACCAAAATAAAATAAAATGAATAAATTCTATATTGACACTAAAATAATCCTCGAATTAGGGTTTGAAAAACACCAAGATTTCATGTGTGATTGTGTGATCTGAGAAATTACCCAAAAATTATGTTATGTGGGATGCTTATAAGACTGAAATCTTTGGAAAGTGAATAAGTTCAATCATTTAAAAAAAAATTAAAACGAAAAAAACATTTAATCCCGAGTTTACAGATAACCCTCTCAGCTTTATATGTTCTAAAAACTTTAAACTCTTTTTTGTTGCAGCTCTGAAAGAACTTTGTAATTAGATCGTCAACAACCTTTTCTAAGCTGCGTTATTTCGGTCCAACTCTTTATGATGAGAATAAACGTCGATGCAAACCTGGCTTATTTGAATGATTTGACTGTGTGCCAGATACAAATTTAAATCGGCCGGGGGGGATGCGTAGTGAATCTTGTAAATCCCTGCTGTCTCCTGTAAGTTTCAGGTGTCAGAAAGTAAGAGGAAGAATGAGGAGGAGTAAAGGTCAACCTGGCAGATGGTACACCGTAAAGTGATGTAATAATGAGGCTTTCTGCTTCATGGTTTCTCCCACAGCACGGTAACCTTATGTCAAGAAATGTAACAATTGAACCTATACCGCCTCAAATCGCAGCTCTTCACAACAGAGAAAACTAGAAAAAGAAAAATAAATTGGTGGGGGGAGAATGCAGCATTTGGAGGAAACTCCTCTCACACAGAGAAGAAATGGATGCCAAAGCTGCTGCTAGTCGGACATTTTTTAGGAGCCGGGAGGAGGGTTAAACAGACTTTGTTCTGGTATTCCACCAGTCTTCCTTCTCCCCTGCAAGCTAACAGCTCATGGCCACAAGGAATAGAGAGAGGAAAGTCAACACAGCCACCAGCTCCGACAGATTCCCCATCTATGAGTAAATATTTGAACAAAAGCCCCTCAGAGGGAGGTAAGGAGGAAAGCAAAGAGATGCGGAGACATTTTGTTTCCCAGCCCGCTCTAATGATGTGACCCAGGACGGGAAGCGGGGCTGCGTTTTAAGCCCCGCAAAACTGGCATCTCTGAGATTATCCGACTCTACGGGGATCTCATGGTTTGGCAAAGGAGGCATAAACACCAGGAAGTATGAGGCCAAGTCAAAACATGCTTATCGCTTGCCTAGTCAGAGGGATTAGACCAAGAAGAAAGAAAAGATGGATTGGGGTTGCATCGACTCTTATTCCTTCTCCGTACTTTGCAGCCTATTCCCTGCTTTGCAACAATGCATATTTTTCCTTTTAAGATAGCCGTGATGTGCATACAGACTAAAGCAAACGAGTAAGCAAATTTAAAGGGCCGCTAACGAGACATTTCTCTGAAATCTGGAGGAGATTGTTCAAAACCCTGGAACAATCGGCGATAAAGTGAGGGACTGCCATCTTTGAGATGGATCCCAGAGCAAACCTTTAGGTCATTTTTTAAACTTTGTTTGTAGGTATACATGTGGAAAAGAACTTATGTTCTACAGTAACGATGCCATCAAAGGCCACGGGACATTACCTCGGACTGTCAGGGCACAGAATGTTCAAGAATGCCAAATGGGTTAAAAAACAAATAAACAAACAATGGACTTAAAGTTCCTTTCACATTTTTAAGGGTTAAGCACTGCCATGGTTAAAAGTCACATGCTGCTAATGTTTTCAACCCTTCATTTTTTCCCTAGAACCAAACAAATGGGACTGAAATGAACCAATCGGTTAAATTTATAGGTCCAGACAACCCACTGTGTATTCAGTATGGCATGTTACAAGTCAATATCATACAAATTTAATAAAGTGAGATACTACACCACTATATTCTTTGCTTTTCACATCTTATAAATTATGAATTATATACAAACGATTGTCACTTTGTTATGTTGGCATATTGTCTAACAGCTCAAAGGGATGCATTCTAAATCCTCTGACAGTCATCTCCAGGATATCTACTAATCTTTTCTAACATCCTCTCATTTCGGCTCCATCCATCACGAGTTGCTCCAAATTACCATTTGGAAAGGCTGGAGGTGATTTCGCATCCCGCCGTTTTTCCGAGGCGGGCAATCATAACAAAACAATCGGACAACCGAGCTCTGGCTTAAGCCTAATGAGAGCGGGCCGGGGCCCCACGCCGAGGCTCTGGCTCCAGACGCACGCCGGGGGAAGAGGAGGAACGACCTGTGGCCGTGCATGCTAATGAGCCGTGGTGCGTTCAGGAGCCGGACGAAACGAGGCCCCCGGATCTCGGCGCTCTGCTGCAGGACACCTCCTCCCGCATAATGATGTATTGGCGCTCCAGAGCCCGTTCCGCGCATCTGATCTGCTAAATGCCAGAGCAGCAATTTGCTGTCAAAGGGGTCATGTGGCGGTTTTGGCCAACGAGGCTTTAAACGCAGGCTGCCTCTTTGACAAAAGCTGGGGGGAGCGAAACCTAAAGGCCAAACAGTCGGAGGACTGAAAAGCAATCAGCTGCAGTGTGTAATCATTTCCAGTGCACTGCGTCGGTGTGAATTTATGAGGGGGGAGAAAAAAAAAAAGCAGAGCGTTTTTCATTTTGATTCCGTTTAAGTAGTGTCAGTTCATGAGCCAGACTTGAACAATGTAATCAAGAAGTGAGGCCCGCCTCCCCATCTTTTTCCCTGTTATGTAACACATTAGAAACTAGAGGTTATACCAACAAGGGAGACAACGTTTCCTGGCTCAGTAGGTGTTCAATTTGTACCCCCTCCCACCCCCAGTTGATTATCTAATTTGATGGGAATAAAAAGATTTAAAAAAAAAAAATTCATGCCACATCTCCACTTAGAAAAATAAATTTTTTCCCCTTTCTTTTTAATCCCCCTTTTTGGTTTTTACCTCAAGAAGAGGCAGAAAGAGGCCAACATCAGAAGCATTGGGTGGATTTTACGATTAAACAAAAAAGGGGAGAGAGAAAAAGAGAGAGAGAGATGTCTGGGTGAGAGAGTTTCCGTCTATGCAGCTACACTGTCACAAGGAATGAGTTGAGACAGCTGTGCAGGGTACAATGAAGGAACCACAGAGTGACCTTGTAGCTGAATATTATTTACAGCTTAATCATTTACAAAGTTCATTTCTATGGCAAATGAGATGCATCTGGGTTGTCAGGTTTAATTAAAGCAAATATCTTGCCTTTACCTCTGACCAAAATTCCACCTTGCATACATATATATATATATTCTGGTCACAAGACCTTAAAGACTAGTTTATTTTTACTGATATTTTGGAAAGCCACTTGCACTTACGGAGGAAATATCATTAGTAAAAATGTTCAAGGTTGTGCCAGGCATTTACTATACTTAGTTAAGATTAGATCAGGATGGGGGCCTAGGTTAATCCATGCGGACCAAAGGCTTTGTTTTAAAGAGCCTTCTAAACATAATCTTGTTCAATTAGCTTTTCTGGGAGTAGAACGAGAGTCATAGAGCCAACTGTTCCCGGGGAGGACTTAATAGAAGAAGCGTATGAAAGGAAAAAGCTAAAGCGTGTAGAACTATGGACGGAAGCACAAAAGAGAGGTTGGAAAGTTAGGATTTGTCCAGTGGAAGTGGGATGTAGAGGATTTGTAGCAAAACACCCCAAAACCCTCGTTGTCGAGGGTTTTGGGGTGTGAGTGGAGTGTGAAGAAAATAGTGAAGGACGTGTCAGATGAGCCACTTAGATCCAGGAAGTGGATTTGGATTAGAAGAAGCAATGGTAGCTGGGGGGCCCAGCAGGGGGGCCATTTAGAGTAGACCGACCTGAGACAGACAAGGAAGAAATCCAGGAAGAGAAAGTGTGTGTAAGTGAAGAGTCAGAATTAGCCCTTTTAAACCAGTTGGCTGTCTTATGTGAGTTGGCTTATGTGGCCTTTGTTTTTGTTGTTGTTCTTAATGACTGTAAGTCTTCTTAGCATTGGTAGAGGGCCTTTAAATTCATTTAGTTGGTGTTTTGTCTGCGTTTTGGATAAGTTCGTTAGCCGAGTCTGTGAGTGTGTCTTGTCCAGGTACCACCCTCTGCACCATCTATTACTGTCATTACCTCCTACCTGAATTTCAGTTTGGATCCCTTAAAAACACATTACAACAAGTCTGAATGGATGACATGAACACTGTATCCATGTGACTTTTTACAGTCTATGAATACAGTATTTTTGTATCTAAAACTACTCCAGATGTGAATCCCGGTCATCAAGACACTGACCAGGTTCAAGTGCTATTGTCCACCCTAAAAAATTAATAGCAACATGCCACTTCATTTGTGACACATGGCAGGAATGTCATGTATGATGCGGTTCCTGGCGTTATGTGGCGTTTTCCTGTAACTTAAGGGAAATGGACTTTACCACAGTTCTTTTTTGGTATCCATCTTTTCATTTATGTTGAAGCTTTTCAAACTGCTTCTACTGCTTATGTGTCACCAGATCAGGGGGAAATGAGACATCCCTGGAAATTCCTGTCTCCAAGCTTCCACGTCTACCTCTTCTGGGAGAAAGTCCAAGTTGTTCCAAAGCCAGTTGAGTGACATAATCCTCCAACTGGTCCAAAGAACGGCCATTAAGCCTGGTCCTAGCGGGATAGGTCTGATAACCTCCCCTGAGAGATGTACACTGGGAATCCTGAGAACCACCGCAACTCGTTCTTTTCTGATCTATTGCAGGTAAACTGCAATTCAATGACCTTTGAGTTGGAGAATTCACGATACAGTGATAACTCGCTCAAGTTTGGGACAGTAGAAACTCACCCAAAGATTCAAGTCTAGGGTTCAAAACTCGCAAGAGACTATCTGAAATCTGACTACGCTGAAATTGTTAAAGCACTCAAAGATATTGTACTGGAATTATCCTTTTTTTTTTTTTATCCCTTTTGTAGTACTGACAAATGAGCGGTTCTTTGACCAGAAGGTAGTCATCAGGATTCCAAAGCACAAATAGAAACGTCTTTCCTTGTTTTCCATCTTGATCCACTCCTGGTTCCCCATTCCCTCTTGAAAGCCACAGGGGGGTAAAACAAGTAGTTTCATTCAAGTACCATGTCCTACTTAACCCGTAATTTTCATATCACAGTGCTTTACGTTCGGTAGTTCTACTTGGCAAAGGGATTTGCATACCTCCTCAACCACCAATATAAAGCACCACCTGTGCTTTGTTCAAATTCAGCACCCCCCCTAAGGCTGTGGATTAAAAGAAAAAAATCCTCCAGACGTCGGTTTGCATAGCTTAATCGATCCTTAACTGATCAAAGAGTGTTAAATGCTGAAATACTACCGGATCAAGACACCAGCGGATAGGATACCTCAATACCCAACCGGCCCTCCAGCCGCCTGGAATGATTTCTCCATCGCTTACAGTAGCAGCATCTGCTGACTAAGTCCAACAGCTCCATTTGGATCACAATCCATTCCATAAGTCAACATAATAGCCCGTGAGGATGAAGCCGATTCTCCAAATGTATCAATATTACCCCGGAACACCCTTCAGCCGCGGCTTTCCGGTTGAATAATGGTGGGCTTATCTCACCTGACAGGAGACAAAAGAGAACGAGGAAAATAAATATTTCTGCCTCGTCACATGTTTGGCTCCCCCCTCCCCCCACTCCATCACTCACGCAGCTAATAGAGATGCATGCGGGGTAAAACGCCACGCATCCTCGCCGGCTTTGTCCCCATCATGGTGACAAATACAAAGCCGCTCCGTCCTGCTGAGTCTCTCAATCAAATGCAGCCTTTAGCATACGAGTTGGCGGGTTCCGTTTAGTTTGCATCCTCATCTGCTAGCTTCATCCATTAATTCGTTTGTAGACCGCTTCTGACAATAGCAGGCACGGCTTGCCAAAAAAACACAAACTGGACACAGAACTCCGAGATGAGTTCTGAGTTATCGGCAGTTGCCCGCGGCATGCAGGGTATCGTGTTGGTTTGTTACACCTGGAAATAGCTGGAGGCCGGTCAGCAGAGAAGAAGAGGAGAGTTTTAATTACAGGCTTCCCACAATGCGACTAATTTGTTTGAAAGAAAAGCAAAGGAAGTCGTCCCCAAGAGGCAAAAGGGAATTTGTGGAAGATGTAACAAAACAGGACCACCTGCTGGTTCCCACAAAGGCAAACCCAGACAACAGTTGTTTCTGTGCCTCTTCAGTTTTAGTCAGAGAACCCGTCATGCGTGATGATGGAGAGACTTTCTGTGTTGCGTGTAGAAATGCGAATGAGAGTGTATTCTAACATTTTATATAGGGAAAGCAGTCAAACTGGGTGTATTCAACTACAGACTAGGGATGCAAATTATCAATTAATTCATTAATCATTAGTTGATTATCTTATCGATCGACTTTCGATTAATTGATAAGCGGCGTTTTTCACCTGAGTTTCAGGGCTTCAATAGGGCCTTAATATAATTGAGGTATTATATTACATTAGCCAACATTATGATACCATAATTATATTGTATTATATTATACATTCCTCAAGTAATTATGCATTAGGAGAAGAAAGCAGACACGTTTTTAAGGTAAAACTAAATCTTTAATAAAAAAAAAAACCTGGCTCAGTTCTTGCATGATAGCGCTCATCAACAAACTGCTGGACTGGTTCAAGGCTTGAACCAGTCCAGCAGTTTGTTGATGAGCGCTATCATCTCTCCGGTTGATGCTAATGCTAACGGATAGGTGGCTATGCTAGCGAGCTAGCTGGCTAACGCCCCAACGTTCTTTTTTTTGTGGTCGCGGACAGTCGCTATGACAACCTTCTTTGCCTGAATTAACAATATTGAAGTGGTCACACACCGCACTTCTTTTCGCCCGCTTAATTTTGTTTTCAACCCTGGTCTCTCTCGAGGCGTGTTCTCGTTCTCACGCTGTGTTCAAGTAACAGTAAAGCGCTAGCGGTTAATCGTGATTAATACATTTTGATCGAGCAACCTCTTGATCGACAATTAATCTAAAGTCGATTAACCGTTTGCATCCCTACTACAGACAAAATTACTTTTCTCCAAACATATGACTAAAATAATAAAATCAAAACATAATCTCGTCAGCGTATAGTAGGTTTGCAGTCTAAATGTGGACAGACTCAAAATCTAAATAACACCACACAAAGGTCTACCTCTAACCAATTTGACCTGTCAGTCCAAATGATTAACAACTGTGTCAAAAACATATTTTCCTTGATAGAAAATCAAAGCACACAAGCACTTTTCAGGAGCGAGAATACAGAGTTGAATTCGTTTGAAACTGAAACAACTTGCAGCTTAAAATCGCTTCAATAAGAAATGTTATCAAAATGGGCAAAATTTAGATTTAGATTTACTAGAATTATCCAAGTACTAAAATTTAAATGAGGTGTAATAATAAAGGCTCCAACTATAAGGGCCAGATTGGCCAGGTTGAGCTCCATCTTTGGAAACCAGCATACTTAACTTTGTACAGTGACAGGTTCAGACTTTTACACCGGTATTGCATTAAGACAGAACAGCCAGGAGGATGAGTGAGGGTGATATGAGTATCCTGCATGTATCAAATTCCTATCTATAGTAGGTTAATGCCAACTTGTCCACAGACAAGAGGGCTGGCTCATTCAACTGCATTCTCTCCCACATCTGTTCATTACCGAAGAGGAAGCTCCGACTGGCTTACTCGAGGCATCGACATCTGTCAGTAACCGGTGTCGCCGGCACTGCCAAATCCTCGAGGCCGGGAAGTTCCGAGCGTACTTCCTCGTGGGTCACCTCTGCCTCAACCTCCTGCGATGCGATTCAACTTTTCAGCTTGTCACTCAGAGCGGCCGTTTTTCCTAAATTCCCCAAAAGATGATTGGTCAAGTAAGGTGCGACCGCTGTAACTTGGACGGGCACGTTAAATCGCAGTTGCACTTCCGCCCGCCTGGTCTCATATTTTGGATAAAGTCCTTTTCTCAAGATCATCTAGTCAGTCATTATCCTCCCCCTCTTTTTTTTTTTTCCTCTCAGTTGGCAAGTCCGTTAAGCTCAAGCTGGCCAACCTGATGCCCTTCTACTGTCGGCAACAGTGGCAGTGCTCGGCAGGCTCCGCAGCTCACTGAAACGCGTCCAGCACTCGCATTAGCTTACTCTAGTGTGATGCAATTCCATTTTTATTTTTACACAAGGTTAAACGCGGCCGAAAAGAAAAGCGGCCTTTTTTTTGTGAAAAGGCAAAAACAAAAGATCAACCCATCATCAGCTCGCTGCTAGAATGGTTAAGTAAGTTAAGAAAATAGAACCGATTTAGGCAGATAGTTGACCTTTAAATAACGGTTCAAGCTAGACTCTCTGGAAACAAGACTATGATCAGAGGGTTAGCCATCCCTCCAGGAGAAAGAACAGCTACTAAATTGAGAGTGACAGTTGGGACATAGCAAATGAAGACAGAGCCTCCAGGAGATCTCTGGGCAGTTATCAATCAAAAAATAAAACGCACGCACATGCACACAACTCACACAACTCACACAACAAATCATTAGCAACAAGCTGAAGTATGCTCTCCTGTAAGTACAACAGATGACACCCAGTTAAATTAAAACAGGTCGGAGTTATGCATTATGTATTAGTTATAGTTTCATATGCTTATCAAGGGAGCTTTTCATTTAGTTTTTTTTCTGTTTCCAATAAGCACATGAAATGCCTAGATGAACCTTAATTACAGTCATTAGTGAAGTTCTTTCTAGTGTCATTAAAAACCTCTGGACTCATGGGAAAGCTGCAAAAAGCTTTCAGAAAAGAAACAGCACAGTAACTTCAGATTTCGAAGATGTTATCACCAACATCTTTTTATGGAAGTGAACAATGTTCATGTCTGATTCAAGGCTTTGCAAGTAATTCAGAAAAAAACATGGAATCCATAAATACATAGGTAGGAACAAATGTCTTAAATGTAGGTGGAAGACTTTTACATTTTCCTAAATTAAATCTATGCCACAGTGACCTGAGTATTTAGGTACTGTTTGCCCCTTTGTTGTCATTTCTACCACAAGCCTCATCACTATGTCGCTATATGAAAACTAGCTATGAAATTGCAAGGAAGATAAACTTGAAGACTCCTCCGCTGCTGGAAGAAATGTATACAGGGAAAAATTATTACAGTTTACAGCCATAAACACACTGAACATGAATTTACTATTAAATTACTATTAGTGCATTTGTTCCATTTCACAGAAAAAAGGAAGGTAAAACGTACATTTGACTGCAGCTATATTTGACCCCTAAAAGTTTTTTTTTTTGTTTCTGTTTAAGTTGAACAGAAAAAAAGAAACTATGAATCAATGATGAAAGGATGATGATGAAAACAACAACATGAAAGAGATAGGGAAATGGCCTAACGCTGCGAAAAGTCCTTCAGGATGTTGCACTTAGTCCAAGAGCTGGCATCTGTTTCCCTGGACTAGAAAACTCTCACGCCACATGCCAGTTCTTAAATCCGACGTCCTGTGTCTCGCCTTTTCATGGTCACCTTCAGAGCAACACCGCACATATCAAATGTGTCAGAAACTTGTTCAACAATATTACTGCTTACGTTTATCATAGATGTTAAAAAACAGCCCAAGCGAGCCCGTGATCCACGATAAATCAGTGTGGGTGCGTTATGTGACTTATTTTATGGTGTCGGGATGGGATGGCTGTGAGAGAAGTTTGATCCCCCCCACGGGGCAGCACTTAGCAAACAGCCTGTTTTCTTCCTACAGAAGCCAACAAGCACCATGCAGGCACTTGATATTCCCAGCACAGGTCGCCTCAAATGGGACATCTGTTAGCTTCCTGCAGTAAGGCCTCCACGAACCACCTTCCTCATAAAAAGGTACCAGAGGAATAAGGATCAACTGCCCATCTGCTTCACTATTAATTAGAGATACAAACTCGTGGCGGTCCGTGCAAGTTAATATTTTGCTAACTCCTTAGCACGTCGCGGGGATTATTAAGATGCTCGAGCTCGAGAATGTGCTGTACGCACAACACGCTTTTATTGCTAAATTTTACACAGGAATTAAAACAGAAAAGGCTGGCAGATGCAGGGTCACTGCACTGGGCGGCTCTTTGAATATATCAGTGGGCTGCCCGGAGACTGCAGCGGACTTTAATTTGGTGCCGACAGGTTCATCCGGTTCAACACTCTGTGATCTACTTCTGAGACCGGTTGAAATGTGTCATCAGCATTTACCCACTTTGATCTCAGCTCCTTAAAAATACTTGTGGACTCCTAGCAAACAATGCTAGTTGATGAAAAGAGCGATTGTGACAGTAATTCAATGCTTTTTTTCTCTCTTATGTGTAATTGCTTAGCACCGTTGACTCACAGCAAGATGTTGATTGATTGATGATTCCGTGTTTGCATGTTCTACCCGTGTCTGCGTGGGTTCTCTCCGGGTGCTCACTCCCACCATCCCAAAACATGCACGCTAGGTTAATTGGAGGGAGTGGATGCCTGTGTGGTTGTTTGATGGACCAGTGGCCTTGTCCAGGGTGTTTCCCGCCTCTCGCCCCCGCAACCCCGTCGGGAATAAGCGGTATGGAAAATGGATAGGCGGTCTGATTGCTCAAAATGGCCACACAAGTGGCTTTCAGACGAAAGTAATGGCTCTTCCCCTTGATTCGGCTGCACTCTGAAAAAATGTGAAAAATGACTTTCAAGGCCAACCTGTATCAAATTTGACTAGGATTGGAAGTTTCAAATCAAGGCAATTTCAATTCAAACCCACCCAGACAAGCATAACCTCAAAAGTAAACTAAAAGCACACTTGAATTTATGAAATCTGTAGATATTCATACCTGATTGTATGCGTTTTATTTATTTCGTGGTCTGCTGAAATACTTCACAAGACCTGTGTTGGCTGGTTGTTGTTTTTTTCAACAAAAGCATAACAAAGGTATCAAAACCACAGATAAAGTTAGCTAAATGCCTGATCTCGCAATAATTACTATACTACTATACCCTTGAGAAGGAGAAACTTCTCAAGTAGCATTATGTGGACATTAGATTATTGACTTCAGGCAAAATAGGTGCCAAATCTGGAGTAGTACAAGTTGCTGATTTTTAATGGAAAGCCAGAAAATAATAAAAAAGAAAAGGGTACAAGAGTTGAGTTGTACCAAGTTGGTAAAAGTGTACTAGAGCTATTAGTTACATACATACAGTCTACAGGCCTTCACACTTTTGTCGTCTTGTGGTAACATCACGCTCCTTCCAGGAGGTTATCCTATCACACCCTTTGTGATTTTAACATCAACATATGTCACGCAGTGGTGCATGCTGGGACAAATTGATCATGACATATTTGTGAAAAAGACATCCCTGAAGCAGTTCAGGGCCACACCAGTGTGTGTTGTTGGACAACAAGCAGGTTTTGAGTGACAACGCTGCTTCCAGAGGCCCATTCTGAGATGTCAACTGGGCCTTCCAAACAAAGCCCCTTTGGTCTCCGTTACGAGCTTTCTTGCTGGGTCAGAGGCATATCAGTTGCAGATTGGTGTAAACGATACGTGACAAAGACACATCAATCTTAGGTTGAAAGACATACGTGACAAAGGCCTTATGTTGCAGCCATGGCTACCCCGTTAGCTTTCAATTATTTGGCTAAATTGTTTGTGATGATGGTAAATTCTGATGGGAAACAGAAAGTGAAGGTAGAGAACCAATATGTAGGAAGAAAATAATAGCGAATAAAATGTTAAAGGCATGAAATGAAAGTGTTTCTATTACTAGATAAGTAAATAGAAATCTGAAAGGTTTGATATCTTAGCTATTTCTAACATAATTAATTTATGCACCTCCAGATGCGCAACTACTATCAGGGTTAAAATATTGTGATTAAAAGGGCAACATAACTGCCTTTTCAATAAAATTACTGAAAATAAAATTCATTAAAAAAACCTTTAGCATGACTTACGTGGGAAAAATGGAGCACCAACTTCTCTCTTCTCCTGAGGATTTTCTCACCCTGACCCTTAGAGAATCTTCTGCACCACTGCTCTGCCACTATTAATTCATCAGCACAAATCTCCTGCAAACTTCCTGAACAAACAAGCATGTTGGCTTCTGCTCCTTAGCATCCTCAGAGGTCACATCTCCCAAGAACACGACACTTCCCGGTTCGCCGTCTAACACATTGACCGCCGTTGTATTGACATCCGATTCATAAACTTGATACAAATGGACAGGCCGGGCCTCTCGCTGCGTTTGACCCAATAGTTGCTGACAAGGAAGCTTTCCAATCCAGCACCCTTCAAAATTGAAGGTAGAGCTGTGAATTTATTAAATGACAAGTTGCAAATGACTTTATTCACTTGATGGTTCACATCTTCTGTCTACCTCACTTGTTGAAACCCCATAGGGAACATGCACAGGACCTCATGTTGTCCAAGTAAACCTGTCTCTTGCTTTAGTGTTTTGGAACACGATAGCATAGTTAGTAGTAGCAAACAATTTGGAAAGTTTAGAGGTAAGATAAAAAAGGAACAGACACTGCTGCTAGTTTCACTGCTCATTATACGATATATTTCTGTTTATGTCATGTGTCTACATGTGTTGGAAACTAAGATTGGAAATCCATTAAGACTACATGCTAAAAGCATTTTCTGTCGCTCTGCTCTAAAAAAATCCTGATTGTATAACAGTGGCATCTAATTAAATCATCATACAAGGAACATCCAGTTCTGTCAAGTGAATGTGGCTATGTCAGATGGGCAAATATATGTGCATGTCTTTTTTTCTCTCATTTCATGTCATCCACCTAATTGAACGCTGACAGAAGTTGTTACGATGCAATTCATCTTGAGTGCAAAATAAATGTTATAAATGAATAACTACATTTTTGCTGCTAAACAACTTAGTGTCAGCATCACCCCCATGTTGCACCTAGTATGCAGTTAAAAACAACAGAAGATACTTGAACTAGTTTCAAATGTGGTTCCAGACTTAAAAACAAACAAGTGTTTAACAAAACCGTACTTTTAAATGGCTAACCACCAACACGGTGGACAAGATAATAGTGCCAACAGAAACAAAATTGTCTTCAATTATCCACTCATGTACTATGTCAGGAATGGGGAAAGGGGGAGTTTTTGATTTTGCATAATACTAACGGTTGGAAATTCGTAAGAGTTTAATATTTGCAGTCCCAAAGACCTCACAGTGAACATTTAGACAGCATTATATTGGCCTTTGGTTAATCATTGCCCTTTCAGAGGGCAATGCAGCTGTCATATGCATAATTTTTCAAAAGGTATGACTTCTTATTCACTCTCCCTCTCTCATACTAAACACACACACACACACATATATATATATTACTATGAGAAATTCACAGCGACACATAACCGAGTTCTGATTAATTCATGTAAAAAAATTATCATACAGAACCAAGACGCTGCATAATTTAGGATTTTAAGCTCCCATTCTGTAAAATATGCAATAAATCCAACAATCAACTGGCACCACAAACAAGCACTCATAAAACCATAAATTCAGATGTGGAATAACAAGTTAAAAAAACTCTACATTTGAACAACTGCACAGTTTAAGTAATTTGAAGGACGTGTGTTTTTTTTTTTTTATATCTGGGAAACTTAGCTGTTAAGA
This sequence comes from Menidia menidia, assembly GCA_907169785.1. NCBI lineage: Eukaryota > Metazoa > Chordata > Actinopteri > Atheriniformes > Atherinopsidae > Menidia > Menidia menidia. The sequence continues at coordinate 17,753,958 of CAJRST010038888.1, read as the reverse complement.
GTCAAGGTTGGGAAAATAAACTTGCACTTAGGATGCATCCTCATGTGGTGGCACTCAGAAAAGCTATGCATGCTACCTTTAACTCCATCAATCGCTCATGTTTACACACCAAACATTTACATTCTTTAAAGTCCAACATTTAAACTGTATCTACACTGTACTGTACTCAGACTACCTTAGTCATTTAATTGAGAACACTATTGTTTGTTTAAAAAAGCGTAAATAATTACTTTACAGACTACTTCTGGATCAATTTTGGGAGTAAAATTGGTGCAAACTGAACTAAATGTGCATTTCCATCTGTTGACTTGCATCTTTCGTTCAGTCAGTCAGATTACTGCTTACGTTTCAACCCCAGACCTAATGCTTCCCTCACCAAAGTGGATTAAAAGGTACAGCGATGAGGGAAAATGACCTGTAGTACCCTTTTCACTAGCTCTGCCGAGGTCCGCGTCCGGTAAGGTGTGCGTGTCTAAATATAGAACTGCTTAACAGCAGTAGGGCACCTGTCCTGACCGAAACATCAAGACCCAGATCCAATAAGATGGCAATAATGAGGATCGGAGGGAGATGACAAGTTCGCCCCGGGTAGAGTGCACAGAAGTTTACGGGAGCCATTAGCGGTAGAGGAACCAGGGCAGAAAAAAACTTCAGCCTTAAAGTTAATCAAGGATCTCTGGAACAGAAAAACTTGTGGGGTGACTCTTCATTAGCGTAAAAAAGCCAAATAAGAGCTGCTCCAATGGGGGACACACTGGGTGTTATTGCCACTAGGGAGGGAGGGAGGTCTCAGACATATGCAGGAAAAAAAAAGAAGGTGTGGAGTTGTTTTTGTCGTGTTGGTGGATTCCTGTTGTTCTTTAGCTTTTCTCTGTTGCGGAAATAGACAAACATCTTATCTGAATTGGGCTGCAACAGTGTATTAATGTGATCTTGAGTATCCAGTAAGCTTTCCTCTTCACTCATCTACGATTAAATAAAATAAGTTGCCCATTATCTGCCCAGTCAAGCTAACATTTTACAAGATCTGATCTGGAAGCGAGATCATCTCAAAAGGGCTGCACACTTTAAGCTTTCTTGAAGACCATGTACAAACCCACCGGCATCATCTTAATGCAACTCATCCTCCACGGTGTGAGGTGAGAACTACAAAGGCAAGGCCGACACCGACCTGCCACGACGACTGAACCCTCACGCTGTAACCCTCGTACGGTCCACGCCGTGGCATGTACGTCTGCGGAATTAAACGAGCTAATTGGACCGGGGTGATCAAAGTACGAGTCCTCGTCACAATAATTAACCGAGCAGCTGCACTAATGGAAAAATGAAAAAACCTGTCACTGCATCCCGAAGTAGTGGCGCGTACCTGGGAATATACTAGAACCGACAAGGCCCTGAAAAGCATAGGTGCGCACACACACATGCCTGTGTATGAATTAATCATACCGCCTCTTTCCACGTGATATGGAAGCGCTGCGTCTGTAGTGGCAACGTTTTACGGCGCACACAATCACAGGATGTACTACAAACCATTTGAGCATCACTGCTACCGTGTAATAGCTCGTACGTCAAAGAGGAAAAGAAACTAAACCCTGTTTTTTTTTTTTTTTGCGTTGTGTTATATGTACGAATCATTAGGTTTTATTTACCCCAAACGCCCCAAAAAAGACGGAACCATCTGCCCGCACGATGGCCTGAAGCATATTAAGAACGCCCATTCCGACTGGGTTTGACAACCTCCAACTGACCTAAGGACCCACTAAAATCTTTGGTTCTTTACCTGCATGATACGGTCCGTTTTCTGTTTTTTGGGGGGGTTTTCTGTGCATCACAAAGAATTTGTTCAGGTATAACTAAGCAGATTTAGATCACAGAAGACTTTTTGTTTCGTCAAAGAAGAAGTTCTCATCAAACTGATGCCAACAACCCAAACGTTGAAACAACCCAAACAGTTAACAGCAGGATCCTGTTATTGTGCACTACATGTTATGAACGCTTGCGCCCTCGTCTTGCAAAGATTAACAATTGATTGCAAAATTCTAACTTTAACAGATTTTTTATGATGTAATCTCTCTGCTACTGAATTATTTCCCTTTCAAATGGAATATACGTGCACCTTCAAGCATTCAAGTGGCTACCAATCACCTTTCTGGTTACAACACATTCCGGCTATAGCTTATTCTCTAAATGACTCTTTCTGCCCTGTAAAAAGGAAGAAAAAACAACCTAAAAAAACCCCTGAACAGATGATAAGCTAGGTAAGAATGTTGTAACAGATTCGTCTTCAGTGATGGCAGAGCAAAAGGTTACAGACCAGACTTTATAGCAATTCTATAAAGCTCTGATATTTATTATAATTATTTTACAACAACTATTTGTTTAATCCGTCACACTGGTATTAGAATCTACAGTAGACCCATCATTGTTGTCAGCTGTTGGTGAGGACACATTGAAACTTTACGACTATCTGACCAGAGCGTAGGGACTCTGTGTAATCATATAATAGCATGGAGAGGACCGGGAAAATGGACAGTGTGCCTGTTTAAAAGCAAGTGTGCAAAGTCACACATGGCTTGCTCTGCTTCAGAAGGCCCGTCATGGCGGCCTAACGGCCATTCCACCATCTGGCGTCCGAAATCAGAGGACCCCGTGAAGATGTTTTGGCCTCTGCTGAAAAACGGCCCGTTTTCAACTGCGTTTCTGACGAACTAAAAAAAACTGCTAAGCCTCTGAAATCTCTCCAAGCTGATCTCTGAGGGGGAAATGTCTGTGTTGTCTTCTAATTTAAAAGAAGGAAGCTTTTTGTTTTTTCAGTCGTTCAATGGTGAAATAAACTGAAAGTCATTTCCAAACCACTCAGAATCCAAGATAGTCTTTGGATTTTTCTTAAAACCGTCATTTCCCAGACAAAGCATTCACTATTGTACTCTAGCCATTTCCACTAAATAAATGTAAAAAGTTCTTAGAAAGGGCCTTCATCAGAGAAAACCTTGGCATGATAGCTCCTTTGATTTACTTAATAAATCAGCCTAAACAACAAAAAGCCTCCTCCACAATTCCTCCACAAAGATTGTCCTCATTCGCACGCAAAACCCTATTAAAAAAAAACCTTGAATCTTTCATTCATACTCCTTTCAAAGCAAATCACTGTTTAAAACAAAGCTGCTTTTTAAAAACACCCATTACTGAGAGAAATTGTTTGCGGGCATAAGGGAGACGGCAGTAAAGTAAGTTGGTACATACCCAGCACGTCCTAGCACGGCTTCCATTGATTCCTGTGCCGAGAGGATAATGGAATCGATCCCTCAAACTACTTAACTTAAGCACGGGCTGGTCACGTGACATTGTCCTCATTAGAAAAGTAGAGCACTGCGCAAATTTATTTACCCATTATGCAAGCAGCCCAGGGAAGCGGGCCCAACCAAAACGAGGAGGGGAAGGGGCTTAAAACTGCTTAGCAACCGATATCTGCGCTGTGATGGGGAGAAAACTATGGGTAAAGGCGGGTGCCATTGGTTTGAAATAACAGGGAGAAAGAGAAAAAAGTTTCAAGCGAAAGAGAAAAGTTTACGAATCTTGGCAGTGCGTAGAAAGAGCAGAGAAAAGGCAATGGATCGGAGCTGGCTGGGCACAGGGGGGGAGGGTGT
>CAJRST010038888.1:17713312-17750211 GCA_907169785.1 Menidia menidia | reverse complement strand
TTGGTTCCAGGTGGTAAAAGCATAAGGGGTCCTGGTGGCAGGGGTGGGCCTCGCTCGCGTCGAGCCATCTGCTGATGAGTCACTCTTGTCTCTGTTCTTGTTTGCTCTGACTGGGCATGAGACTGCGGGCCACCAGTGTGTGTGTGTGTGTGTGTGCGCGCGTCCCTTTAGAGCATCAACACTCCGTTTTATGAGATGGCAACTCAGCGGTGACGAAAATCGATAAAACTGAAAAAAATAAAAAAAATAAAGAGGATGCGAATTCCATCCGTGATAAGGCAACGAGACACATTTAATTTGGCAAGGCTTGACTCCATTAATGAAAAATCCTGTCTGACAAAACAGAATGTATTCTGTGGATTACATCAACAACAACAACAAAAGGGAGGTAGAATATATTGGAAGGAGCGAATTATGCACCCCGGCAAGATTCGGCTAAGACTTGAAGTGCAGCCGCGTGCCGCAAATGAAATGCAGAAAATAATTGAGATGGGCTGCGGGCGGTGAAGACGGTAATCTGCCCAGTATTGTGCATGCCTGATGGCGGCATGCATGCTGCCTCCTAGATAGATGCCACCAAATAACAGCTCTGCTCCTGTGTGACAGCTCTTTCTCCTCCAGGCCACGGCTGACCCAAATCCCTCTGCCACAGACACTCTCACACTTCAGCGTCCTCTCCTATCCCCAATATCCCGATGCCAAAGGGAAGCCTGGCATTAAAAGCCAAACTTCTACTGCCCCCTATCTGCTCGCACGCGGCCTTGCGTCGCGGTACAGTGCAGCTTCAAAAACAAACAAACAAACATAATGCTCATTTGCATACACTGCAAAAAGGAGTGTCAAATGACTTGAAATCTGGTTCAGTTCTGACAGCAGCTTATGCACATCGGAGGGAAATAGAAACTGCTTATTGTTTCCCCCGTTTCTGATAGTGGGGGGAATATTCTGGTAGTGTATCATTTAAAAAAAAGAAGAAGAAGAAGAAAACAAATCAATTGAAATATTTCAACACAAGTGGAATGTTCATTTTAAACCAAATAACATTTCAATTTAAAGTAAAATTTCACTCCATAAAGTTTATATATATATATATATATATATATGTACACATACACATATGTATACACACACACATCCACACTTCCAGCTGTTACGGTGAACATAAACCTCCTCGTTCTGTTGTAAAAGAAAGAAAATTAAAATAAAAATCACAAAATACGATCTGACGAGTGAATCCTGATCAGACACGTTATTGTGACACTATATATAAGTGTGGGTTTTGAACTGAAGGCTGGCCCTGAGCTTGCTGTCCTGTTAAATTTGGGATTTAAAAAAAGAGAGGCAGTACACAATGTGTTGTGGTTCGAAACCAAGAGCATTGTGAATCAGGGCACCTACCAAGTGTCTGATAACAGCAGGAAGTAAAGTGCTCTTTGGTACATTATATAATTTTTTAGATTGCCTTAAACTGTTATTTTCATTATCACCTTTATTAAAAGGAAGCTCAACAAGACTTCGGGCATGATGGCCAGACACATTTTATAAATAAAACACTGTGTCACGTGTCTCAGAGAGTCATGCTAATCTAATTGAGCTGCAGTTTGGGTTGATACCTCCTGATTTTGATGGAAAATACTGTCTTCTTCTGAGAATGAGTGAATAGAAGTCTGTCTTGGACCACCGTCGAGCAGTGCCACCTACATGCCGAGACGGAGTTAAGTTAATCAGCTCAACATGTTTGTATCACTTCAAAGTATTTTCAGATTCCCCCTTGAAACCAAAGCAATCAGTTGGTCATGTATGGAAGGTGTAACTTAGCTGTAAACAAACAGAAAGCCGGTGACGAAATAGAGTTATTTTATGTTTAATTGTTTCTGTCTTTACATTTGATGGAAACCCGAAAGATGCCTCGTTTCATCCCTCTGTTTTCATGAGCTGATGTATGAGTTTTAATTTATTAAAAAGGGGGGAAGAGGGGGGAATTAAGTTTTACAAACTATCTTTGTTCTTTAAAGATAATTATACTGCAAATAATTGTCTGTTGGATGCTGAACACAAAACATTACAGTCAAGTTCAGCTTTTTTTTTCATCTAATAACTTTCCTTGTTATTTTTTGGAATTTCCAGGGACAGAAATAAAGGGCCCGGCAGCATTTGTTTTTAAACAATTGAATCAAAATTAATAAGAAGTCATAAAAGTATTTTTCACTGTTTGATTGTTCTTGGAAATACTGCCAGATCTGGACACAATTCAGAAATGGCCGGGCAGACCTTGAATAAAAAAAAAAGAAAAAAAAAAATCTTGTTTCTCAACAGACCTAAAGAATTGCCTAATTTCATAATCCAAATCTAAACTAATTCCAATGTTGTTTATCTTTTTTTAGTTAAATTCCCCTCAGCAAAGCTTGTTTAGATCTTTGAAAAACAATTGTAACAGTATATACATTTTTATAAATCACGAAAAACATCTACCTATATAAAAATGATACTTCAATACTTCAGAGAAAGTAGTTTGGGGATCTATCTATCGTTGAAACTCTGCCAATGGAGAGGTTAGGACCATCTTTGGGAGAGATGCCATCCATCCCCATGAATATTTTTGGGTGATGAAACCCGGCCCGTTAGTTTGACGGCCCGATTTGAGTCAGGCAGCCTATGATTAGCTTTCTGAGAGGCGGGAGAGAAACGGCTGAGCTCTGTCATGCTTTCCTGACAGGTAAGCGTGAATCTGCCGCTGAACGCTGAATCTGCCTTTCTGCACGGGGAATTTTCTTGGCGGAAAGTGCTGTAAAACAAATAAAACTCTGACGGCAGCAAAAAAAGAAAACGGAAAAGCTTAAGCACAGAAACAATGACAGACGCTAAAAAAAAAAAAAAAAATGCTTTGCCTATATCAAAGCGTCAACTTTTTTAACCTGCGCAATAACGAACAACCACACAACACCCAGTTTTCTTATTTTGGGGGGGGAAAAAAACACGGTTCCCCGATAAAAAAAAACAACTCATGCTGCTTTAACAATGCCTTTATCCTAAGAAGGTGCAAAAATGTACCCGTTTTTGTCACTTTTAGAGAAAAAAGCAGCTTCTTTGGACATCACCTGTATTTCCCATACTTAAAAAACTGGAAAAAAACTAAAAAAATAGACACAAAGGCACAATCGGTAACTGGTCATTTAAAATCAGGTCTGTGACCGTGTTTTTGAGGGTAGGAAAAAAACATAATTTCTTAGGACCAAGCCAGAGGATAATTTTATTACAGCTCAAAACGGCTCTGACAAACCTCACTGGTTAATATCAGGGTCTTCAACAAGACTACTGCTTGGCTCGAACAATCCTTTTGAACTTCTTGGAAAACTAAATTGCGTCATTCCTCTAGAAGTTGCGGAGAGTAGCAAATTTATGGTTACGCCTTGAGGCGGGTGTACAATTAGATCAGGTTTAAGGATTAGGCTCAGGGGATTACCTTTTTTATCAGTTTCTACTGACAAGAAGAGCTCTCCCACTTTCTAAGTTTTCTAGGACTTACATTTAGGTGCTGAGGGCTGTCCATTTGATACATTGTTGGCCCCACAAAAAGAGATCTGAACATGTCTATTTCTCTTTTAAAAAAAAGAAATTCAAGGAATCTCATTATGGTTGAACTTAGACTCACAAAAAATTTTTTTTTTAAAAAAAAGCTCCACATTGACTAACATGAGGTGGTTTGTTCGATCTTAAGCATTTAGGAGATTTGAGCCATTTTACTGCGGTCCCATTTCATAGAGATGCAAAACATGCTACAAACATGAGAAAGCCATTAGCCACATGTTCTATGGGGTCTAAATGGGTAACATAAACCAACATGAACCCCTAAAATCCCGTGTTTACAAATAAGAGCAGGGCAGAGATGGTGATGAAGCACTTTGTGCTCCTCTCGGTTATGTATGGAGTAAATCCTGTCATGGAGAGGGCTGGAGGACGGGTTTATCATCAGAAAAGGCCACGGCCTGCCGCGCAGTGGGACGGGGGCTGCCCAGTGCAGGGAGCATTACATAAATAGTTTAACTGCGCATCCAAATTCATCACACGGCCAGATAATCGTCTCATCAGATTTATATTTAGAAAAGGCTTACATCATGGCGGCAAGGCAGATTAATACTTTAGAAGCACATACACAACTGTTTATGTAATGACACAAAAAAAAAATGGAACAGTTTGAATATGCATCCTTTTTATTATTGGCCTCCATTAGTGAGTAGAGCTAGGGGGAAAAATAACAAAAAACTTAGTGTAAGATTGTGGGTGTCGAAGATTATTAATCGATCCACTAGTGGAAATGCGTCAAATGCGACCAAAAACGAATAATAAAATAATTTTGGGAACCATGTAGGACAGTGATACATGTCACAAGGCCACATCTTTACATTAGTGAAACTTCTTCCGTTTACTGATTATTACACATAATAAATCCCAGTCCCAACAAGCCAATCCATGACATCCATTGCGTTAAATTGGTTCAAACGCCTACCTGTACAGCAGAAAAATTCTTCCCTATTTTGAACTTTATATCTTTGAAGGGTGAAAAATGGCTGTGTCTCAGCCACAACTTCTACTGCTTTGCATTTCAGTGTAGTTACAATGCCACCCCTATGTTCCCCACACATAAGGTAAGGATTGGTATTCATTTCCTGGTAAATGAACAATAAAAACATTTTCTAGTCATGACACTGGCAAAAATAAATACAGCTTTTCTGTTATGACTACTGACGTGGCTTCTCTTAAAATTATTACTGGGAAACTTTGAAGTCTTCACAGGGCATATCAATGACATAACACTAAACTGTTGCCCAATAACAGGGTGTCACAAAAAGGGATGATAATATGGGTGCGAACAAGCAACCACAAAGCGAACAAAGCCATCACTTTGAATTCCAAGAGCAGAGCCGGCTTAAGGACGTCCATAGTGGCAAAAGAAACGCAGTCATCCAAATGCACTTTTCTCAGATGGCATCTTTTGGAGTCATGCCAGACGGCGATACAAACATTAAATCAAGGTCTTGTAGCCTGTAGCTACTGACGGCTTCGAGTGAAGACGCTCGGTGACATTACAGCTCCGTTCATCCTGCAGATCGCACCCCGAGGACAGTAACCAATTTGTCCCTTAGCAAACTGAGGGGGAAAAAATGAACCAGTTTGACATTTAAATCAGACAGCTAATTGGACGAGGCATAAATATCTCAGGGGTAATGATTTTTCGGCTTTTCCGGAAGCTCATTGCAGGTGTCAAAGCTGTTTGATGCACCCTATGCTAATGTGTAACCCTTTGAACGTTCCGTCCATAAACTTTGGTTAATTTGACCCATTTAAAAATGAATGCCATCACTTTAGTTTTCTTCCATAAAATTACCTAAATTAACATGATATGAATAGTTAATTTAAAAAAAAGAAAGAAAGTGGAGGTAGTTGCTGATTATACCTTTGAAAAAACCCATTTGTGATAATATCGACATATGTGACTCTGACCCTAAAAATAGTCTAAATAATTCTGAATTGACATTTTTAGTAAAAAGTTAGGCATAATTTCATGTAAAATGAGGTCTGTTATGCCCTTCATAAAAAACATGAATAGAACATTTGTGGTAATGTGCTGGAAACGAGTCAACTAAAAGTTATAACAGAACTTTGTAATAGTTCTACCATTCAAATCAGTATTCCATAGTGGAAATAATGCAGAATTTTTGCATTTTTTCTCCTTAAAATTAGACAATTATTAGCATGAAGTGAAGACAATGAGGCTTAACAACAGAAAATACAATGCAACTTTTGTTGTGTTTATTTGAAAAACTCTTCAGTCCATGGTATTTATGGTGCTAATTTATGCCCAAAGCTTTAATATAACTGAATCTAAATATTACATTATCCTGCAGTCTTTTTCAAATGATAGAAAAAGATTGTTAGAAACTAAGTATAAGTTAGTCACTATGGCGCTGCTATTTCAAGGTGAAAATAACTTATTTAAACTGAATCTTCAAAGCAAAGGGTATCCCCCTGCGTTTTCCCTGGTTTCCCTCTCACTCACACCTCGGTGCAGAGCTGAGAGGAAGTCTGAGTGTGATTTCCCCGTCTTCACACGTTCTACTGCAGAAAAACACTCGCAGGTACGCCAGCGGCAGAGAAATCTACCTCAGCCGCAGCACAAAAAAAAAAAAAAGAAATCACTGCATGATTTACAGCTAATCGATGCGCGACACATGAATATATACACGTTCACTCCTACTTTAACTTAGCATTTTCTCTGTTCCCCGCTGAGATTCACGGCCTTGATGCAATTTCCCCTATTATTGATTTAAACAATGGCATGAAATGTTAAATTCTCAGATTCCTTTGAGAAATAATTGACCGGGTCCTTACAAGTGGAAAAGAGAAGAAGAGAAGATTTAGTAAAAGACAGAGTGCATTGTTTCTGAGTATTCACAAATATCAGCCTCAGCTAAGTTTTATGTTCTTAACCTATATGTGTTTTTTCTAGAGCTCAGAAAAATAAAAAAAGCTTGCTATAAAAAAAAAGCCTGGCGTGTGATGAGTGAGGCTGCGTTCTGGCTTGGTTCCAACTTAGCTCCTCATCCGTTTGAGTCTGATGCCTCTGACATAAACATTGCTCTATCACTTAGCCGCCGGAGGGCAATTTCATTTATTCAAATGTATTTTAATAAAATTTCAAAACGAGCTCAAATGAGACGGCACGACGACTGACTGGCAAACAGAGAGATTACGTTCTCTCCCTGAGCTCGTTTCCCTGAATTATGCATGCGGCTGAGTGGATGCGCCGTATTCTGCTACACTAACTGACCTTTCCCATTAGTTGTGGCCCAGTGTCCCTGGGCGTTCGGTTCGGGAGCGCATGTTACACAACTGGAATGACTATGCTCAACTACATGTTGGTTTCAATTGTTGTGTCGAGCATCTCTTTTTCTAAATGAATTGCCAACACCACTCGGCCACTGAGGAGATTTTACAACCTTCGAATCCGATTCAAATTGCGGTGAATACACAAGGTTGTTTTTTCCATTTCACTCTCTTAAATCATTTTTCATGTCTTTATTTTCAAATAGCACGGCCTGAAACTACTCTGATCTAGTCAATCCCCATCTAACGCCATCAGTGAAAAGCATATAGTCAATGGCCGACCTAAAAAGTCTACCTGCCGAAGGCTTAATGATGGTCAAACCAGGAATCTGAGTGGTGGGATGTTATGCAAGTGACTTTGATCACAACGTAGTTCATGATGCCAAAGAATCTAATAAACAGGGAGGGAGCAGATCTGGTCAAATCTGCTGCTTCTCATATTTCATATACGACTATCGCAAACACTTACACAGAAATCTTTTGAAAACACTGAGGTAAGAGGTAAAAGAATATGACCAGGACTTGTAAAAATGAATAAAAAAGTAGCAGTAATGGGTTACGGGTTAAGCCAAGATAGAAGTAGCCTACTAAATACATTATTTGATTTAAATTAATTCTCTTTTTCTTTTTCAATGGGGAGCTACGAAAACATATTTGTGCGTCGTTAAAGTGGCATCACCCTTAAATCAGCTAATTGGATTGAACAAACTGACAAAAGAAAACTATTGATTTTCTACTGTTCTTTCAAAATCCGCATTACTGTTTGTTTTCACTGCACTGCCTTTAGTGTTTGTGTCCACAGCTCTCCTGCACGGTTAGAGAACACAGAATTTCAAAAGGGCGTGTCAGAGCCAAAGCATGTGCACTGGTTACATTTCATAGTTAGATGATGCCCAGCCTTTGACCACATTTTTGTGTACACCGTGGACTTCCTCTGACTTCAACAAGCTTGGAAGATCTCCCTGTGACGATACAGAAATTAGTCAACTTTGCAAAAATTGGGACTTTCCTGGATGCCACCATTTTATTCTAAAGCCTTTATCAGTGGATATACATAATGTGTCGATATCACCATGCATCCAGGCATTGAACAGTAAATTGAAATACTCCAATAAGTTTGTGTGGCTTTACAGCCCACTATTTAACATCTCGAACAGCTTAGCCCGGTAAGTCAAACGGAAGGAGCACATTTACCTGGAGCATATTGCTTTTTCAAGGGGAGAGACCTGCAATGGGCTGAGTCAGTGTCTTTTTTTCATCCTTCAATTCATCCCCGTTTATATCCCCTATAATTTCTAGGCGTTCCACTTCCGAACACTCCAGCGCGTAAGTAAATAGGGACAGCCACAAAAATGAAATGCGTCATGCAAGGAGGCAAAAGAAAGCCACAGCCGTAAATATAACACTGCTAACGGTTCTTCTGCATCTTAGCCAAAGAAATGATTGAGGCCATGCCGCAATTTATTTATTTTGTTTGCAAATATCGTAACATGCCCAAGGAACCCAAGCACTGAAAGAAAGGATGTAACAGTAATGGAGCAAAGCAAAAGTCTGCATATCCATATTTCTCTTTTGTATAATCCTGTTGAGTTCTGACATAATCAACTATAGGTCTACAGTTCTTTTACATCTACATACATGACCGAAACAAGACTAAAAAAAGAGTAGCAACTGACATTTAAAATATGCTCACAGATATGGCTGCTGTACAAGCAAGTTACATAGAAAGTTGATGCTCCAGTCATTGCTCCTATAAACAAAGCTTTTACTGCTTGGATTTCCGGGGATATGGATTGAAATATTGAGAAAAAACTAAATGTGAGTCATACTGCCAGAGCTCAATACCACTGAGCTGAATTTATTGGAATGAAGTGGATCATCGACAGCATCAGTGCATAACTTTCATACTTTAGCCGAGTCAAAACGGGAGCGTTTACCTTATCAGCCCAAAAAAATCATAAGTGAATGCTGGAGATGTTTAAATAAAGGGTTAGATCCACAGAGGCAGGGCGTTAAAGATCAAAGAAAGAACTGAAAGATTATTTGTGCGACAAATTTCTTTTATAAGCTGAGACCAGACTGAGCTGTTAGTGAAATGAGCAGCCAGTCCGATCCGACCTCTTTATTCTAGCAGCATCATTAAAGTTAAGGCCGGCTGTTATCTGGATGGATGCGGTGTATCAATTCATTATAGGCTCGGTGATGAAAGCTCTTTACAGCTTGGAGTCCGTGAGAACTCGAAGTAAAATAAAAAAAAAAATCAGACGTCAAGATTTTAATTATTCAACATTCTTGTCCATTTAGCTAATGAGAAAGCCTTATTTGTAATGTTTCGCTGCCCTAAAGAAAACTCAACTCTTAATGGTAGAAATCAAAGAATTGTTTCAGTACTTGAAGCTAATTTTGGCATTTCAACCCTCCACAAAGGTCATTTCGCCACAGACATTCTGCATACCTCCACACAGGGACGATATCAGGAATGATTTGCATGACGGTGGGGCTGCAGAGAGGGAGCAGGCTCCCAGAAAAACATCAACAGGGCATCAAATATGGATGTTGCAATCTCACAAACCGGGGAAGCTGCATTGATCATATCTCTATGGTGACTTTCTACACCTGGAGGGCTTTTCAATGAGCATTTCTGGTTCAGCTGCTGGATGTTGATGGTAAAGGACCGGCAGCACGTGTCTGTAATAGCCAATATGTTCAGACGGGGAGATTTTGTTAACACACGCTAATAATTTTTGAAATTGCTGAATTAAGTCCTCATTTCAAACCAGTTCCTTCTACTTCAATATAATGAAAGATATTTATAATCTAAAATTGAAGCTGCTTTGAGTATAATTACTGCATTTCTTTGTAACTTTGTTTATCTATAGCTGTGAAATGAAGCTACAATTTCCTGCGGGGATAAATAGAGTTTTTAATCTTGTCTTAAGCAAATAATGAATGTTAAAAAATATGTTTGTGGCCAACTTTAAATACTGCTTCATACAACAGCAATAGATCTTGTTATTAATGCCAAATTGGGTTATAGAAAATAACAATTGTAAGTGAAAGCCCTAATGACATGAAATAGTTTGACTGTTTTCCCTAAATTTAAGATGTTTTTAGGCATTTGGTCTATCAATTTTTTTTGTCCTGACTGACAAAATGGACGATTGTGGAAATAAGGGAAGATATATAGCATGTTTGATGTTATACATCATATTAAAATGACAACACAGTGCTTTCAATTATTTCTGGATTGCCACAAGTGACCTTAGAAATCTGTTGCGATAGAGATAAACTAAATAATGAGTTCCTGACGTTAACTTTTAATACCCAAACATATGGAAAAGCATATGCCTGTATGTTCCAAACATCTTACATTCATACAATGTACATGTGCTGTATGTGGCAAAATCGACCAGTCTTTCTTATGATAGCTATTTTTCACAGTTGCTATGGTAAGAGGGTTTGACAAATAACAGGAAAAATCCTATACATTTATCTGGATTTGGCGTTTTAAGTCATGATGCTCATTCGTTATGAGTCGAACAGGAGAGACTCATTTTCTGCTGACTTTGCAACACTTCGTACTCTTGTGTGACATGGTAACATTCGTGATGACAGGCCGTCCCTCACTTCTCCGTTTTAATCTAACGGTAACTGCTGAGGAACGACCTTCCCAGCAGTTAATCAGCATTCTTAGACCGTAAACACATCACCCCATGCAATCAGTCTGCCCAGAGCACCCGGTTAACACGGCTGAGGTGCAATTTACATTTAAGACAAATAAGCTTACGGTTTCTTGGATATGGATCTGCTACCCATAAATAGATATTGTATATCTTGATAGCATATTTACAAAGAGCCTGCTGGAAATTGAGCAACTTGAGGTCAAAGCTAGGGCCAATGAAACAGGAAGAGAGCTATGCACCTCATTGTAGCAGATTTATTTTTAAACCTTTGCCAAAAGAATGTAGAGGACAAAATGCGATTCACACAAAAAATTGGAATTATCTTACAACTAGCTTATGTTTGATGACTCCTTATAAAATTGTGCCAAAGACTGCAAATAGCTTTCATGTTACTGCAAAACAGCACACCTATTCAAAGATTTGGCAGGTGGGAAATGGAGAGGGACCTCTACTGTAATTCAAATTACGCAAGCTGTCCACCACATCAGTGAATGAAAAGCTAATCTTATACAAAACATTCAGACATACAAATTTCAAAAAGAAAAAAAAAGCAGTAACAGGGATACAATATTTATGTCAAACATTCAATTATTAAAGAGTTAATATTAGAATTGGCCATAAATCTATATTTATCATACTTCAAATAAAGTCTTTCGTTTTGGATTTCATGTCATACACTCACTGCCAATTAATTTTTGCTCAACACTGGATGTTTTAATTATTCAATGTCATTAATAATTGACGGTTCTAATTTATTAATTTGACATTTGGATTATTAACCTTTGAATTACGTGAACAGGAAACCACAATTTGAACAAGGCCAATTAATGTTCTGAAACACAGGACACAGGTTTCTTTACATTTTCTTTGCATTTTTTACCTCTAAATAAACAGGCCATATTCTATGATCTGACTCAGCCTACTTCATGTGAATACATGAGGTGCTTTCAATTATTTAACTTTTTAAGGCTTCCCACCCCCCTACAAACACAGCTTTTCTCTCAATGCTTGCCGTGTGCACAGTTGAGCACCCTGCATTATCCACCGCTCTTCTTCAGTTGTGATGAGTCACAGGCCCAACCTTTAGTAGCAAAGTCTAAGAGAAGGTGTGAGAGATGTGACTTGAATTCAGCAGCACCCAGGAGGACATGGACACGAAAGAGCAGTTTATTTTTAGGAGACATTTGTACCACTGGGTAGATTTGTCAGAAATAATTTGAAGATGCTCCAGTGGAACTAGCAAATAAGACAAAGATGAATGCATCACATGAATACATATTCATGTTTCTTAATGTGTTTCTTTTTAGTTTACAAACCACCAGCAGAGGTAAAACAATTGCTACACACCAATGTCTCTTTTTTCCCTTTCTAATTTTCTTTAAATTCTTTAGGTTAATTAATTAGAATATGCAACATAAGCCTAAAATATTCAACACTCGATCTTAAACTGTTCCACAATTTGGGTTTCGTTCAATTGATACTATTTGCATGTCTTTGCATTAAGGAGATATTGCTATGTCTAGATTGGCACCAACATACACAAAATAAGCACAGACGTTTGTTTTAGGGTTGCTCAAAAGCCAATACATGCTCACTCTTTAGATGTACGAGCTAAAGTAAAGTCTGTCCAAGTCTGTGCTACAGAAATGTAACAGAAAGTAGAACACAGTTTGGCAAAATAACCTAAAAGTCCAGAAAACAGTGTAGCTTGGAGTTATGCTACTCAGAGGCACAGCTGACTAATAAACTTATGAAAAGCTAAGATAACCTTCAAATGACAGGGGCTTTTTACCGTTCACACAAAGGTCTGCCATCAAGCCTATCACTCTTATTATCGAAGTAAATAACCTCAACTCTAAAGTATGAACTACAAACGTTACCAATTTTTCATCAAAGCCCGGCTAACGGATGTGTGTCGTGTCCATAGCTTTTCATGAAGACCACCTGAACTGCACTTAAGGCGCAAAATCCATCCTTGAATGTGGGAGCATGTAGACGAAGCAACCTTACCGTGAACCCCGTAAAATGAATCAAACCGCCATCTCTGTCACTTCAAATGTCACGAAAATGTCACGAAACTCTGATTCCTCACCGAACTCACAAAAGCCGTCAACACAAATCCCTGTCACACTTACAGCCACGTTCAATTGTGTTAATGGGACCCGGAATGTTGTTTCTCTATCGAGCTGACGGCACCTTTTTGACATTGCAAAAAGCATTCTACTTGACATTGTTGTTTTTCTAGTCAAATGCAATCAGCTGAAGAGCTCCACGAGGTGTGAGCTCTGTGATGAATGCATTTATTCCCTCCATTCTCAACCCATCTGGTTTTATTTAGCATTTGTAGGCTCAACAGCCACTAAACACTATTAAATCCTACGGGGAGAATGATTGCATTGTTTTGAATAGCTCAAAAATATTGCCTTAAGTAATAAAATACAAATTTTATCGTGCCACTCCCTGTAAAGCCATAAAGCAAAAAAGAATGATGTGGACTACCTCACCATGAATTAAAAACGTACGGACGTGAAGAGCTGTCTGAAACCAATAACCATATTTTTTGTTCCTTATAAATACTGGAAAATTCAAGCCGGTATGCCAGCCAAGCACACATGATATTGATTCAATCCTGTCAAACGAGATGAATGTGAATCGGCTCCATCTGGCTACACTTGCAGAAAGTCCTACCTCTGCGCCACGAATTGGCTGAAATGAAACCATTTTGCCCTCCTTAAAGTGCTTTTTCGTTGTTGCTCGGGCTTCTAAAGAGACAGGAGAAACAAACATCGTTCATGTTTTAATGCTCCCTGCCAGATAAAGGGAGGGCCTCGGCGCGTATTCGTGAAAATAAATAAATAAATGTAAAAAAAGCAGATGCCCCGCAACAATAAATTCAGTCACTGCACACAAAAATGTCTCCGCCGTCAGAAAATTGAGTTAGAGGCAGCGACAGAGGGAGATAGACACACATGCCACGTATTTGAATCGTCACTGTTGGCAGTTTGAAGCCAGGATTTTGTTATTTTTTCCACTTCGCCTCCATATATTTAGCCCTAATCTTCTTTCCTATTCTCCCCTCTTACATTCTTGCAGAGTGAATTACCATATTTAAACACACCATCAAGAGCCCAGAGGTGTTTCTGTTGCTCGGTGGGTGAGTCTGATTGCATTACATAATACCGGAGCCTCACAGATGAAGGCAGATGGCACAAACATTGCAGATAAGACTATATTTTCGAACAAACACCAGCTCAGCTTTCAGGCCCAATGAGAAGAAGCACCATGGTTCTCTTGAGGGTTTTTGTTGTTTTCCCTTTACCTAGCGGCCTCTAACCGCTGATTGACATTGAGAACTGCAGCTGCTGGTGTTTTAAAAATAAGCGAATAATGAAATGAAACGTTAATTTGCCTCTTCATCAACGTTCACCCCGGGTCAGCTATCTCCCGGGGCGCCATATGCCCGGACCTAGTCGTGCCGAAAAGGGCCCGTCCTGAAGGAGGACGCAGAGAGAAAGTGCGGATAAAAAGGAGGAACAGCAAAGGGAAACTGTGATTTAGGAAAACCTGGACTGTGCTCCTAGCAAAGCGAGAAGAGTAAAAGCAACACCTGGGAGGGGTCTCCGGTTTGACCCATTTAAACTCAACTGTGAAAGATAAACACCATTTCACAGAGTTAAATGCATGCCTGCTTCTCATCCAGGAGACTGTTCAGTTTCATAGTGATTTTCTTTTAGCATAAAATGACCAAAGTTTGTTTTAGGATTAGAACTTTTTCCTCTGGGAATCTCTGACCGTTTTGTTTTTCAAAAGCATTTTCGTATTTGACTTTGCAGTTTCAATTTTGCAGATCCCGATTCTCTTTCCAGAGAGTGCCTTTTTCTGCTGCTCTTGAATTTGTGTTAAAATCTCATGTCTCTCTTTTACCTCCCCGGCAACCTTCAGGTATATCACGAGGTAGTCACGAGTATTTTGTGCCCAGTTTTATTCTGACCTTTAGAAAACAAAATTGCAGGTATTCCTCCTGGATTGAATTAATAAAAAAAACTTTTAAAATCAATTGAGAAGAGTAATCTAGAGAACAGACAAAATTGGAAATAATATTCCCTGCAGTCTCACAAATCCACACTCTCCTCATACACACACACACACACACACTCTAATATGGTGATTCATTTCCATGTTATTAAAAAAATGTTTTTCATTTGCTTCTCTTCTCCAAGCAAATTGTGGTGAGAACTAAGGAAGAGATTAAAAACTCTTGACTTAATTGAATAGTTCCTTGCTAATGTAAACATTGCAGAAATTTAAGTGAATGCAAATATTATGATCAGTAAACATTATGAATTAACATTTTACAAAGCAGGTAGTTTGGGAATGCTGGGGCTATATGTGTGTGTGTGTTTATGTATGAGCGCAAGGATATGAGATTAGAATGTAATGAACGTTCTAATTCCACATAGATCAGCAGAGCAAAGTGAGAAACGAATGAAAAGTAAAGTCGGTCATATTTGAAAGAGAAACAAATGAGGAGGGGGGGAAAACAAAACAAAAAGCCAAGAATTTTTTTAGGATGCTTCCCCTTACTGTGAGAGGGATAACACCCCCAGCAGTGTTTAAAGCTTCCCTTTGAAGTGAAAATGGAGCCTTGAACCTAATCCTGTAAAATATATTTCTAAATAAAGCGACATCAAAATTTCATTAGCTGGTGCCCGGGGCCAATAGGCTCACTTTCACCATATACACTAGGTGACATTCAACCTCTGCACATTGATTTGATACGCAAGGGCTTACTGAATTCCCATGAGGTTAATTTTCTCTTTCTTCTTACAAAAGTAAAACACGGGACCAGGTCTCACAACAAAAAATATCAATTGGTTTGGATTCTATACCACGAGCCGCATTTATTTCACGTTTTTTTGGTTGGTAAACCACATAAAATGGGCAGAGCGAGTATAGCAGCACACAACAATCTGATCATGTGAGGAAAAAAAAGGCATAAAAACTTTTTTTTCCCCTCCAGATTTATTGCCTTTAGCTTGAAGTCAACAAAAGAGAGCTCATCACACTGACTGACAAGTGCAGGGGTGGAAAATAGTGGAGGAGGACAACCAAACAAATGACAATATGCCTCTTAAAGAGAATCCTTGCACATCAGAGTCCATTAAAACGGCAACTTCTATTCTTTTAATTTTCTATGTAAATCTTGTGTTTTATGAAGGTGAGGAGGGATCCTTGGAGTGATGAATGGAAGAACAATGACTGTCTGTGTGTGCACGAAGTAGGGTTGCAAAATTCCAGGTATTTTCAAAGTTGGAAACTTTCCACAGAACTGGAATAAACTGAAAGTTGAACTTAAAAAAGTTGGGGAAAATATACTGTGGCATAATCTTGGCTAAAACAACCAGATTAAATGCAAGTACGCACCTCAATCACATGCACACAGCACTGCTTCCTATTGGCTACTGAGGCCACGCCCCCTGCATTCACTGGGCATCATAGGCCAAACAAGACTATGGAATCCACACAGTTACCACAGTATTTTTTTTCATATTTTGAATTATATTTGGGGTAAATAATATCTCTAAATTTAATTTTAAATTTTGAATTGGACTTTTTTGGTGGGGGGTGGGGACACTTTATTTACTGACTGGGTGGGGGAGTTCATCTTCATGTTTTTGATGTTCTTAAATTAGCTGACTTAACATATGAAATTGCTAAACAATCAAAGAAGCGCTCAACACTGCAATTTTCTTTCCATTTATAGAGAAAACTAATCCGATGACTAGCCCCGTTTTAATTTAAGATAAACATGCTGTTCACATTTAGGGTTTGACAGAAGAGAGCAATGACTTTTTCGCTCCACAGGCCGAGAGCAGCATTTTCCTCTACTGTAAACCGGCTTACTATCAAAGCACACGTTCTCCCCATCGCAGTGAATGCCGAAAACCTTGTATTACCGTCGTTTGAAAAGGCGGCATAGGCCAGGGGTTTTATCCTTGATGCACTCCATCCTCCTCCCACACAACGCCGACTTGCGCATTAAACGAAAGCGCATCAATTGAAAGGGAATTTTCCTTTTACCTAAAAGGCACAACATTTTGTTTCAAGATGCCGGAGTGCACTAGCGAGCGGACCAAGGCCGAGTGTTGGGCATGACAGCAAGCTACAATAAAATGCTTTGAAGGCGACAGAAACATCATTTTCCCAACTAAACTGTGTGCCCTGATCACTAATAAATACCCATCTTTCAATGAAATCATAAACCTACAAAAGTAAGGGCAGTTTTGGAATAAGACACATACACCTTTAATGCTCCCATATTAAAGACAGGTATTCTAATCTCAGTATTCCATCAAAAGATGTTAATAAAATGTAATCACCCGATAGGTGCTTTTGTATGACATTTTGGACGTCTAGGAATATGCACATATATTGTGGGCTACATTTAGTGGCACAAGACCTTTTCCTCCGAGCGGATCCCCTCTTACTCTCTATTGGCGCGCAATGAAACTTTAGAATTAATGTGCGCCTTGACATTTGATATCTCTCTCTCTTCCTGCGTCAGCAGAAAGCCGTCCCCTCATCACTCTCGGAGTTTAGCAGAACTCTGGGGCTTCATTACTGCCCAGGACCGGCCCCAAGCGGAGGCTGCCCGATCAAAATGCTGCTGCCGTCTGCAAACTTAAACGACACAGTGCGGGTAGAGACTAACTTGGACACCTAGAGCCAAGAGACTGATTACATCCACATTGTTCTGGCTTGCAGAGTAGCCACCGTGCATGTTTGTTCTCTGTGCATATTAGGTTTCTGCCGCATTTGTGGTGCAGCTCAAGTCTGCCTCTTCTTCTTTTCGTCTTACCATGCGGTTTCCCCCAAGAGTGAGTTTCAATATTATTCATAAAGAGTTTACACTAAGATTTTAGAAACCTTTACTGTCACTTAAAGACAACATGTCTGCACAACAATGTGATCTCCTGAGCCTTATGCCTGAGCCTGTTTAGTAATGGATTACTTTCTGACTGGTGGCAGAACGTCAGAGCCAGAGGATAAGTTTGGAGACAAAAAATTTTACTTAGAAAATTAGGGACGGACCCCTTATAGCTACAGTTACATTTTATGCTAATTTGATATGAAATGTTTAACATTATGTTGAGCATAAATGTCTTTTTCCATGGAAGAGCATAGTAAGAGTACAAAAAAATGCAAGACTTCACGTAGTATATAAATAAATCAGTTATTTCAATTCCAGCCTGATGTATTTCACATTCAAATTTCCATAAAAGGCAACACAAAGTGTGCCTTTGAATGTGAGGCATTCATGAATTCAGACACGTACTTTCAAAAAGCTTTCCAGGTCAGTCCAAGGAGAGCCAGTGTGTGGCATTGGGGTGGCAGTCTGTGCGTCATGATTGGATCAGCAGGCCTTTGTGGGGGGTTAACTCATTCCAACATACACTCAAATCCCCAGACACCGTTCACTTCCGTCTGCATACATAAGTAATCCAGCGCAAGGCCCCTTGATGTCAACAAGTCAGAGCCAAAGACAGATACGTGGGTGGGGTGGGGTGAATGTCAAATGTGATATTCCATTTAGATTGCAGTACCTAACAAGTGATTATAAGCTTAACTTCCGAGATGACATTATAAGACTGGTCAGAGCAAGAGTGCAAGAGTTTGTCTAGGACAAACTGTATATAATGAGGGAGTATGACCTGTGGCAGGTAAAAATAAAGGTGTTTGCTTTCTTTATTGTTTAGATTTGTTTGTCATGAGTCATCCAACGATGCTTCCATCAAGCAGGCGCCTTTCCACAATTGTCACTATTATTGTCCATGCCATCCCACACACTAGTGTTAGGTCCACTTCCTTTCCTTGCAGCAGGTTCAAAATTAAATGTGGGAAAGTAGACAGATTCCTGTTCATTTTCCCTGTGAACATTTATACTTTATAGCTCCATCTTAAGTCAATTATTGGTCTGCCTGAGCCCAATGCAATGCCGAGTTTCTTTCCATTCCTGTCCACAAGGTTTTGAAAAACTGCTGATCAGCTTGTTTCAATGAGCCAACATAGTTGACAGAAAGAAAGAAAAGTTCGATTTAACGTTGTCAAACTCAAATGCCTTTACAGTCCTCATGCCTTTACTCAAAGGCCTTAGTCAAACTAAAGCAATTACATAAAAGGACACCTGTTTAAGTCTAGTGACAAAGACGAACACCAAATACTTCTATGCGCCTCAAAAGAAGAAGGAAAAAATGAAAACTTTCAAAACTTTTCAAATCAAGCCGAGGCCAGGCATATATAAATAATTTTATTTTCTTTAGCAAAAGGAAATTGTAAAAAATTCCAAATATTCAAATGGAATGTTTTTCATTGACTTTTGCCAATTAAAATGAAGAAGAGTATGACAAACTACATAACTAACTTGCTAACTAATTAGCTTCAGTATGCAGAGGTCCATTAAGTAGGCCATTAGCCATAACATGCTAGTCGCTAGCCTAAAGATGCTAATACCTTATCAAGGTAATACCTGGTCTACTGAATTGTTAGCCTTTAGCCGCTCCAGTGGTCACAAGCTAAGATAAGCTAGTTGTTAGCTACTAAGATAATACTCAGCCAAGACGAAACATTGTCAAAGGGCAGCTGTTTAAACATAACATATGAATAAAATGTGTTCTTTTATATTTTAGCCATTTTCCCAGACTAGGCTAACACACCCCTCCTGAAAAATCTCTCTGATAACTAAAACTGAGACTTTTCTTGCATCCAAATGCAAACGTTAAGAATCTCGTTTCTAATTTAATTGAGCACCAACATTAATGCCTTGAAGGCTCAGAGGACCTCAGTCCAGTCTTAGAATGGTGTGGACACAAAATCATTTGCTAGCAAACTGATGCACTTGAAATACTAAAGGATGCTAATGCATCTTTTCACACAATGGGTAAAGTTAACTGCCTAGTCATATTCGTTTTAGGAGCTTTCCAAAAACCCAAGACTGACTACTCAAGCACTTACCTCTGTCGACGTTGCGCAGGAACTGTTTTATACCTAATTATTAGATAGCTGTAGAATGATGTATATAGATGTAGAACGGTTAGATATTGTGTTTGACTTTTCCCTCCAACTTCTAATTCACCCTAATTTAGTAATTCATGCTAAACTGTCATTCAAAAATGTTTTCAAATTTGATTTTATGTAGTAAGCTCTATTGCATGATCTGTAATCATCTGGGATAATTTACCTTAAAGAGGAATGCCAGGGTTCCTGTCAGTAACAATGATGTCTAGCTAGTTCTACTTCACACGATTAAAAGGAAAAGTTTGGCTCAATTAGGGTGTAATTTCACAGTCTCAATTCTCAGAGGTGTAAAATACTTTATGAACAGAGAGCAGGGCAAAGAAAACCTGCGAGAGAGTTTTGGAAAGAGATGGAAAGCAGGAAGATAGAAATCACCACAAACTTTGGTCCAGTTTAGAGTAAAATAAAAGCAAAGGCAGCATAGAGAGCTTCTTTCCATTGTGCAAGAGCAGTTTCAGTTGTTTTCAATGAGATCAGCTGCAACTCCTTAATCTTTACCTCCAAAACGACACCAACAGCCAAAACATTAAAAGTAAGAATTCAAAACAAGTCACTGGGTGAGGTCGCTGTCCATGGACTATTAATTCAATTACTTAGTTAAATAAAAAATAATACCAGTTTCCCATTCATTCAGAAATTCAAATAAATATGCGCCTACAGAATAAATCAACCAATCAGAGCTACAGGCAGGATTTAGGGGAGTTTTCTGCTTCAGATGATAAAAAAAAAACACAGGAAAAACTAACAGTCAATCATTAAGATGGATTATCATTCCGATTTCTAGGAATGTCTACTCAAAACTCATAAATTCAAACACAACTACAGCCTCTCTTTTTGCTGTAGGATCAATAAGGAAGAAAAAAATTAAATTCAAGCCTTTGGTGTGTGCCACTCCATAATTGCTCTCATTGAGCATGAAACACGGTGCTCCAGTTACATTTTAATGAGCACATGCAGACGCAAACAATCAAGTAGTGAGTACGCTGAACAATCAGCTCTTCAACAACAGCCGCCCAGTCAAAGTGCTAACGCTCTGGATTCATGACCTGTGGCTCGGCTCCGCACTCCTCATTCATCTGAATCAAATAAAAAACGGCAACGTTGAGATGTTCGATTCAATTCTAATGAGAGCCAGTTAATTACACTCTTCGGCCGTAATCACAACGAGGGTTGTCAGGGGGCCACTTGAGGGAGAAGAAGCCCCATTACATAAAAAAACAACCCAGAAACAAAGCCGCTGCTTTAAAAACTTCCTCAGCAACCACTGTGAGCAGAAATGCTTTGTTTCCTTCTATTCAGCAAAAATATGTGTGAGCGTTTGGGGGGGTGATGTCTGAATTTAAAGTTGGCAGCATATTACTTTTTCGAGCATCCCCGTGTCATCGATTGTGCTGACACGGCTCCCGGAGGGGACAGAAGGCTGGCCTGATTTCATCATCTTTTCGCACACAGTATGGCGTTTGCACAGAAGATGGGCGGTCGGATTGTGACAGCGCTCAGTCACCACCACGTCGTGATACTTTGACACTTTTTTATTTATTTCCAAGCTCAAAGTTCTTCCTTTAAACTCAGTTGAATAGTTTTATTGATAATTCAGTGGCAAAGTCAGGGGCTTATGTTTGAAATTGGGACCAGAGTGAATCACCAATATCTTACTGCGAAGGGCGATGAATCATTAACTTGTTCCCAGGCTTAAAATTACTCACCTGTGACTAAATACTTTAGTATAAATGAGTTCATGGTGGACTCAAAGATTGACTGGCTGAATGATAACTCTTCCACCGACTTGCTTGACCATCTTAAATGAGGTGCTACATTTAATTTGAACCTCTCCCTTCTTTTTCAGAAGAGTCTGAAGTGTAGCTTTACTTTTCTTTCTTTGTGAGGAGCTTCTCCGAGCGATGACTTTGCTGTTTTTTTTGTTTTTTTGTGCTATAAACAAACATTCCTGGCAAGCTTATTTTCATATAAGGTCATCATTATAGAAGATTATAATCTTCTCTGTGGGAATAGGTGTGGAAATACCTTTACTGTCAGATAGACAGTTCGATAACTACTTCTTAAAGGTCACTGTTGATGTATTTTTCTTTGATATTGTTTTGACACATTTAAATTCTCCAGATCACCTCGCAGCCTTTTGTAGGAGGTGCTGACACATCACCCTCTAGCATCTTGGGGAACCTATGAGAATGAATGTGTATATAGCTTCCGGTGACCAAATGTTTTTTTATATTGTCCTAAAACTTAAAACTTGGAAAGGTGTAGAGAAATATATCTTACCTGGCTGTGTTAAAAAGAAAATATCTCACTTCACCAAAACTGTGTAGATATTGTATCTAAAATATGCAACAAAAAAACATTATAACCCATCTAATAGACAGGTAAGAGATACATTTCGTTATTTAGACGATATGCATTTGTCCTTGAATTTTGGTCTCTGGTGAAATTTCTGTTGCAATCAAAGCCGCTCATTTTGTACATGACCTGCTATGAAACAATTGTAAAATAAATTTTAAAAAAAAGATCAAACCAAAGCAGCAAACAAGACAAACATTTTGTTTGTTTGCTCCACATATCTAATCTCATCTGCCCAAAGCAGTATGTACACTTCCACCTCGCAGTCAACATCCAGAAAAAGCGATCAATGATTCATGCAGACTGTACGCAACTACAAGCCACATTAAAAATGCAAAGGAGGATTGTATACTTAGTTTCCAAAACTTCCTGTATAATAGCTTCAATGGGGGGTATTTGCACCTGCGTTTCCAGGGCTATCTAATCTCCAGGATTCAAAAACACGGTGAGTGACAATACTTTGTATTGGAGCAAAGCACACCTCTGATGTAATAATTCAAACTCTGATCGGGCTTGTGAGTGTTTTGTGCTCTGACCTGAAACCAACCACCTTTTTTTAAACGGAGACATCTCTTCTCATCCAGTTATTTGTGAGGCGCAGCTCAACAGAAATGTCAACCGTTATCAGCAGAAAGCATTTTAAAACCCCAGAGATAAGTTCATAAGAACAGATCAAAAGTGACACCGTGCTGACCTTTTGGTGCTGAACATCTTGGCGGCGTCTTCTTTCTCTTGCTCGAAAGGCTTCGGGAGGTTGAGGTTTGATGTTGCCTTTTCAAACCTGAAGCAACACACACACACACACACACACGCACAGAAAACAAAGAGACACGGGAAGGGGGCAGAAGAAGAAAGAAGCGTGAGATTTTCAGCATCGCAGTAAATTGCCCTAAAGTTTTCACGCACGCCTCGGATACACTGACCTCAGCCTTCATTAGCCCGCCTCTGACTGAGCGAGGCAAATTGAACGGGCACGGTGGAATGGAACTAGCAAAGCATAACTCTTGCCAACACAGCAAAGATGTTGCATAGAATGAACTGGAGGCTCTAATATTTATCTGCCTTACCTTGCTACATCAGCATCCGTTCAACCCAGAATGGAGTTAATTAGGTCTCAAGTTCACGTGGAACTATTTAAATGTAATTAAAAACAGGGGAAGAATACATCTACTTGCATAGGCAAACATGCCAGATGTAGACCACCAGGTAGAACCTTTTTAAAATGAGTAAACCCCACACCTCTGCGGTAACAACCGCATTATACAATGGCTGAGAGTTAGCCTCTGCTCTTTTATGTAAAGGTTATCGGGGAGTGTGGAGCAGGAGCTGAGGTAAAAGAACAAAAAGGCTCAATAATTAATGCACAGGTCTATGCAGACCTCACTTCTCACCCTCTCTGGTTAGTAATGAGATGAGTGGAAGGCCAGCGGTAGCAAAGGTAAGCTAAGGAGAATGGGGTGATTAAAACATTCACACAGGCCATGTCTGCCATCACTTCCCCTTGTCTTCCACCAGCTCGTATGTACTTGCACACGGAGGGGTTAACAAAGTAGTGTGACACTGGAGACATCTCAAACGTCCTTCGAGCGACACGTAAACTGCAATTTTAATCAATGCCGTTCGTAAAAACTGAAAGCAGTGAACTTGAATAGTTCACTGCTTTCAGGGTTAGTCATCTCACAATTAGAGGGCGAACAAAGCACACACTCCACTGAATGTACCCACTAGAAGAATGAATAAAAACATGATTCAAACAAGCAAAATATGCATTTGCACTGTCTTTTGGTGTGGGATTTATGCAACCAGTAATACTATTAGGTCTCGTACATTAAGCTGACCTTTTTTTAAAGTTACAAACAATTGATTACTTCGACATATCTGACTAAAACAGTTTTTTTGTTTGAAAAAGGCAGTTTAGATCCCATTCCCTGGTCAAAATGTATCGATTGGTGGCTGGCCTTGACATCAGGCAAGGTTTATTTTTAAAGCACATTTCATGTACAAGACAATTCTGCTAAAGCAGACAGGATAGTAGACACACCAGTGGATGCATCAACATCGAAAGCAATTCATACCATTATGGCAGCAGTGGGACATTAATGAGATGAGAAACACTTTCACCATTAAAGGCTGCAGGTATGGGTATAGAGAGATCCAATTACTTCACTTAATTAAACCAAATTGTTTATACAGTTTGAAAGAGAGCATTTGGAGCTCAGGGAGTACAAACACAGCACAATTTTCTCATCTTATTGCTGTTAAAATGAGACTGATTGTTTCATTCACCAGAGTGTTACAGGGTTTTGAATTATGACAGAAAGCTTTAATATTCGTCAGAAAAGTAATAGTTTTCTGCTTCCATTCATCTCTATAAAACCTAAACAGAGACTGATAATGCATTAAAGACTTTTTGGATTATGTGAGACCTGCCTCAGCTGTCAGTTGACTTAAAAAGGTAAAAGGTGTCCAAAAACATGTACTGAAGTAGTTAAATATAATAATATAATGTCATTTGAGAGTAACTAATGTTTGGCTAAAACAAAATTTTCCATTCATCCATAATTGAATGCTTATCCAAAGTCAGGTCCTGGAGGTAAAACATTCAGAAGAGGCACCAAAACATTCTATATTCTCCAGATTTGGGAAATCCCTCCACCTCCTAATGATATCCTCAGTTTGTGCAAGTAGTTCTCCATTATGGACAATCAAAATCTGAGACGGAACCTGCTTTTCCTTTCCGATTGATCAAATGGTCTTCCAGCAACTTGGTACCCTTCAGCTGCTTAAGGTGACCGTCAAAGAGATTGCTTTATGCTTTCCCTCGTGACTCCATTACCTGGTTACTGCTACCGACGACTTTCAGGCCACAGATCCTGGAAGTCGCATCCATAATCCAGAATAAGATCAAGTCAGATTCCATGCTTCTAAACTCAACAGTCTTGCCCACTAAAGGATCCCGAGTTTCCAAACTATACAGCCACAGGTCTAATGACACCACTACAAAGTCCATTATCAACCTTTGGACAAAGGTGGTCTGAAAACCAAGTACACTTATTGACCATCTAATGCTCATAGTGTATTCATGGATCATTTATGAGAAGGACGTAAGTATGACATACCATTAAGTTGAGATCAGAGAGGCCATATCAACCGGAACCTTTGCTCCCGTGACTTTAGGCTTCTATGGGGCAACCTTCGTCACGGTGAACTCCAACACCAAGCTCTTCAGCCTGGGTGCTAGTGAGGAGCCTTCACTTGCTGCGTAGATCAGAACGGCCCAAACATCAAATTTCAGTGGCTTCCAGTTACTTCCAGCCAAGCACTAGAAGCACAGTTTCCCATTTTCAGGTGAAGTGGCTTTTTCATTTGGTGATGCCCCATCAAGCTCTTAGAATGTATCTTATTCTAACCCCTGTACTGTGAGAAATTACCAACTGGACACCCTTCACTGATGACTTAACTCTCAGGATCATGGGGATACTCAAACCTCTCCATCTCTCTATAGTGCCGATTCTACAGAGCAGTGGTGATTTCCCACCATAGAAGCACCCGTCTAATTTTGATATATAAGAAAGACCCCACCGCTATATATCCCTTTATTTTATCAGGCTTCAATCCATGTTCTTTACAATCCAAATATTTAGTGTAGCCAGTCCGTACCATCTAAGCATCTTCAAGATTTGTTTTGGTTCCCGTCTTTGATGGATGTGTTCACATGCAAAATAACACACCATCTCCAGACAAAAATTGAATTTCCTCAGCAAATGTATTAATTAGAGTGGAAAAAGAACTACATTGATCCTTAAAGTTCGATTTTAAAATCTCCTGCAGTGGGTTCAGCCTACTTTAGTCACTGATAAGCTTTAGTAAGAGAATTAAAAAAAACGTATAAAATAAAAAAACAATATAAGTTTCAGGTTGACTGATCACACCTTCCACAGCTGGTCTCACTAGAAACCCCCCCCAACTCTTGTGCTTTTTTCCCCATAACTCACTAAAAGTAGAACAATCTTTTTAAGAGAGCCGAGTCATATAGACAATAAAACTATTTTGTTTATTATTCTTCATAAGCTTTGGAACCTGACATCACATGGAAGAGAAAGTATAGAGCTGAATTTTGTTTCTCAGGCACCGAACTTGTCACAGTTGATAAATCATATCCTACATTCAGAACAGCATGCATGAGGGAGTGACAATAATTTTGCACCAGGGGACTCTTTATTGTATGTTACAGCTTACACAGACCGACATGTCCACAAGTTAACCAGCTTCTATATCACTTACCATAAACACAACCATTTTCTTTACAGCAAATAAGCAGACCAGAAATTATTTCTGCTTCGGCAAATAGAAATACATTTTCCTGTTAGATATTTATCATGTTGTGTTGCAGGCTTCATTGAGTACAGAAAAAAGGGGGAAGAAAGTAAGGACTATTAACGTAATCTGGTCTTTTTTTCCTCACTCAGCCTGGTACATAATGCCTGCAAGTCACAGAAAACTAATGCATTTTGTGATTAAAGCTTGTGGTGTCTCCAACAAGGCTGTAGTTGACCCAAAAAGACTTTATCTCATTAATAACACTTTAGCTGGCACCAGAGAAAGAGTAACAAGGTGAGAATTAATGATATGCCTGCAGTGCAAGTAAAGATCTTTTACTCATTTTTGAAAGTGGAAAGAACATCTATATAAAAAAAAATGGTGCCCTGTTGATGAACAATTTGTGCTTTACAAGTCATTCTTCACCTCCATCAGTTGCATTTTCCCCTGATACAAGTAAACCAAGACAACTTCACTTTCAATGGCAAAAGAACCTTGTTTGAGGGTGCTGAGTTTATTTTAACCAGCTGGCTGGTGAGACAGAAAACTGTTAACATATCAGGCCTTATGCCACACAGTTCAGCAAAATGCTCACTTTGTCAAACTCAGTCTATTTTTATGTAAATTTCAATGCTCTGCGGTGCCTTTATGAAAGAGCAAGGAGAACAAAATGTGAAAAACTACATTTAAAAAAATGAGCCGAGCTGGTTTCTGAATAAAATCTCTGGGCGGTTTTTGTCACCGTTGGCTGTATTTGCAACTGGGGAATGCTTTTCTTCCCCCTTCATACTTTCTAAAAGACCGAGTACCCTGGAAGAAGGAGCGTATATGTAACGCATCAGAACAGGAAAACCAAAATAGCCCAACAACAGCATATGCTTAGAAGAGCTTTTGTGAGCGTTTACAGAAAAGAAATTCCACATAATCAAAATCCAAGTCATGCTGCTGCAGTGGCATTTCAATCAAGGCCCGGTTTGCTGCAGTACTATGACTCATCTTAGCTCTTCTTCCCTCCTGTTTCTTAGTTGTCCCGCTGTCTGCAACTCTCCTTTGTTTACATCCCCCCCCCGCCCCCCTCCTCCGATCTTTAATCTCTTCCGTCTCTCTAATTCATTCTTTGGCTGTGACTGGTGGCACTTGCAGAGCCCGACTGCGGTCAGTTTCCTGAACTAATAGGGGTCACATTAGCCCGACAGGAAACACAGTGCCATTATGGAAATACAGGGTAAACGTGTTTATTCTTTGCCCAGTAATTGACTGTCATTTTTTCTTTTTTTTTTATAAACTCATATTTGCGTCAGACTAATGGCAGTGAAGCGGGCTTGTTATCTTCTAAAGGGCATCTTATCTGTGTCTTCTGCAGGAACACGGCAACACGGTCGAGGTCGTCCGCGTCACGGATGGATGGGCCTGCGTAAAAGTGTTTCCCCAGCAAACAGAAATCTCGATATAAAATTTTACAAGCCCATCATTAATGGGCAGGGATAATGGATTCCAGTATTCAGACGCAACGCAGATTTAATGGCCCGTGCGTGTTGGTCTCGTCTTTAGAACGTCATCTGTTGTCGTAACCGATGACAACTGAGGGGCCAAGCCTGAGTTTTACTGCAGCTGAATTAGTTTTAAAATACATTTTAAAGAAAGCGGGATGAAAATGTACAAATAAAAATCCACTTTAAAAGGAGCTCCTTAAAATATGGAAAAGTCAATTCAATTCCATCTCCTTTGCAGTCTAATAGAGCAGCAGAGGGCTGAGTTCAGCCTGAATCTTTAAAAATGCTGTGCTCTGTGTGATATTAAAGGCAAAGTCTAGACTTCTGTATAAGCCACTGCAGTAAGTACTATTAAAACTGCTGAACCCAGTTCAACATCATAGTTAAAGAAAAATTAGATAAAATTTAAGAAAAGCAAATGTTTGTTTTATAGTTTCATACTGGAGAAGTCATAAAAACAATAATTATATCATGGAAATAAACACTGCACTTCTGGCTCACCTGTATGGGTCTAAAAGAATGCAAAAAAATTCAAAGAAAGGAGGGAATGAGGAAGCAGAAGTACAGAAATACCTCGGGCACACCTTCACTTCCTTGTTTAGATTAGAAGATTAGAACATTAGAAGATTGATGCCACTCTCAAGTTAGTCTGATAAACAGAGTTCAGGGGACACAAAGATACTTTATAAAACACTCAAAGACAAAAATAGACATTAATGAAATAGTAACCATATCTGTCCATTTGGTGTGTGCGCAGTCTCTGGAAAGTACTCCGGGATTTGTGTGGACAGATTAAAATGGAGACTATCAAGCAAGGTCGTCAGGACAAGAATTCAACCCAGCAATTACATATCTGAAATCCTCAGGCGTCTTTCTAGCAGAGAGGCCTCCATTCCATTTATTTCTCCCATGACCACGGCCAGATTGTTGACACAATCCTCACAGAACCGGAGGCGGCTTTACAGCATGTGGCCGACTACAATCTATAAAGAACACAACATTCTGAGATAATTAGGCCAGCAGTTCAGTTATGACTGGAATGTGGATAAGGCTTTCCCTCATAGCAGGACAAACCAGGAACTACCAGCAAACAAAGAGTGTTTTCTTTTTTTCCCCCATCAAATTTAAAACCAACAAGATATCGTTATTGGTTTAAAAACATCAGTGTGACATAATGTTTGGTTAACAAAAAAAGCTACGTTTGGCTGTACATACCAAAGCAAATTTATGTCAGGTCAGTGTTTAATGTAATTTAAATTCACAACCCAAACTATCAATGGATTTCTACTTGATAATGTATCACCATCTTCTTCTGTGGTCGTTAATTGTGGGGAAGTCTACAGTTACATGCAGCCCCGCTCTACCATGAAGGCCCAAAAAGGGCTTGCTGGCGTTTGCCCCAACTGGTGGCCCTCTTGTGAGAAAAAAAAATTAAAAATGGCAGAATGGAAGGGTGATGCTGATGCAGAGCCGAGAGGTCAGCGGCAGAGGCGGTCACATGGCTGAAATGGCCCGTGTGCGGACGGATGAGCTAGCCTGCTTGACCCCACTTCTGTGACCAGTCATATTGCGGTCACTTAGATGATTCGGCGAAGCCAACTTGTGGTGCTAATCCAGCACTCTTTGGTCCAATTCCACAACCAGAGGCAGATTTATGAGGATTGTCGCTTTTGCAGTGCTAAATCGCAAACTGAGTTACAAAAGCACAGACAGGGATTAACAGCCAGGGGAAAAAAAATAAATAAATTTTTTTTTGGGACCATGTTTATCACACAGTGTTATACAATTTCTTATTTGGCTAAAATAATACAATTCTACTGTCTTTTGGATTATTGTTGACCATTAATACAGCACCAAAGGTCAGTACGAAAAAAGAAAAATAGGAATAAAGGCTATCACGAGTAAAATGCCACGCTTTGAATAAGATTCTATAAAGTAACAAAAATAAAACAAAATAAAAAGTAACAAAACATATCAAACTCAACTCAAGTGGTGAAGCCCAGAGTTTACTACTTGAAATCAATCAATTTATAACATTCCCATTTCTGGGGCCAATTCTGAAGAAAATCTAAATCCCATTTAGGTGTCCTTCAGGGAGCATCCAAGGCTCCGTAAGTGCCCGTTACATAATGCCAAAATAACCCACTCAAAACAAACCTCTGCTCCCCTCCTTTCCCCATTTCTGTCTGAGTGTAGGCTATATGGAAGCCATCCGCGATGACGTCAGTAAACCGAACAAAGACAAAAAAAAAAGCCCGCAATCTCCATTAGAGATGCTTCTGGCAAGGTATGATGGGGAGCGAGAACACTGTCAGTCCGAGTTAAGGACGCGTACACTGGTGGGTCGGGGACTGCTCTCTGCTGAGTCACTTCACTGTGGGATATTGGGCTGACGGAGACAAATGCCTGTGGTGTGTCAGTCAAAAATGACCCCATCCCCTCGCTGCGATTCAATTACTTTTCCAGCAGTGTCCCAAAGTGGAAGCAAAGGCAATTTTTTTTTGTTGTTCAACTTCAGTGATGGGGCCAAATCCGATTTTT
The DNA here is from genome assembly GCA_907169785.1 of Menidia menidia. Lineage (NCBI taxonomy): Eukaryota > Metazoa > Chordata > Actinopteri > Atheriniformes > Atherinopsidae > Menidia > Menidia menidia. The sequence continues at coordinate 17,719,859 of CAJRST010038888.1, read as the reverse complement.
TTTTTTGGTTTGCTGACAGTGTCGTCATCCTCACGTCGAGTTACATGTCGCCGGCTTTCTGATGCGTGTCATCTGCCTGTCATGTTACCACTCCAATCACAAGGCGAGAAACGGACCCAGAATGTGCCCTGGATTTGACCCAACAGCTACTCGGATCATAAGCTTTGACATAAAAATAAAAGTAAAATTTGCAGATTTATGAGAATATATCAAAGGACCCATTTATCGTAAAATAATACAGAAAAAGATTAAATCTCCATGAATCACTGAAAGAGTGTGTCCACCCTCTACGAGTGTCACTGATCCAAGTCACATGATCATCCCCTGAGCCAACTGGGGAAAAAAAAAAAAAAAAAGAAAGAGGGGAGGTTTGTTGCTCTGCTGGAGGAGGAGACAAGACGGGGTCATTGGGCTGGGTTCCTGTGGCTTAGCACGGCAAATCCTGTAATCCTCCAAGCAGTCCCATGCCCCTGTTTACTGGATGTAGGTAAAGCTATTACGGAGCATACCCAAGCCCCTCCCACCAACATGTAAGCTCCATCCTACAACCGCTCCATGTTCGTCCTCCCTCATCATTCACCCGTCGTTTTGAGACAACGTTTTGAGGATGTTTTTCCTTCCAACGCGTTTTAAGATTATTGCGATTAACAAAAAGCAATAGAAAAATGAAAAAAAATGCACAAAATGTAGCCAAAGAATGTAGATCTAAGCTAAATGTGGTATAAATACATATAAATAAGAGAGGGCGTAAGCGTGGCTGCAGTCTGTCTGCTTTATCACTGTGGAAAATACGAAGTACGCTCAGAAATTTAACCTTATCTCAAAGTAAACATGTGCTATTTCTAGCTTGTGCACATAAGTGTAAAAAACACCTGTAAGAAGATAAAGTCACCAAATTTACATATTGATAAATTGTAGTTTAGAAGTTAATTTTTTTACTTTCTCTTTTGTCAGCTTATTGAGCAAACCAGTCAGAAACACTCTGAATGAATTATTTCTTTTCTTTTTAAACAAACACTCAACCCAAGAAGTTGCTAAACCTGCCTTACTTGTTAAGAGTGACTCACTTCAGCATTTTTATTAAATCATGAACGCTTTCAGCTTTAAATGTACAATGGCCTCCTTGTCTGCAAGCCATCATAGCAGGAGATGAAGTAACTGCAAATAAGAAATCTCACTGAAATCAACAGCTTCTATGTTGACTACACAAATAATTCTGTTTCCTCTTTCCTTGATCCTTTGGATAAAATAACAGAAACTAGGATTGACAAGACCACATGTCTATCCACCCCTTAAAGAAAAACAGAAGACCGTCACTCTGCTCTGATAAAATCCTGATTTCATAACAGCAGCATCATGTAAATACAAAACAAAACATCTGTGCCACGTAAAGTTAACATTTGTGCAGTGAATACAGCTGCACACGTGCATAATGACACAATAAGAAGCTCAATAGGTTTTTCCACAGTGCCAATAAATGGATTGATCTGTTGAGCATACAGACGATTTAACAACGGCCCACTTAAACGGCTCAGTCGAGCTTGTAGCTGAAGCTTAATTTTCCTGGGTAAGGAGGGTCCTTAAGGTTGCTGTTGGTTTTTTTTTCTTTTCCATATACCACCTACCACCACCTCAGATTATTCTTACCATTAAGCTTCAGTAAAAAATAAATTCTTCTTTATTATTTTCCACAACAGCTTCTATGGTATGACTCCAGCAGTAGGTTTGTTTTGTATCAGTTATGAAAAATAATTATAATAAAATAAATAAAAAGATGCCCGATACTTGGAAAATCCATACATCTACTCTATGTGGCACTATGATGATACAAGAATAACCCCCAACAGCTCCAAGGGACATAGGATCAGTCATTTTCCATTGAGCTGCAAAGCATGGAAACCAAAGAATCCCAATGGAATCACTTACGCGTTTTCATCGAGCCTCCTCAGGGTTAAATGCCCATCCCCGCCCAGCACAAAAGGGCAAACAGCATCAGTCTAAGTCAGTCATTATTACACCAACAGCGGCTGCACACTGAATCTACTCTTTACAGAACATATTTCCAGAATACGCAAAGTTATGGAACTGTCTGATACTTAATTGAATTTGCTCACATCCAAAACTGCATGTACGTATGAAATCATTTCAATAAAATCAATATAGTTCAGTTTCATTAACAGGAATATCAATGCTGTAATCAATTGGGAACAGAAAGCACTTGCTGATGATGGCTCGGTGAGGAATTAATCAAAGCCAGCAGGACCATGCATAATTTCATCATAAGAGTCATCACTCAAGGCGTAAGTGTGTGTGTCTGTGTGTGTGTGTGTGTGTGTGTGTGTGTGTGTGTGTGTGTGTGTGTCACCGGCATGTCTGAGAAAAGTTACACGTCTTGCCATTTGAAGAAGGTTCCTAATAAGAGAATGTACATTTAGAAGATCTGAAACTATTGCTAGACAAATGTGATAAATGAGTAAAGCTATTAATCAAAATTATCCTTTTTTTGTGATAAATGGTTCCTGGTGATGTGTGTGTTCTCTCCAGGTACTCCGGTTTCTTCAGGGTGCGTAGTTAATTTAGGTTTTGTTTTGTTTTTTTCAAATAGAGGCAAAAGATTGCAGAAATTGGAAGTGTGAGGAAGTGAAGATTTATGAGAATCTGAGATCGAGATCGCCGTCGTGTCTGTATGCAAAACAGGAGCGACAATGAAGCAGACCATAAAAATCCCAAAAAACCCCCCCCCCCCCCCCCCCCCCCCCCTCCTTCTCTGTGTCTCCCATCAGATTCTTCTGTCAGTGCACCTGCCTGTGATGAACTGGAACATCTTGTTCATTTTGAGTTTAACCAAGACAAATATAAGAAGAGAGAGAGAAAGAAAAAAAGACAATCACTTAAGATGTGATGCATTTAGTCTTCAGGAATCAAACGCATTCCTTTTTAGTCCTTATACTGAATTTAACAGATTATTGTGATCTGTACATTTTTTTTTTTAAGAGAAAAAACAGAACCAGCTCCTTCCCGTTGTTTATATTCATGCACAAAATCCTCCTTTCAGCTTTCCCAGCCAATTTCAACCATCTCACTGACCTTGAGCACACTGCTGGGCGCATATGTGAATATGTGAGCAACCTGACCCCTCACTCTGGACTGAGACATTTTATTAGGATGCATAATGAGAAAATGAAGGAGCCTGGACAACATACTGTCCAGGCTCCCACCCATCAGGCCCTGGAGGCAGCTCATTCTGCACCTTATGGAACTATACCATATTGCATTATGCAATACTGTAATAGGCTTAGCTACTTACTACTTTAAGGGGGGGGGGTCGGGCTCACTCAGATGACTCACTTCATTAAGTCTAGCTGCCCCACTGTGGGGTAAACTTTCCACACTCCCACACAAGCACAGGACCTACTGTGAGATTAAGCATGCCTTCATTCATTGTGACCTATTTGGGTTTTATTTGTTATTTCATTTCTTCTTATTTTGCATCTCCTGACCTTCTTTCACTTCTGTATTATTCACCCAACGCTTCGTGTTTTATTTATCAGAATTCCCGCAGGACGGTCCATTCTGCGCCCGTCCTAGTTGGTCTTTGGACGGGAAAACAAGCCGGCACACGGTTTCAAATAGCCTACATGTGTGCAGCATGTTTGATTAAGTCCATCAAAAGTGACAAAGAGAAAAAAAACTAGCCGAACGGGTGGCTGCGTGGCGTGGATTTAACCAGCAAACGCGTAAAAAGGCGCTCCGGGACGCAGCATCCGAAGCGCAACTATTTTTTTTAAACCATCCGGCCCACCATCCGCCAGCTGCACGGAAACGCAACTCTTTGTGGGTTTTTAAATCTAATAAGGAGGCACGACTCGTGCAGACGCGCGTCCGTGCGCGCGGCGAGGATCGTTACGCAAAAAAACGCAAAAAAAACGCCGCAACTGCTGCGTCCGTACTTACTTTGCCGGGGCTCATTGCGCCAGATGCTCGCAGGACGCGTCGGGCTCGGGGGGGCTCTCAGGTGAGACGTGTCCTCATCAGGCGCGTGCCGGAGCGGGAGCGTCCACGGGAAAGGCAGACATGCAGAGTCATTTGTCCTTCTCCCAATAAAAAATGACCGTCGGCGTTACGTAGGAAAGTGGGCGGAGCGGGCCCTACCAAGCAGGCGTCCCAGCAAGGAGAGAGAGAGAGAGAGAGAGAGAGAGAGAGATGGGAGGGATGGGAGAGTTGGGGGGGGGATGGAGACGTGCTTTTTAGGTGGACAGCAGGTGAGGAACAGGAAGACGCGCGTGGCTGTGGTGCGTGGAAACGTGGGTTTGAGGAAAAGAGCTCAGTTTGAGCTGGTGGGTTTGATGTGGTTTCACTGTGCCAATCATCCCTATCTACCCCTCCCCTCTTCTATTCAGCCCATATGATGTAAGGGGCCCACATCCTGTGTTTGATTGACTTAAAAAACATAGCCAATTTAATTACAAAAAAGATATTTGTATTAGTAACTGAGCAGACGGACCCACTTGGATGCTTACACCAAACAGGCTCAGAAAAAGCCTCTACTATTGTGTGCAGAGTGGTATGTTCAAGTTTAGAGACATCACGTGATCACTATTGTCAATATTCATATAAAAGACAACTCCTTTCTGCGTATAACAGATCCATGTCCTAAGGTGTCTCTTTTGGGGGATGTTAGAACAGATATTTTTGTGACCCACTGATGCCGTAAATTCTGTTTAGATTCATATTGGGGTGTTTCTTTTTGGCTGGATGAGTAATTTAGGTGTTTTATTTTTATATATGGAGTGTCCCAAAGCAGCTTATGCCCTGAGGGGTAATAAATAAGGTAACGTTCATTTGAATCCTCGGCACATCTCGTTAGTAGGACTTTGTCAGTGTTTATCTTTCTATTCATTTATTGTTAACCATCATGTGACTCACTGACCAGTCAACGGCTGATTGACTGCCATCGGCCTGGCTCAGGTCAGTTAAAAGCCAGGCCAAAGAGGTGTTTAAGCTAAAACTGTTAGGAGGGGTCATCCAATGATGGAAAGGCCAAAACAACAACAACAAAAAAACAAATAAAGTGGAAAAACTCCAAAAGTCAATCAGTTTTCAGTTACTACTTTACCTCAGCTACAGGTTTTTATAATAGTATGAGAAGGCTTATTTCTATCATAGAGAACTCAAAGGTTTAGATTTTATCTACTTTAGATAATAAACATTTAGGATACATATACAAATCCTGATAAAAATAGATGTCAGTTTGTGCAAAAAAACTAATTAAAAATCACTCTGTGAAGACTGAAGAACACGTGACAGCTCTGACTAAGGCCAATCATTTTTCTACCTGAATATTTTCTGATGGCAAACATGGACAACCAGTTTAACCGTATACTGATTTGTTCTATTTAATTGAATTTAAGTATGATACTTTAAGTAAGTTGCCTTGAACTACTTTTATTCACTAGCACATTCAAACGAATGTCCTGGAATAAGATAATTGCTTTGTGATATCATTTGAATGTGTGGCCTTTGGGGAACAGCCTTACGCAACGACTCTCATGCAGAGTGAAGCTGTTGTTATGGCTTTAAAAAAAAAAGAAAAAGGCAATTCATCACCTTTTTGCACATCACACCATTTCAGGTTCTAGACTCGATTTCCAGAATATATCAATGTGAACATCTCCAAACCATACAAAAAGATATATATGTATATTTCAATGATCTACGTTGTGATGTGTTTTGATGGAATATCATATCGGACAAGCGACACCAATGCCTGAAGCAGGCCAAAGCATCTCATCAGTGGATTTACGACAGCCGTACTTCCCGTCTGCTAAATCGGAGACTGCGTTTCTTAAGTATAAATGAAGACTTGTTACTGTATTGATTGATGGTGCACTTCAGCAGCGAGGGGGTGAAATCGATGAACGCCGCATGGGAGTCTGAAGACCGATGCCTCTGATGCCTACCCTCCCGAATACCCCAGAGCTCCCTCATAAATAAATGAAGGAGACAGTGCATTTCCTAAGAAACGCTCTGCTTTGTTAAAGACGAGCCTTTTCATACCATTTCCCTCTCAGTCCTGCACAGAACAGAACAATGCCTTTTAAAATGACTGATTTTACACACAGCAAAATCCTTTTCATTCAACTCTATTAATGAGAACGTACTTAAGTAGGCGGTTTATTGCCGCAATAACATTTAGCCTGTGTATACGTGTGCTTGTGTGCATAATTTTCCTCACAATCGTCATTAAACTGCAAAACGGTCTTGCACAATTAATTAGGTGTTCGATTCATTTAGAGTGACTGAGTGAAATTACTTGCAAGATATTGTTTTTAATATGAGATAAACCTCAGCAAAAGAGCTCAAAACAAAAAAAATATGAGATGACTTCAGGCTTCTTGTTAAATATCACAGATCCCTACTCGCCAATTAGAGTGGAGAATGTCCCAATATGCCGCAGAATGTCTCACTTAAGTAACAACTGTGGTAACAACATGCAAGGCCTGTCACGGGGGTGGTTCTTGAGGGAGGACTCAGTCGCGGAGTGAGG